>CM066035.1:679948649-680511856 GCA_033557465.1 Ichthyophis bannanicus | reverse complement strand
TATTTCCAGAGGATGGAAGGTGAGGCCCACCTGAAAGGTATACCAGTGGCCTGACTGGGAATGTCAGTGTCAAGCAAGAGCACAAAGAGCCCCAATAGCGGATGCAGACACCAATGGACGGCGGACATCACCACGTCTGCATGGGTAGCTGTGAGTGGAACATGTCCACAGTGCATTGTGTTTTGCGGAAACACAATGTTGATGTACATTGGACCACCAGCAAAACTGTGACACATCTGAGAAAAATATATGACACATGTGCACAATGTTACATTAGCCCACAAGCAGAAGGTAACAGAGGGATGAGGGAAACATAATTGGAGAGGTGGCCAAACACATCCCAACAACACAGATAGGCAGGGTAGCGCAGAATGACCGGTCATGTGGACAGGTCACTCAGACACAGTAACATACACTGTGTGACAAGGTACGCATGCCAGAAGGTTCAGATGGCAGGACCCCCCAACACTGAACGACAAAATGGAGACACACATCACAGTACATGCCTTAGTGGCACAAATCTGTCAAATGACTCAATGGCAGTGGCTGTTCAACATACCCTCCAACAATACAATGTCCTGTGCCCGAGTACACACACAGCCTCACAATATGTGTCTAAGATACACCATGAAGACTCCCAAGATGTGAACAGGTAATGGCCACATGTGTGACAGATGGAAGCTAAGGGTGATGGAGCAGTGGTCCAAAGACATGTGCATCACCATAGGAGCAGTGGAGAGAAAACAACATATATGTGTCTAACCGTGACGACAGCAATGCAATCCTCACTATCTGACAACTCACCCGAGTCAACAGGAATGGTGCATATATGAACACACACTCCACACATTGCAGCACAGCTTCGGGCAGCATAGTCAGCCAATCCGTGTGGGCCCGGAACACAGAAGCTCATCCTGTGGAGCCAAGAACATGACAGAGATATGGAGACATGAGATGGCAGTGCTGCACAATCCGTACACCAGCTAACACATGGCTAACCCAGAGACACGTCCCCAGCACACCCATAACTTACAGGAAAAGAGCATCCTCGATCTGTTGTTGCCTGGCTGCCATCCCCGCACGTGTGTCACCATGGCCAGGTGCAGGAGGGCACACAGGATCCACCCCGAGATCCTCATTAATATTGACTGGAACATTGTGCCCGAGAGCAATGTTGTGGAGGATGCAACAGGCTATGATGATCTTTGCCACAGTCAGCGGTCTGTACTGTAAGGCCCCGCCAGTCCTATCCAGACACCTGAAGCAACTTTTGAGAACGCCAAAGGTGCGCTCAATCACTGAGCGACTGGAGGCATGGGCCTCATTGTACCGTATCTCTGCACCTGGCCGAGGGAGATGCACAGGGGTAAGCAGCCAGGTGCGACACCCATATCCTGCATCACCTGCAGAAAACAATGGTGCAAGGTTACATGCGTGCTGAGGCACCAATGGAATGACAGATGTAGCAATACAGAACTGACAGCTGAGAGGCCGTGCACACAGATATGAGGCAAAAGCAGTGCACACAGTGGTAGTGCATCAGAGGCTGTCGAGGCCAGAGGCAAATGACCATGACATGCCGATAGGGGCAGTGCACACCCATGTAACCGTGTCACAGGACATGTGCCAAAACTGTGCCGAAAGAGAGCAGTGGTGGGAGCTGTGAGCCAAGATGTCCGACAGTGGGCAAAACACACCCGGGGGTGCAGGGCTGCACAGGTGTGCATGGAGGTGGCTGGCCTGATCGGGCGCACACCCAGCATAGGCCACTGGGATACATTGCGGGGGTGGGGTGGGGGAAGCAACAGGCGGTGGTGTCAAGGGACACCGAAGAAGGTGCCCAGACATGCAGCAGACATGTGTCATAGCTGAAGCGCCCACAGCACATTTCACGTGTAGCCCCCAGCATGGCCAGAGAGAGGAAGGTCGCGCATACAGAATGACCACCACGAGGATGTGTCTGTGACCCCATCCCCCCCCACAGGATGGCACACATACAACCATGCAACATATGTGCTGCCCAAGTGACTGACCCCACTGGGAGATATGTGTACAACTGCCAGTGCAGTATGCCCGTGCCCAGATGTGGAGGCCATGGGCATGTTGCAGGTGTAGCTCACAGGCATGGAGGGGACACATCATATGCAGCACGGGTGCCCCTTGACACAGTAACTCAGAATAAAAAAGGGCAAGGCCACGGAAAAGGCGACACCACATGGCCGCTGGGACACACATGTGAGAGCAAACAAACACACATGGTAGACAGAGAGATGGGTGTCATTGCACATATGTCTGTGACCAAAACACCAGTGACACGGCATGAGGTAGTGTGCCACACCCAATAGTCTGCACCCAGAAATAACACCGCAATGTCAGGCATGCAGTGGACAATGGTGACAATGGTGTATAGACACCCACCTACAGTAGGTGCATGTCATACACATTGAATACCCACCCAGCAGGACGTAGTCCTCATATTGACCAACCTCAAACTGGCCAAACACTGCCGAGTTCTGCAGGATATAGGAGTCATGGGCAGACCCTGGAAACCGCGGGACCACATTCAGGATACGCATACTTGCATCACAAACAACCTGCACATTGAGGGAATGGAAGTGTTTGCGGTTGCGGTACACAACCTCCCTGTCGCATGGCAGGACAAGGGCAACATGTGTGCAATCTATAGCGCCCATCACGTGTGGTATCCCAGCAATCCTATGGAATGCCTGTGCCAGGGCCGCCCAATGTTGCCTCCCGTTGGGAATTGCAATGTAATTCCCAAACCCGGCTGACCATGGCACGCAGTACCTGGTGGAGACAGCGGGAGAAGGTCGGCCTACTCATCCCACCCACTGCTGCCACCGAGGATTGGAAACAGCCAGAGGCAAAGAAATGTAGGGCAGCCAGGAGCTTGGTCATACCCGGTATAGCATGTGACCGGGCAGTCAGGGGCTCAAGGTCAGGTCTGAGTTCCTGATAGAGCTCCCTAATGGCCCCTGTGTCCAGCCGGTAGAGGGAGATTACCTGGCCCTCTCTCAGGTCCTGGAGCAAGGCCCTGGGCCTGTAGAGACGTTCCAGGTGGGGTTGTGCTTCAGTACGCCTACGGCGCCGTTGGTCACCCACACCCGCCTGTGCAGCCCCGCAGCTGCAGGCCTGAGTTGCAGTGGCATTGCACCCATGCCCAGGGCCGCAGCCCCAGGAAAAACATCTCCCTCCTCTGGAAAAAGCAGCCCAGCCAGTTCGACCAATGCAACCACTGCACCACCTGCATGCGCAGTCTGAGCCATGACAGACACAGGTTGGAGGATAGCTGGGTTAGAAATAGTGGTCGGGGTGGGGATGGACATCACATGATCGCCACACACCTGGTGGAATAGAAAGATCCAGAATACAGCAAACATAAAACCTACCTGTTTGAAATGGCACCGCGCGCTGTGTCGCACGTTCCCATAATGCACCCGCGGCCAATCATCTACGTTTTACAATCATCTACGTGAGTCCCTGAGATGTAGCAGTGTGTAAAGAAACTGCGTATCACACTAGAAACCACACCCAGACGCCAATATAGGAGTGATATACAACGAACATGCCCATGAGCAGGGAACGGAAGAGGCGTTGTAACGCGCGTAACGAAGCCTGGCCGAGAGACTTGGGCCAATATATGTACATGGCCTACCCGCTGCATTGGACACAGCGCACCCACAAGCAGGTAAGGGGGGAGTGCGGAGCAACTGTGGGATATAGCACAGACACATGAGGCAGTATCCATTCAAGAGCCACGGTGGGGGGCCTGTCTATGGGTGGCAGTGGGCGGCAAAAGTAAGTGGTGATGGCCATGCATGGGGTGTGCGGCAGCACCCAGGGTGTTGTGGGGGGCCTGGGGAAGCAGGGCACAGGGGATACTTGCATGGGGAGTGCACAAACGTAGTGGGCTGCCACTAGAGCCATGGGCCAAACACACGTGGATCAACAACCCACAGATGCCTGAGGGGGTATGTGACGGGGTGGGGAGGCAGCCAGACCCCCATCTGACCTATGTAACCTTGTGGCACCCAGGTGATGTCAGCGCCATCGACGCCCAGGAGGAGGCACAGGGTGAGTCAGCCGCGGGACCATCCAGCCCAGTGGACACTGTGTCTGAGGTGGCCCATGTGGGATCGGAGAGGCAGGCTGCACCCCTGGGGGATGGGGACATGCAGGTCCCAGGAACTGCAGACGGGGACACAACACCCACCACTGCAGGCACTGGGGACGGGCCTGCGGATGAGGCGGAGTGACACCAGAACGAGGCACTGGCTGCTGTGGCAGATGTCATCGGGGAGATGCAGGCGCACTCTGCAGCAGCCCACAGAGATGCAGAGGGTGAGTGTCCTAATGTGCTATGGTTGATATGCCTCCGAACAGGTGTTGCTTTTACCCCTGTCTCACATTGCACTATGGCCTCTCCCCACAGGTATACGGCATGTACTGCGTTCGGTGGCCCGGGCACAGCGGCGCCAACTGCGGCTGGCACGCCGCCTGCAGCGGACCATGTCTGGGGTCCTTGCTCGTGTCGACCGCATGGCCACGGCGTGTGAAAGGATGGCTGATGCCCAGGAGCAGATAGCGGCAGGCAGGGGAGCAGTCACTGTCCATCTGCAGCAGCCAGAGCCAACACCACCACATACACCTGCAGCAGCAACAGCACCGGCAGCGGCAGCAGGGGGGCGACAAACACCAAGGGTTGGGCGGGGCCGCCCAAGGGGTGGCAGAGGGAGGGGAAAATAAAGGGCTACACAGGTGGCCAGTGAAGGTGACATGTGTTCATTGTCTCATTTGGGGCCTGACAATCACACACCCCCACCCCACCCCCTGGCCCATGACCAGGGCACGACACGGTGCCACTGATGTCAACAGCCATTGCCCCACCCCTTCAGCCATGTCCACCATGGGTACGCAGCCAATCACATAAGCTGCAATGCTGGACCACCACTCCCATGTCGTGGTGGCTTGCATTGTGTCGTGGGGGCTCACGGACCCCGTGGACCAATACCCTGTTGAGCCCTTACCCACCATTAGTCTCTGTATTGGTGTAGGTGCACTGTATGTCCTGCATGGGGAGCCACATTGGCCGCTCCCATCACGCTAAACCCAAACAGTATGTGCACTGCACATGTCACGTACTCCGGTTCACATGCTCCCACAGCCATCCACCTTGGCGCACCCGTGACACATGTCCACTGTGGTCCCCTGAGCACACCCTTGCAGCTTCCAACACCTTAGGGTGACCCCCCGGGAAGGCCTACCCATCACCCTGTGCACCAGTGGCTGCAATATATACCTACACCCCCTTGCCCCCCATCAGGCACATCCCAATACCACATTTGGCTCCATAAGCTACATCCATTAACTGTCACCTGTCGCACCATCCACACTGCGCTCCACCCCATCCACAGCCACGCCGCACTGTGCCACTCCTCTGGGCATTATTCCACTAAGCTCCCATCCCCACCCTCTTCTGTGCCCACCCCCAGACCCCCAAACCCCTGTGGGTGACACCACCGATGGGCCAATGCACTCCACTGACAGTATGCTCTTGCACTCCCTAGGGCCAGCCATTACACCCATCACACCATACAGCAAGGTGGTCATGTGTCTCCCAGCGGATCATTGGACCATCCTGTACCATCCCCCTTTCCCACCCTGCATGCTGGTATATGTGCTTGCCATCTAGCCAGCTGTTGCCGGGCCCTACACAGTCACAGCTGGCAACACCGCTCACTCCCCCCCCTCAGGCACCAGCTGCACCACCTCCTGAGGTGCACCCTCTGTGTTCTCACCCTAACCCCACCCCTACGCATACACCTCAGTCGTCCTACCTTTGCTACCACAGCCTAACACTATGGGGTCATGCTGGATAGGCTACACAGGCCGTCCACCCTCCCCCGCAATATGTCCCATTGTCACTCTGTGCTGCGCGCCCCACACCTTCGTACACATCTGCTGTCGCACGTCACTCATGAACGCCACTCTCCCCCCTGCTCGTTGCCCCACCCTCTCAGCAACGTAGCTGTGATATGTCTGTGGAGGTGCTCTCACCGCAGCCCTTACCTGTTCCACGCCCTCCCTCGCCTCTCAGAGTGAACACTGACACACCCATCACTCGCACAGCACTGTCACCTAGCAATGAGGGACATCTGAACACCAGGTTCATATATGAAACGTAGAACATTTAAAACATATTTATATTTAAAACATATTTACAACATTTGAACTGGGACACACATAGTCCAACATTGTTACATAGTATATGATGCCAGATAAAGACCAGCATGGTCCAACTAGGCCTCCTAGCCACACAGCATTGGGCACTCCCATCCCTGTGGACGTTGTGATGGAGAGGCCATGGCATGGGCTGTCACAGGGCGGGTGTGTACTGCGTATCCACGCGCTACACACCCCGGGGACCCCTGGCACATGGTGGCTGTTCCGGTGCGCCCCCAGCTATGCACTCCTCCAGCAAGCGTAGCCGGTCAGCCACCATGGTCAGGGTCGCAAGGACCTGCCCCATGATAAGGGCGTTCTGCCTCTGGGCGTGTGCATGCGCATGCACAGCCACAGCCACGCGCAGCCTGCACATGCAGCCACACAGACACAGGTCTCCCCGTGTCTGTGTGGCTGCATCCACGGTGCGCATGTCCTCAGCTATGTGTTGCATGCCCACGTCCAGGGGGTGTGCGTCGCCATCACCATGGTGCAGGTCGCTTGCGCCCCCGTAGCCCTATCACAGCTCATGTTGCTGGGCACCCACCACACATGCCCCCCCAAACCCCCCACCCAACCCATCCCCCACCAGCGCAACATTGGGCAGGTCACCCACTTCAGGCCCCTGTCCCACCACAGCAGGGCCCATACCCGCCCGGGCCACCTGCACCCGCCCCTCCTCCCCCAGCACCCCCAATACCGCTGCCCTCCCCCCTCCCCAACCTCCTCCCCCACCGTCTCCGCACGGGGCAGCTGCATGTCCTCCTCAGCCGGCCCCCCACCCTCTCCCACATCCTCCTCCTCCCCATCTGCGTCCGAGGGTTGTTTGGCCCCATGAGGTGGTGTGTGGCGCTCTACCACCATTTCTGCTGGGTCAGGCATCACATCCATGTCATCTTCTCCTTGCGGATCACCGTGGCCCGGATCCTGCACCACCTGTTCCTCCGCAGCACGTGCATCCACTGTGGGAGAGGGGGACACGTGTCATTCCCATGGTCACACATGTGCCACAGCAGTAACATACATCCTGTGGTCATGTCAGTCACCGGGCCACAGGGCCATGTCACATCACTCACCATCCTGTTGTGCCAGCCGTTCCCTCTGCACTCGGCGCACAAAACGGGGATATCGTGCCCTCAGCTCCCGTGCCTTTTTGCGGAGATCCTCGACCTATTGGGGTGCAAACACATATTGACATTAGGGGTCAGACACCCTTTGGTTGCCTCTGCCGCTACACATATACAATTAACAGTGTGCAATATGGTTTGACCCAATGGGTCACGAACCGAGGCATTTCCCAGACCACCAGGATGAGGGGTAGGGCCCTGAGGTGAGGCCTACTGCATCCTGGGGATCTGGATTGCCTCTTGTGTTGACTGTCTGGGGCATTCACCACACCACCAGGATGAGGGGTAGGGCTCTGAGGTGAGGCCTACTGCATCCTGGGGATCTGGATTGCCTCTTGTGTTGACTGTCTGGGGCATTCACCACACCACCATGATGAGGGGTAGGGCTCTGAGGTGAGGCCTACTGCATCCTGGGGATCTGGATTGCCTCTTGTGTTGACTGTCTGGGGCATTCACCACACCACTAGGATGAGGGGTAGGGCTCTGAGGTGAGGCCTACTGCATCCTGGGGATCTGGATTGCCTCTTGTGTTGACTGTCTGGGGCATTCACCACACCACCATGATGAGGGGTAGGGCTCTGAGGTGAGGCCTATTGCATCCTGGGGATCTGGATTGCCTCTTGTGTTGACTGTCTGGGGCATTCACCACACCACCAGGATGAGGGGTAGGGCTCTGAGGTGAGGCCTACTGCATCCTGGGGATCTGGATTGCCTCTTGTGTTGACTGTCTGGGGCATTCACCACACCACCAGGATGAGGGGTAGGGCTCTGAGGTGAGGCCTACTGCATCCTGGGGATATGGTCTGTTTCCTGTACTCACAGACAGGGACAGATACCATAGCACAAGGGCTGCAGATGGGCCCTCATTTGGAGCCTGCAGCATCCTTGGGCTATAGCTGAACCCTGTATGCACATACAGGGTCAGATACCATAGCACAGGGACTGAAGATAGGCCCTCATTTGGGGCCTGCAGCATCCTTGGGCTATAGTTATGTCTTTTACTCACAGACAGGGAAAGATACCATAGCACAAGGCCTGCAGATGGGCCCTCATTTGGGGCCTGCAGCATCCTTGGGCTATAGTTATGTCTTTTACTCACAGACAGGGACAGAGACCATAGCACAGGGACTGAAGATAGGCCCTCATTTGGGGCCTGCAGCATCCTTGGGCTATAGTTATGTCTTTTACTCACAGACAGGGACAGATACCATAGCACAGGGACTGCAGATAGACCCTCATTTGGTGCCTGCAGCATCCTTGAGCTATAGCTGAGCCCTGTATGCACAGACAGGGACAGATACCATAGCACAAGGCCTGCAGATGGGCCCTCATTTGGGGCCTTTAGAATCCTTGGGCTACAGCTGAACCCTGTATGCACAAAAAGGGTCAGATACCATAGCACAAGGGCTGCAGATGGGCCCTCATTTGGAGCCTGCAGCATCCTTGGGCTTTAGCTGAACCCTGTATGCACATACAGGGTCAGATACCATAGCACAGGGACTGAAGATAGGCCCTCATTTGGGGCCTGCAGCATCCTTGGGCTATAGTTATGTCTTTTACTCACAGACAGGGACAGATACCATAGCACAGGGACTGAAGATAGGCCCTCATTTGGGGCCTGCAGCATCCTTGGGCTATAGTTATGTCTTTTACTCACAGACAGGGACAGATACCATAGCACAGGGACTGCAGATAGACCCTCATTTGGTGCCTTTAGCATCCTTGGGCTATAGCTGAGCCCTGTATGCACAGACAGGGACAGATACCATAGCACAAGGCCTGCAGATGGGCCCTCATTTGGAGCCTGCAGCATCCTTGGGCTATAGCTGAACCCTGTATGCACATACAGGGTCAGATACCATAGCACAGGGACTGAAGATAGGCCCTCATTTGGGGCCTGCAGCATCCTTGGGCTATAGTTATGTCTTTTACTCACAGACAGGGACAGATACCATAGCACAGGGACTGAAGATAGACCCTCATTTGGGGCCTTTAGCATCCTTGGGCTATAGCTGAACCCTGTATGCACAAACAGGGTCACATACCATCGCACAAGGGCTGCAGATGGGCCCTCATTTGGAGCCTGCAGCATCCTTGGGCTATAGCTGAACCCTGTATGCACATACAGGGACAGATACCATAGCACAGGGACTGAAGATAGACCCTCATTTGGGGCCTGCAGCATCCTTGGGCTATAGTTATGTCTTTTACCCCCTAACAGGGACATATACCATTGCACCAGGACGGGGGATGGCCCCTGAGGTGGGGCCTGCTGTCTCCTGGGATGTGTGTTGGCCTTATGATCACAGACAGGGCCAGGTGACAGACCCCTGTGTGTCTCTTGGCATTTGTGATGTGCCTATGGTCCTCTGTGGATAGGGCACATCATTGAGACTACAACAGCGGCACATACCATAAGAATGTGTTCTGTAATTCACCTGCGCGATGTTTGCAGGCACCCCCTGTGGCCAGGGGGAGTCTGTTTTGGGGGGGTGGGACAGACCTCACTCACAGCTGGATGCGGAGACACCTTGCAGTCCCTATTTGTGCATAGTTGATTGTTGACTTGGTTGCATGGTGTTCCTCTGCACATCCTGGGTTGGGGTGCCTGTTCCCATGAACTTACCTCACGTGGGTAGTCTGAGCTTCGGTTGTACCGAACAGTGAAGCGCTCCCATGCCCTTCTCACCCTCACCAGATTCTGCCTTCTCGATGACCCAGGGAATAGGCGCCTCTGTCTGAGGCAGAATAGCTCTGTGAGCAGGTAGAGCTCCCTTTGTGTGAATGCTGGCTTTCTAGACATTGCAGCCATGTCTTCAGAAAGAAATGTGCGTTGCCACGTGCGTTGTTACGGGCGTAGCCACGTGCATTGTTACGGGCGTAGCCACGTGCGTTGTTACGGGCGTGGCTACGTGCCTTGGTGCGGGCGTAATAGCGTGCGTGGGTGCATGTGTTCTTACCTACGTGGGCACTTAATATTTAACCCCCAGGTTTTAGTACTGCTGCTACATCTCCTAGGTAAAGTCGTTTGGACTCTGCTCATTACAGGGTCTGCTTTATGTTTCCTAGCCCCTTCTGCTGCACACATCTCACATTTGCATACATTCACCTTCCTTTGCATAGAGGTGACCATGACGTAGAGCTGTATCAGACATATCTGATGTACCTTTTGTTTAGATGTATTGAGGGGAATGTGTGGAGACAGGGCCACAGAGGGAGTCCCAGATTAATTAGCTGTAAGGTTGACATTGGGAACAATGTGGAGGTGTTGTGAGGTTTACTTTCTGGGAATGTATAGCATGGATTTGCTCCTTTTCATGTGTTTTCTTTCACATTTGGACTATTTCCTCGCTGGCCTTTGGGCATAGAACATTGGCTTTGATTCTCTATAGCACCTCAGATAATGTTTTTTTTCAGACAACACTGCTCCGAACGGAATTGCATCTGACAGCCCTGCTACGTATCAGCACAGTGGGTTCGTACCCATAACCTCTGGCTCCACAGTCGGTGCATTTGACAGTGGGTTGCAGTTATGTCTGTATCTGTATCTCCTTCTCTATGACTGGCTGACTACAGAGGGACGTCAGTTCACCACACAGTCCATCCACAGTAGTTCTCAGGGTTTGATTGGCCCAGTCACACCCATGATGCACTTGACATGCAAATCATCTGTTCACAGATACACACCATGGGGAAAGCACCCCCACAGCACCTTGGCCTGGTGGGGTAACTGAACATGTGCACCCCCACAGCACCTAGGCATGGTAGGGGTTTCTGAGCGTGTGTTTTACTGGCACAGTGTAGCTACACACCGTCACATTGTGCGGGTACTGCGCTCACCGTGAGGGTGCAGTGATGCGTGCAGCAGCAGGTCCACAGCAACATCCATGGCAGACATAGGCCATGCTGGACATCCACAGCAGTGTTGCTGTGTGGGATAGGTAGTTTCTGCACAAACACCTTGGATATATCTGTCTGGATCAGTCAGGTGTGGTCCCTAGGGGGATTCTGGTGGTAAACACAGTCTCCCATCACCCGATCCACATTCTCCTTCCCTGCACTGATGGCAGTGGAAGGGACCATCACCCCCAGTTCTGCTGTGGGTCAGACACCCCTCAGGGCAGTTACTGCAGCTCTCTACATATCCATAGCACAGTAGCAGACAGACATTAGGCCTGTATATGCTAGGCTGGACTCCACCCACTATATCAGGGGTCTCAAACTCAAATTGCTTTGAGGGCCAAATGAGGACTTGTAGAGTAACCCGGGGGCCGCACAAGACGCAGGCCTCATTTGCATAAGGGCATCATTTGCATAAGGGATCATTTGCATAAATATTTGCATAATGTTACCATACACTAACTTTGAGTAAACATGCCTCTTAATGAGTGTATGGATAAAGAAAGACTAAAAGATTTCTACATTACTATAAACCAGTGCCAACCGCCAGGCACATTAGGAACTACTAAAAACACTGCTCATTTAGAACCCATAGCAAACCTGCCATGTCCTAACAGCACTACCAGGACTCACAAAGCACCATACCCTAACTATCAAAAGGCAACACTGCAAATATTAAATCAACACATTTCAGAGAATAACAATACATGACCTACTCGGGAAAGAGAACAAGTGGCAATGTCAAATAGGAATTACATAAACAGAATACCTCAGCTCAGTTACACATGCAGAACATACACCATCACCAAACAAGGAATCACAATTTAGAAACAGGAAGACAATTAAACTGGGAACCCCAAAAGCCAAACTTAGAATGTACAACACTGTAGAAATAAAACTATACATTGATTTCCTCTTGTATTAAATAAAGTGCAGACGTTAAAGATGCACATTTCCAAGAGCTGACATATTTCAGTTAATAAATTCAAAATAAAGAGATATTTTTCTACCTTTTGTGCATTTTTTTTCAGTTGCAATTGTTCCAGCCACTTTCTTCTGGTTGCTTTGTGTCTTCTGCTAACTCTCCATCGTCTGCTGTCCATTTGTCCTTTCTTCTTTCCCAGTTTTTTTCCATTCTCTCTACATCTGCTTTAACATACTAATCATTCTCCTTTTGCTCTTTCCTCATTCCTATTTCATCCACTCAAATTTTACCCCTCCATCCTCAATCCCCACTTACTCTCCCAATACCCGGCCAATTGTAGATTTTTCTTCCCTCCCACACAAAATATATTTCCCCTCTCCATTTCACTCTCCCAGCCCCATCCCATTCTAATCGTCCCCCAACATCAACTCCCTTCTAGCTCCTGCCCCACCCAGCATCCGCTCCCTTCTAGTCCCCGCATCATCAGCCCATTTCCAGTCCTAGCTGCCTCCCCTCACAGCCCATTTCCTTTCCAAGCCCCCCTCCCCATCAGCCCATTTCCATTCCAAGCCCCCTTCCACTCAGCCCATTACCATTCCAAGACCCTGTCCCCATCAGCTATTTGCAGTTCAAGCTCCCCCTTCTATTCGGCCCATTTCCAGTCATAGCACCCCCCCCCCAGTCCATTACCAGTTCTAGCCCCACCCCCCCATAGCCCATTATCGGTCCTAAGCCCCCCAACAGCCCACTTCCAGGCCTAACCCTTCCATCGCCCCATCTTCATTCTTAGCCCCCCAATCAGACCACCTCCAGTCCTAACCCCCATCTGTCCATTACCAGTACTATCACCCCATTTCCAGTCCTACCCCCCAGCAGCCCACATCAATCCTGCTCCCCCCCCAGCAGCCCACATCAATCCTGCTCCCCCCCACCCAGCAGCAGCCCACATCAATCCTGCTCCCCCCCAGCAGCAGCCCACATCAATCCTGCTCCCCCCCCAGCAGCAGCAGCCCACATCAATCCTGCTCTTCCCCCCCAGCAGCAGCCCACATCAATCCTGCTCCTCCCCCCAGCAGCAGCCCACATCAATCCTGCTACTCCCCCCAGCAGCAGCCCACATCAATCCTGCTCCCCCCCCCTGGGGAAACAAACTTTAGAAAACAGCTAGCTGCTGCTCCTGCCGCTGCCGCGGCGGTAGCAGCAATACCGCATGTCCCGCGGCCCCCCCCCCCTGCTTGCCTGTCAGTTCTTCTCTGCTTCGGCTTTCAGAGCCGCGAAGGGAGAGCTTCTCCCTCGTGACTCTGTTAAGCCCGCTGGGGCTTATGGGAAATTTCCCATCTGCCCCGGCGAGCTTAACAGAGTCGCGAGGGAGCAGCTCTCCCTTCGCGGCTCTGAAAGCCGAAGCAGAGAAGAACTGACAGGCAAGCAGGAAGGGATCGGGGGCCGCGGGACATGCGCGCAGAAGCCGGGTTGTGTATCGCGGGCCGCACAAAGGTCTCTCGCGGGCCGCATGCGGCCCGCGGGCCGTGTGTTTGAGATCCCTGCACTATATGATATTGTCCTGCAGCAGGCTTTTAGCCAATGCACCCTGCAAGGTTCTCCATCAGGACATATACCAGCTGCAAACAGTCTGCTAGTTGGTCCATGATGCATGTTCCTGTTGGAAATGCATGCACCCAGAACTGGACTGGGATGGCAGCATACACAACAAGCAGATAAGTCAGTGACTGGCCCCCATAGGGAAACACATACATATCACATAACAGAACTACAATGTAGCACTATGGGGATGCATAGCCATGCTGTGGTCACTGCACAGTCAGGGTGAGACTGAGCTCCCTGCAGGACATACAGCGGTCACCCTGTCTGTGTAGGTGGTGGCCGGGCACTAATATGCCACAGTCAGTGCCCTATGCGCTGTGCAGATGCAGCCTGCCCATGCCACCATGTCTGGGCTCTACCCATGGTACCTTGCTCCTCATTATGCACAGTTGCCGGCCAGTGGCCTGTGGAAGGTGTTTACAGCCACCACACACTGTAGAGACAGACACACACTCCAACACCTATGCCAGCATTCTGCTACTGTAGAGGGGGTTCAGCAGCCCTGCCCACCACACCAGTCCTGGACACAGTCCAGGCATGGATATGGTCCGCAATACTGTTGGCCGTCACTCCCCAGGGTGGTAAACACTGTCAGTGACCTGACCTGTAGCACACCCCGCAGACATCAGAATGATTGTTCTGATGGAGCTAAATGAGCAAACTGTGCTTGACGTAGGACTTGATATCTACCAGTAATCATAGGAAATGTTTGATAGGTGTGTACCGTTTACCCAGGTGTAGGGTGCCATTGCTAGGGTATGCCTGTGCTAGTATTGGGAGATGCACACAGGGCCCAATGTCCTGCCTCTCCAGGGGGCATTTGCCACTGGCGCCTGTGGGTGTGGGTGTGGGTGTGTCTGCCCCTGTTGGCTGGTGCTTTACAGCAGAGGTTCCCAACTCAGGTCCTGGTGTGCCAAACACTGTTCGGGTTTTCCTGCTGTCCCACATAAATACCAAAAACAAAAATAGAGTGAAAATGTAAGAGCAAATAATTAGTGTGTAATTGTTTTTTTGTCGGAAGGTAGCCAGGAGAATAAAATTACCCTCTTGAGGCTGTAACTTCCATTTTATTCGTTTTGTACTAAACCCTATATAAAATTGCTAAAGGGTTAAAAGGAGGTAAAAGGAGCCTCAAGAGGGTAATTTTATTCTCCTGGCTACCTTCCGACAAAAAAACAATTACACACTAATTATTTGCTATTACATTTTCACTCTATTTTTGTTTTTGGTATTATTTGGGTAGAGTGGAGTTTTTTTTGATTTTTGCTTTATTATAATTGTCCCACATAAATATGCATGGCCTACATCTGCATACCATGGGGGTGGTGCATAGCTATGCAGCACAGGCATCTTCATTAGAGGCAGCATGGAACCTGAATGGTGTGTGGCACTCCAGGGCTGCATTTGGGGGACTCTGCTCTAGGTAATGCGGCTGTTTCTGGTGTCTGTGCTTGGTGTGGTAATATATAGGCGTAATAACCATGTGTATGTTCGCAGCAATACAGGTTTGTCATTACAGTCATGGTACAGTTGGGGGAAAAATATGTGGACTGGAATGGACATAGCTGGGCTTTGAACCTGTGACCTTCTGTTCTTGCACACACTGTCTGTGTGCACTGCACCACTGTGTTGTCACAGATATGCTGTATTCTCTGGGTAGTCCATGACTATACATCCAACAGGGCCTGTCTGTTGCTGTGGATGTGGCAGCCTGCACATGGCTAAGCCACTGTCTGCTGGGACTAGCAGCCACTGCCCTCTCCATCACCTGTACCCTTCTGCCAACATGCTGACATGTCCTTATCTTGGAAAATGAATATAACCTGATTGAGGTGTGCCACTCCAGGACTGCATTTGGGGGACTCAGCTGTTGCTAATGGCCATTGTTATGGTGTGTGTGTGGTGTAGGGTAACATATTGGTGTTTGAACGATGCCTCTGTTCTCTGCAATAAAGGGGTGTCTTTACTATTTCTGTTTGGTGGTGGGTAAAATATGGAGACTGGGTTGGCAGAGGCCCCAGCTGGGATTTGAGCCTGTGACCCTCTGGTCCTACAGGTACTGGCTGTGTCTGCTGCACCACACTGTAGCCACAGTGATAATGCAGTCCCTGGTGATAGGACACCTGGCCAGAAGAGTCTGAACTCTGCTCTGCACATTTTTACTGTGGGCTCATTCACCTTGTATGGTGACATAGGTGCACATAAACCCCAAATATGACCTCGGCATGAGAGGATAGGAACATAACCAAGCTGGCCAATAGTGATATTAATGGGCAACCCTGGAACACACTCCCAGGAGCGCTCATAATTAGGATTAGGAAATGATTTTTGGAGGGGTCTACACTCCGTGGCCAAGACTCATTTCTCTTTTTGGAGCTTTCCTGGCAGTGTTTTTAGTGGTTGCCCATTAATATCACTGTTGGCCAGCTTGATTATAGTTTTTTAGGATTTTGTTGTGGTCTTTTTCCATTCCTATTTGCTATTTTGTTCAGTGCAGATATATCACACTGCTCACGTTTCTAGGTTTCCCCGGTTTTGCTGTACATTGCTGACGGAAATGGTTTCTCTTCCCTTTAATATGCCTTTAACGGCAGGTTTTCATTCGCGTTGGAATTGTGCTCTGCAATTCAGTGCGTTAGTATGAGGAGAGCCTCTCCCCGCCCACTCTCCGCCCATTGACCCCTTCTCTCCGCCCACTCGCCACCTTCTGCACTGTTTTAACGCGCCGCGGAGCTTTATGATCGTTAACTACGGTTAACGCGCGTAGTATGACGTTAATGGTCTTTGACGCATGATTGCATGCGTTCTACTGCACTTACGATCGTTAACGTCATACAACGCGCGTTATTCACGTTTACCGCATTTTAGTAAACATACCCCTTAGTGTCAGCACTATAAGAGGCTTGCTGATAAACCTTTTGAAGCTGATCTTTCTCATGAACCAATTTTTCCCTGGCTGTGTAAACCTCAGATGCCAGGGACTATGTAGAAGGGCCAAGTGTCCCAATAACACATCTTGTCTTAAGACAACAGGGACTGTACAGAAGGACTGAGTGTTCTTGTACCATATCCAGTTTAAAATGGAAAAAATTCCTTATGAAACAGCAGCAACCAGGTAGAAGGAATAATAACTGTTGCTGTAATATACCATATCATGGAAAAGTGGGACTATGCTTTGCTCATCCCCTGCCAGGAGAAAGAACCAAGGGGCAGGCATCCAAGTCCGCCAACCAAGATGCTCCTTTCTGAGTTCTGTGTATTTCTAGTTATAGGAAAAGCACTATGGTGAGGAACCCTGTCCCCTAAATATTAATGACGAATACAGACACATTTTTGGAAGTTATGCAGACTACCTGTGATGCCTTCTAAATCACACGAAGGTGGATCATAATCCTTCCACCTCCTGCACTTTACCCTGTATTACCAGAATTCCTTTGACGCTGGTTTCCTTCCTCCTCCAGTTAATCCCTCAGAAACCAAAGTAACATTTTAACTTCAGCAGCTGATTAAACCTCTTATGTAATCTTTGCATGGATTCCCCCCCTCCCCAACTTGGTACTTTTAAGACTTAAATACCACCTTGCCTGCTTCCTTTCCCTCACAAGACCTTTTCAGCTGGCTGAATTTCTGCCTCTCTAAGTGGCCCAAAGGTTGGCAGGCAGCTGGGTGAGACTGTTTAATGGAGAGGGTTTAGGCAGGGTAGGGGAGAGAAATCTGTCCACTATTTAGTGATAAGTGATGTGACGGCTCCCGGCATAATCCAGAGGACGGGCAGCACATGTAAGCTTATCGAGAAATCTCAGAGGGGATAAGAGGTGTGAAGGGCTAATCGTGCCAGCTCCGACAGATGTAAGTCAGCTCAGGGCTCTGATCTAGGGACGGTGACTCCCTGCAATGGTGAATATTTCTCCTATGCTTTCAAGCCAGCAAGGTGTCATTTGTCATTGGTTTCTTAATTGTGAGCTGAAGTTTCTTTTGCAATAATCAGGAACTGTAGATGTGATGGCTTTCACAGACCTCTTGGAACAAGTGGGTGGCATGGGACGTTTCCAGATTCTCAATGTTGTCCTGCTTTCTATTCCCATCCTGATGATGGCGAGCCACAACCTTCTGCAGAATTTCACGGCTGCTGTTCCTCGGCATCACTGCCGGCCAGGCCCCATGGACAATGCCAGTACTGGTTGGGCGGTTGACTTGGATCCAGTGGAGATGGTCAGGGTTTACGCCCCTCTGGACAGGAGCTGGGCACCAGTGCAGTGCCTACGGTACACCAAAGTTCAGTGGTGGCTCTTGGAGTTGAACGCTACAGTCAGTAACACCACAGAGATGGATACTGAGCCTTGCAAGGATGGGTGGACATATGACAGTGAATTCGGCTCCACCATCATCACAGAGGTAAATGGTACAGACCTGGATACATGCACAGACAAAGAAAGATTTTCATAGAAACAGTGTTCCAGAGTTCTTCACAGATCGAGCATGGTTCATATGAACTACATTCCAAAGCTTTTAATAAATGCACTAAGCACAGGCAATGCGCCAAGATAGAGAATTTAAAATATTCCTTCAGGTTTCACTACTTGGAGAAAACAGGAAATATTGTGCAGTTAAGTTTCTGATCGACTGGCTTCCTGGTCGTCCCCAGTTTTCTGATCTGTCACTATCACTCCCTAAGAAACGTTAAGGAAGAGGAAAATGCTGTGGGTTTTTGCAATTTTTCCATGATGTTATCAAGTAATGATTTTGATATGGCTAAAGTTTTTATGTTTTAAATTAAGGAGGTCATTCCACAACACAAATAAGAGGTTTGTACTTGTGGCAGGAACGATTATGTGCCAAAAACGTCCCCAACCATATTCTGAAACACTGCTAACATGCAAGTCCATGGCACTAGCATGGGGATCTCAGAACATGAGCAGGAGAGGGTGGAACGGGGACATTGCCAGCCGCAGAGATGTATAAAGAATATTCAGGAAAGGCCTATGTACATATTAAGTGTTTCCCAGACACGTCCATGTTATTCCTGCTGAAATGTGGTATAAGGCCAGGACTTAGAAAATATTCTGCTGTGCTGTGTAATGCATCCCATAGAGAAGAATGGTTGTAACAAGTATGTTCTGAACTGGTGTGACTGCAATCTGGAAAAATACAAGATGCAATCTTAAGGTACAGGGAGAAGAGGTGAGGGAATGTTGCAAGGTAAAGAAACATTTCTAAATAACCTTACAGAAATATTCAGAAGAGCAGTAGTGTTTATTCAGGCTATGCACCTATGGCCTGTTTGTGCTAAAGGAGCCAATCTATGGGACCATAACAATTCCCATGTTCCAAAAATGAGATTGCTGATGCAGGGATAGTATGGATGTGAGCAAGGAAAGGATTGCTTTTTAGGTGAGAAACGGGGATCATATTTGTAGTCCTGGTACCCCATGCGATTATGTTATGTTATAGCAACTATGTATAGGCTCAAGGAACCTTTCAGGCAGAATCATGTTTTTGTGGCAGAAAGTGAGAGCGTGAGTGTGTATGTGTGGTTTGAGGGGTGAATGGGGGGATCTGGTGTGCTCATCTGCAATTTCAGTGTGATTCCTCCTGGATTATTGTACTTAGGTTACTCTACTTAGATCAGATATTATTGGCAGTGTGACAGGGTAGCCATGCATCTGCTGTGCCTGGCACAGGGAGACATGACTGATGTGATGCCATCATTCTCTGGATTGTCCCATGTGGCCTACATCCCTACCCAGGCCAGAATCAATGAGAGCTATGAGAGTGGTGACTCAGGCTATTTGGTGTGATGGCACAGGGATCTCCCCTCCCATGCCCACACAGCCCTGACCAGGGGAGCAGCACCACAAAGCTGGTTGTGGGAAGGCAGATGGGGTTGCCCCACAGGTAGCTGATGTATACAGATCGACATACCTCATGATGGGACAGGTATAGCTGCTGTGAGAAATGCCAGTGCCCAGATTGGTGGGCCTCAGATGCCATAGCTAGAAGACCCTACCACAATGACAACAACTACCTCTGATCATTTGTATAGTGCTACAAAGTGTACGCAGACACGTAAAAGATGATCCCTGCTCAGCGGAGTTTACAATCTAGTCGAGACAGACAACACAGCAGCTGTGGACAAGATACATCCAGGAAAAACAGCCAGAAAACAAGAGGGAACTTAAGGGGATGAGATCCAACAGCAGCAACGATGATTAGCCTGGATTTGAGAGGGACCAGAGATGAAGTCTCACGTACAGACTTAGGTAGTTTGTTCCAGGCACATGGAGCAGCAAGGTGAAGGAAGCGATGTCTGTATTTGGCAATAGAAGAGAAGGGCACAGATAGAAGCAATCTGACAGAAGAGTGGAGTTCATGGGGAGGGGTGTAGGGAGAGATAAAAGGGAATGGTAGTGTAGAGCAGCAAATTGAGTGCACTTATAGGCCATAGGCACAAAATGGGCATGCATTTGTGACTCAGCAATATTATGCATCCTTTGGTGAACTGCAATGTTAGTTTGGGGTTTTATGTGCTTGGTGAGAGTTCATCCCTAGCAGTTTAAGGCATATTTGTTGATATTACAAGGGCAGGCATCACCGGGGCTGGTTCCACTGCCACAAACCATTTGATACAAGGTATGTCTTGATATACATGTGCACGTTTACATTCTGGTACACCATATTGGGGTACACTGGGCTTACCTAGCACTTTTCAGGGCATATGGTCTAGGTTGCAGCAACTGTCATTTCTCATTGCATCAGCACACTACTGTCTGTGATGAGCTGCTTAGGAGAGGTACATTTTTTCCAAGGGGCGGGGGTCCACGGGTACATGGTGGGGACAGGCAGGATCTGAAACGTGTGGGCATGGGGATATCCAAAAGGTTTGCCAGCGTCAGAGGTATGGGGCCGGCTGAATAGCGCTTGCATGTACCTGCTGAACATATCTATCGCCCTGATTCCGGATCCGCCCAGACCCACGGATGCAGAATTGGGTTCAAAGGAGGTCTGTTTTTGATTTAGATGTGTCTGCAGACCAGACGTGCATGTTATGGAATCACACTCTAAGTGAATAGCCATGGAAAAAATCATTGTATAGGTTGTCTAGGTAGGAATGCAGGGCCTGATTTAAAGGGATTTATACAAGTTGCAGGAGTAAAGTTCTGCTGAAGGAGATATTCAACGGCACTCTCTGGATAATGTCAGGATGGTCCAGAGGCAGAGTTAAGGCGGAAACCTAAGATATCTAGATAACAGTACTAAACATCCCTGCAATCTGGATAACTTAGGTAGCAGAAAAGTTTTCTTAAGTGCTATTGGGTGTCATTCCAATCCTCGTTTAGCAGGTCTGGATGTCCGACCTAGATGTCCAGACCCACTAAACGCCTGGATCATGCTGCCAGGGACAGAACTCCCGGCATATATAGCATACTTCTGTGGGGAGCTCTGTTCATGGGCGGGAGGGGGTGGGGAGGAGCGAGGGCAGGCAGTGGGTGGTGCCTGACCCCAAATGTAAAGGGCCGATTCTGAAGCCAACACTGTACATCCGGGATTGCCCTTGTGTATGGGGGACTTATTCCACCTCAGATGTGGAATAGGTCCCCCTGGATGTGGGTGGACTGCTGAGCCCAGCGGAGACAAATAGGTGAGGGGTGCAGGGGGTTCTGGGTAGCCCGATCCTGGCCATGGAAGGCCAAATTGGGGTTTGGGCTGCGGGGAAGTTTATCGTTGGTGGCCTGTGATTACGGCTCCATTTTGGAGCCGCAGTGGCATGGCAACAGGACAATTCAGATAGCACCATCAAAGAAGCATGGACATTTGGCACCAGACACCGTAGGGGAAGCTGTTTTATAAAAGAACATGCTTGTAAAAATAGAGATCTGCAATTGTAAGTATTTACTTCTGGGAATTTTTTTTAAATCTTGGGGAAAAGGGAATTCTTTAAATTATAGCTGATTAATCTATGTAAATTAGAATCCAGTGTGTTTGTTAAATCAGTCAGGGCCTAGAATCAGCAAAGAGCTTTTAGTTAAATTGAAAACTCAACAAGTAGCTTTTAGTTTAAATTTAAAACCCAGCAGAAGGCTTTTAGTTTAAAATCAGAACACTGCAGAGAGCTTTCTGGTTAAATTTAAAACCCAGCAGAGAGCTTCTAGTTTAAATTTAATACTCAGTCAGGGCATAGTATCAGCAAAGAGCTTTAATTTAAATCAACTTAGAGTATAACATAGCATAAAAGGAAAAACAGGGTCAGTATTCTTTGAACAATAAATTGTTTCTAGAGACCTTACAGAGAGGCTTTCTAGATATAGGGCAAGAGACCTGTGAAATTGTTTTAAGTAGGTGTTAAAGCCAAGTGACAGATCAAAGGAGCATTTTGAAAGACTCCTTCTAACCAAGCAAGGGCTTTGTGAATCACCCAGGAAATTGGTCACAGATTACCTTAGAAGCACAGGACAGGGTACTGTCTTCTTTTTCAAGTACATTCATAGCAAAAAAAACGTGAGAGAGTCAGTTGGACTATTAAATGATATAGGGGTAAAAGGGGCACTAAGAGGGAACAAGGCCATAGCAGAGAGACTAGTCCACATTAAATTTCATCTGCCACTTGGATGTCCAGTCTTCCAATTTATCAAGGTTTTCTTGCAATTTTTCACAATCCTCTTGCATTTTCACAACTTTGTGTCATCTGAAACTTTTATCACTTCACTCATTATTTCTATTTCCAGTTCATTTATGAATATGTTAAAAGCAGCAGGCCCAGCACAGATCCCTGTGGTACTCCACTATTCACCTATCTCTTTTGAGAAAATTGGCCATTTTAGCCCTACTCTCTGCTTTCTATCTTTATACCAGTTCCTGATCCATAATTGTACACTGCCTCTTATTCCATGACTTTTTATTAATTTCACCAAGAGTCTCTCATGAGGGACCTTGTCAAAGGCTTTCTGAAAATCCAGATCCATGATATCAGCTGGCTCACCCTTGTCTACCTGTTTATTCACAACTTCAAAAAAATAAAACATATTAGTAAGACAAGACTTTCCTTGGCTAAATACACGTTGGCTTTCTCTCATTAAATCATAATTATCTACATTGTATCTACATCTATATTAACTGCTAAACATATTCAAATAAAACAGAACCTCTCAGCGAATAGTCTACAACCCCTCATTAGAGCTGACCAAGGCACCAGACCCAGAGAAGAGGAACCTCACACACCATCACGACCCCCAGAGCATTCGCTAGAACAAGACAAGACACCTCAAGAAGAGCACTATCCCTGGCTGCGCCCACTCTATGGAACTCACTCCCCAATGACCTGAGATCAACTGCAGACCTCAAGGACTTCAGGAAGATGCTCAAAACTACACTCTTCATAAGGACTTATAAGGACTTCATGTGACGCAGCCACCCAGTCTACTCCCGTATCTGCAGCACCCCTCTGCATCCTTCCCCTGCAACTTGTATATAATTCTTGCACTTAGCTCACAATATATATAGCGCACCTTGTAATCATTCATACATTACACTCACACACACTATGTCGATTTAACCACTGCATGTATTCACCCACACACACTGCCTCATGATTTGTTTGATGTGTTAACCGCTTTGATTTCAAGATAAAGCGGTATATTTAATCCTTTTAAATAAAATTAATAAATAAACTGGAATAAGTTAGCTTTGGGAAATGTGCATTGTTGATTCTGCATTTTTGTTCAGTTCAAGAGGAAATGCATTTCTGTTTTTATTTCTCCGGTGCTGCCATAAATGCAGAGCTTGACTTCTTCGGGTTCCCAATTCAATTATTGTCTTTCTATTTCTAATTTCTGGCCATTTGTTTTTATATAGTACGGGTCTGTCTGTGAATTATATGGATGACTGGTACGGCATTCTGTTAGCATGTAGTTTCTGTGTAGAGATCTCTAGAATGGCTGGAATTGTTTTCTAGTGGGAGGTTCGTAGGGTTATGTGTCTGAGCATAAAGTTGATCACCAGGGCTTTGGTGACTGGGGCTCAAGGGAGTTGTTGTTTTTGACGTCAGATAAAAGATTGATGCCAGCGGGGTGGAGGGCATGTGTATGGAGGACATTCAGGATCTTCTGAATTCACTAGCATGAAAATATGTGATTCACAAAATTAGAATACTACCTACATTGTGCTTTCCCTATCAAAACATGGCCGTGCGTTTCTGCTATTATATGTGTGTTAGAAATTAATAAAAAAATATATTTTATATATATTGGGTGGTGTAGCTGAATTCAGTATTAGCACAGTGAATGTAGAGGGGGTGTGACGGGAGGGGTAGGGGCATGGCAAGGGAGAGGCATGGAGCGAAGTTGTCAGGATTTTCTCTTTCAAATAGTTAGCCTGCACCTTTGCCCTATGCAGTTATGTTTTGGGGGCAGGCATGGGCGGAGCATGGCTAGCCACAGGTGGTAGGTTTTTCTTCCTCAAAAAGTTGGCAACCCTACATGTGCAAAACGCATGTGTTCCCACTGTTTGATATGACATCTTTTCTGATTTATCTTCCTCAGATAGGAATGTAGAGGGATCTTTATTAAAAGTGAAGGAGACCATTCAAAACTCTCAAAAAGGAAAAGCATGAACAGTGACAGAGAAGGCCAGATTCCATAGAAAGGGTTTGGTCCCTTGGTGTGGGTGAAACTATCACGACCCTGAACCACCAGACTAGTGTCTTAAATACTGCAAAGAGGCTGCAAAGGTTGGAAAACAATTTTATTTTCATTTTGGTCAGGATTCCCAGCTGAGAGAGAGAGAGAATGACTGGGGCGAAAAAAGGTATCAGAGAGAGAGAAAAGAGAAAGAAGAGAGAGAGTGCCTGGCCAGGTTGGAGCAGAGAAGTGCATTCAGGAGCTACCACAGATATTTTGTGGGTGTCTGCTAGAGCACAACAACAACAACAATGGATTCGTAATGCATGTGGCAAGAACCCACCAAAAGTAAACTAACCTGTAGAATAATGCCTATTTTTTTATTTGAAACTGGTCTAGCCATAAGCCATCTAAGAGACTGGAATCATAATTTAAATAAATATAACTATAAAGCTAAATGGCCAATATTCCCAATGGTAGGGCTAAATGGCCAATATTCCCAATGGAAAAAAGTGAATAGTGGAGTACCCCAGGGATCTGTACTGGGTCCGCTGCTTTTTGACATATTCATAAATGACCTGGAAAAGGGAATAACTAGTGAGGTTATCAAATTTGCAGATGACACAAAACTGTTTAAAGTTGTTAAAACCCAAGAGGATTGTGGAAAACTGCAGGAGGATCTGGATAAATTGGAAGACTGGGCATCCAAATGGCAGATGAAATTTAATGTGGACAAATGCAAAGTTATGCACCTAGGAAAGAACAACCCACACTATAGTTACACGATGCAAGGCTCCACATTAGAAACCACCACCCAGGAAAAGGACTTAGGAGTCATCGTGGATAACATGTTAAAACCCTCCGCCCAGTGTGCAGCGGCGGCCAAGAAAGCAAATAGAATGCTAGGTATCATAAAGAAAGGGATGGAGAATAAAACAAAGGATATTATAATGCCTCTGTATCGCTCCATGGTACGACCGCACCTTGAATATTGTGTGCAATTCTGGTCGCCGTATCTTAAAAAGGACATAGCGTTATTAGAAAAAGTACAGAGAAGAGCCACCAAATTGGTGAAGGGGATGGAAGGCTACTCCTATGAAGAGAGGCTAAAAAGGTTAGGGCTCTTTAGCCTGGAAAAGAGACGGCTGAGGGGAGATATGATAGAGGTCTATAAATTAATGAATGGAGTGGAACGGATAAACGTGGATCAATTGTTTACGCTATCAGAATATAGAAAGACTAGGGGACATGTAATGAAGCTACAGGGTAAACTATTTAAGACAAATAAGAGAAAATATTTTTTCACTCAACGTGTAATCAAACTCTGGAATCTGTTACCGGAGGATGTAGTAAGGGCTGTTAGTATAGCTGGGTTTAAAAAAGGTTTGGACAAGTTCCTGGAGGAAAGGTCCATAAACCACTATTAAAAAGGGACCCAGGATATCAATGCTTGACCCAGTACAAGCATTATGGAACCTGTGTCTTTTGGGGATATTGCTAGGTACGTAGGACCTAGATTGGCCACTGTTGGAAACAGGATACTGGGCTTGATGGACCTCGGTCTGACCCAGTATGGCATGTCTTATGTTCTTATATGTTCTTAAGCTGATCCTAAGTGACAGTGGCCTGTGGGAGATGGGGGGCTATGAACAAGTTAATGATGTGGAGTTGCAGACTTATGCTGACAGGATAGTGAGCATACTGTGATCCAGATATAGAATAGGGTTTATGGGAAAAGGTATAAAACATCTACAAGATAGAATGAAGCACATGGGAACTTAGCTGAGTTTTCTGTTTGTTGGGCTCTGAGATTGATGGTGTCACCTAGAGGATTTTGGTGTGAGATAGTGGAATATGGATTGCCTTTGAGATATGTAGTTTTATTTTCTTGATGCTGCCAGTCTGAAATTTAAAATATTTTGTCAATTCAGATTCAAGGAAATCTAAATTTTAAGGGAACTTCTCAGTTCAATTTTGTTTTATGGCTGGATAACTTTAATGTTGCCAATTTTCTGGCCTATCCCAGCTCTGGCATGATCCAGTCAAGCCTGGGCACCATGATCTTGAAGTTACAGTTACTGGGATTTTTTTGTCCTCCCTCCTTGTCGTTAACCTGGTCATAGCACTGATCAAATAAATCAGGTATGCAAACATTTTATGCGAATGAAGAGCTGTAGTTATTCAAATGCATATGCAAATGAGGCCTGCAAGGAGTTTCCACACATGACCCTCATCCCCCTCGGGCCGCCCTTGCACACACTCACCCTTCCTTATCTCACTCTCACAAACAGATTTCTTATTACTGTGACCATATCCTTCATCTCTTCTCCTAAAGTGCCACCATAGCGCTCTACAGGCATATATAAGAGAGACAATCAAAACAAATATACACGACAAACAAGAGAGTCCTGGGGAATGTATTATAGAGAAGTAAACAAGATGTAAAAACAACCTCAAAAAGGTGAGTTTTAGTCTGTATTCAAATAATTATGTTTCTTTTAAAAGAATTATATATTATATTCATCTGTTCAGTGCAGTTCCAAGACATTTGGAGGGTGATTTTATAAAGGGCTGCTTATGTATGGAGGCCAAGTAGGAGTTGTTTTCATGCTATTCCATAATGAAACATAGGTGCCTATTTGTCTTTATGAAAAACTAGAGGCCCGATATTCGAAAGGCATTTACATGGTTTACAGCCCAGTAAACCATGTAAATGCCTTAACCAGGAATATTCAATGGCACCTACATGATTAGTGCTGTTGAATATTGCTAACTATGTCCCCTATGTGCCCCGATGCTATCTGGGTAGCATCGGGGCATGTTGGGGGCATTCCAGGGCAGAGCGGAGGCAGGGAATCCCGATAATTAGGTCGCGGCAATATTGGACCACTACCTGGTTAGCCCTCCATGGCTAAAACTAGGTGAACTTTTGGCTAACCGGGTAGCGGTCCAATATCATTTTCAAGTCCATTCATAGCAAAAAATCTATGAGAGTCAGTTGGACCTTTAGATGATAGATAGGTAAAAGGGGCACTAAGGGAATACAAGGCCATAGCAGAGAGACTGAAAGAATTCTTTGCTTTGGTCTTTACTGAAGAAGATGTATGGAAGTTACCCATGCCTGAAATGGTATTCAAAGGTGATGTATCAGAAAAATTGAAACAAATCTTGATAAATCGGGATGATGTATTACAACTACCTATTTGATAAACTGAAGAGTAGCAAATCACCTGGACCAGAAGGTATACATCTGAGGGTGTTGAAAGAACTGAAATATGAGATTGCAGAGGTACTATTAGTAATTTGTGAACTATCATTAATATTATCTGTAGTACTTGAAGACTGGAGAATGGCAAATGTAATGCCAATTTTTAAAAAGGTTTCCAGGGGTGATCCAGGAAGCCTGAGGCCAGTACCGGGCAAAATTGTAAAAATCATTATAAAGAATAAAATTATTGAACATGTAGATAGTCATGGTTTAATGGGAGAAAGCCGACATGGATTTAGGCAAGGAAAGTCTTGTCTTACTAATTTGTTATATTTTTTGAAGGTGTGAGTAAAGAGGTAGACAAAGGTGAGTCAGTCGATATAGTGTATCTGGATTTTCAGAAAATCTTTGACAAGGTCCCTCATGAGAGACTCTTGGCTAAATTAAAAAGTCATGAGCTAAGAGGCAATGTACTATTGTGGACCAGGAACCGGTTAAAAGATAGAAAGCAGAGAGTAGAGCTAAATGGCCAATTTTCTCAATGGAGAAAGGTGAACAATGGAGTAAGCCATGGATCTGTGCTGGGCCTGCTGCTTTTTAACATATTCATATTCATAAATGATCTGGAAATGGGAATAATGAGTTAGGTGATCAAATTTTCAGATGACACAAAATTATTCAAAGTTATTAAAACACAAGCAGATTGTGAAAAATTAATGAATGGCGTAGAACGGGTAAACGTAGATAGGTTGTTTACTCCATAAAAAAAGTAGAAAGACTAGAGGACACTCAATGAAGCTACAATATATCCCATTTAGGACTAGTAAGAGAAAATAATTTTTCACTCAATGAGCAATCAAATTCTGGAATTCGTTACTGGGGGATGTAGTAAAAGCTGTTAGTGTAGCTGAGCTTAAAAAAGGTTTGGGCAAGTTTTTGGAGGAAAAGTCCATAAACCATTATTAAAGGGGATCAGGGGAATCCACTGCTCACCCAAGGATAAGCATTGTGGTGCCTGTGTGTCATGTTCTTACAGTATGTTCTTATCCAACAGAATAGCCAAGTTTCTAACTCTTTCTTAGATATCCTAAAATCTAACTCTAACCTAATGTTCAACAATCTCTCATTGCCCCATTGAGGAGCTTTCACTGAGAACCTCTATGGGGTCAATCAGTACAGCAAATAGCAAGGATGGACATCTGGATTGGATGTCCATCCCCACTATACACTCCCCTTCCGCCCTGGCTAATTTCTTCCCGTATGAACAGCTCGTTTGTACAGGGAGGCTTAGACAGGAACGGGAGGGAGCATTATTGAGGCAGAGTGAGGGCGGAGCATGGGCAAGACGTGACCTTGGACCTACAGGGTTGATTCTGAGGTCGGCCCTGTACGTCCAGGGCCGTGAACATGGATGGAGGACTTATTCCACTGCAGAAGTAGAATAAGTCCCCCTGGATGTTGGTGGATCATGCCGCTGGGCCGGGGCAAAAAGGTAAGAGAGGTGCAGGAGGATCCCCGCAGTCGGACCCTGGCCATGGGAGGCTGGATCGAGGGTCCAACTGCAGGGAGAGAAGAATATCTATGGTGGCCAGCATTTGCGGCTCCTGAATGGAGCCATGGTGCCATGGCGATGGAACACCATGGCACTGCAGCTCCATTCAGGAGCTTGACTAAGGTAGCCTGGGAACTGCTGGACATCCCGCTTCTGGTCGGCAACACAAGGGGCTGGATGGCCAGGTCATAATGTGCCTCCCTATGTCTAAGCCCAAGTTCTTTTTACTTCCCTAAGTCTTTGGATACATTTTTGCCTTATTACTTGATTGCAGACCCTATTGGGATGATGCAAACTCACTTAGGCTGTTAAATAGGTGGGCTTACCTTATCTAAAGGCTTTAAACAATAACACTAAAAGCTTAGACTTAATTTGAGTTGACACATGAAAAAAATGGAGGAGCATGATGCACTCGGGAATTTATTTCCAGGCAAATGGCACAGCAAGGTTAGAAGAGTGGTGTCATAAGTTAACCATAGAGCAGAACAGAGAGTTCTCAAGGAAGTATGTAGAGAGAGAGTAGAGAAGTAATGAGTCGTTGCAGAGTAAATATATTTGTAATGCGCAATGGAAGCTTGCACTTGAATTTTTATAGGTATTAATAAGATTTGACTTGCATTAATTCCTGAAATGAACAAAAATATGTCCAAAAATAGACAAAAAATTTAAAAATGATCCAAAAACAAAGATTGCAAGCCAAGAGAACTGGAAGGATGGCAGTGCCTTCCAGCCTACCGAAACAGAAAGAGAAAAGGGGGAATGGGAAGTAAGATAAACTTGTTTTGCCAAGACAAAACTCCTTAAGAGGATGGTGGGTCATCTAGGAAGTGAGGTCAGACAAGCAGGCTGAGGTTCAGGGCTGGGCTCTTAGCATAAAAATGCTACTGAAGGCCAATGTAGGAAATTGGAGCACTGAGGGAACAAATGTAGAAAGGAAATGGAAGAGAACCTAGGACCTCAGTCTTGAAGTACACTGAGAGGACCATACCAAGCTCGAAAGGTGCCCTGTGCAACTAACAAATCTGGTGCCCTCTTCCACCTAGCCATCTTCAGCAACTCACCCTTTTTGAGCTTCCTGGAAGCCCAGTCATGATATCAGCGCCCCCTTCTGTGCTTGCGCCCTGCTCCTTTGCACCGCTCGCACAGCCCTTGGTATGGCCCTGTACACCAATCACCAACATGATAGTGGTGGAGAAGAACCATCAGAGGATACACTGACAATAGAATGGGAGAAATAAAAAGCATAACAAGATTGAGCAGAGTTCAAATATCCAAATAAGTATGGTATGTCACAATAGATGGTGATCAACAGTGACTAAAGTGGCAGATAGGTAAAGGAGGATGAGGATAGATTAAAAGCCTTTGATCTTGGCCATAGCAAGGTCACTAGAGACTTTGGCAAGAGCAGTTTCTATGGAATGTAGAGCCAGATTGGAATGGATCTAGAAGAATTTGAGATGAAAAAAAGTTAAGACAGTGAATGTGAAGGTGCATTCAAGCAGTTTAGATAGGGAGACAGGGCGATAACTAGCAGGATTTCTGGAGTCCAATGAAGTTTGATGAGAAGATGTTGAAGGAAGAGGAAACTAGGGTACCAGATGTCTCTGATTTTCATGGCTTGTCCTCGATTCTAAAGCTTTGTCCCCATCTGTTTGGCAGCCTCCTGTCCCCAATTCCAACAATGAGGTCAGAGGGGTAGAAGTAAAATTAGTTTCAATGTAGTGATTTGAGTATGCCAGCTTTTAGAATTTAAATCCATCATATTTTGCACAGTATAGAAACATAGAAACATAGAATCATGATGACAGAAAAAGACCACATGGCCTATCTAGTCTGTCCTTCCATATCAACAACTACAACAGTCCACTTTTTACCTTTAGAGATCCTCTGTGTTGGTCCCATGCTTTTTTGAATTCAGTTACTGTCCTCATCTCTACCACCTCCACTGGGAGACTCTTCCACGGATCCACTACTCTTTCCATAAAGAAATATTTCCGCATATCACTCCTGAATCTATCTCCCTTCACCCTCATCCCATGTCCCCTCATAGCAGAACTTGCTTTCAATTGAAAGAGGCTCTCTCCCTGAACATTTATGCCATGGAGGTATTTAAACATCTCAATCATATCACCTCTATCCCGCCTTTCCTCTAAGGTGTACATATTAAGATCCTTAAGTATGTCCTCATATGCTTTATAATGAAGCCCACTAATCATTTTAGTAGCCACCCTCTGCACCGACTCCATCCTGTTCACATCCTTTTAAAGGTGCGGTCTCCAGAATTGCACACTATACTCCAAATGAGGTCACACCAAAGACTTATACAGAGGCATTATCACCTCCTTTTTTCTGCTAGCCATTCCTCTCCGTATGCACCCAAGCATCCTTCTAGCTTTTGCCGTCGCCTTTTCTACCTGTTTAGCTACTTTAAGATCATCAGACACAACCACGCCTAGGTCCCGCTCTTCTTTAGTGGACAAAAGTACTTCACCTCCTATACTGTATTGCTCCCTTGGATTGCTGCAGCCCAAATGCATGACCTTACATTTTTTAACATTAAATCCCAGCTGCCAAATTCTAGACCATTCTTCAAGCTTAGCTAGATCCCTCCTCATGTTATCTACACCTTCCTAGGTGTCTACTCTATTGCAGATTTTGGTATCATCTGCAAAGAGGCAAACCTTACCCGACAGCCCTTCCACTATATCACTAACAAAGATGTTAAAAAGAATCGGACCATGGACAGATCCCTGGGGTACACCACTGGTAACATCCTTCTCCTCAGAGTGAGCTCCATTTACTTGTACTCTTTGTCGCCTCCCACCCAACCAGTTTCTAACCCAAGCAGTAACTTTAGGGTCCATCCCTAGGGTGCTCAGTTTGTTTATAAGTCGCCTGTGAGGAACAGTGTCAAAGGCTTTACTGAAATCTAAATACACCACATCTAGAGCTCTCCCTCGGTCCAACTCCCTGGTCACCCAGTCAAAGAAATCAATCAGATTTGTCTGACAAGACCTACCTCTGGTGAATCCATGCTGCCTCGGATCCTGTAATCCGCTGGACCCCAGAAACCTCACTATTTTCTCTTTCAGCAGCGTTTCCAATAATTTACTCACCACCGTAGTTAAACTAACTGGCCTGTAGTTTTCAACCACATCCTTACTTCCGCTTTTGTGTAAAGGCACCACATGAGCCTCTCTCCAGTCCTTTGGCACCACTCCCGACTCCAACGAGGCATTGAAAAGGTCAGTCAGTGGAGTTGCTAGAACGTCCCCAAGTTCCCTCAGTATTCTAGGGTGTATCCCATCCGGTCCCATCGCTTTGTCTACTTTAAGTTGAGCTAGTTTCTCACGAACACAGTCTTCTGAAAATTGTTCAAGATGTCTCTCGCTTCTGTTCCTATTTGTGGGTGTTTTCTGAGGTCCTGCTCCTGGTTCTTCATCTGTGAACACAGAACAAAAATATTTGTTAAGCAATTCCGCTTTATCCTTATCAGCTTCTACATATTCCCCCCCTACACCCTTGAGTCTGACAATACCACTTTTGCCCTTCCTGTTCTCACTAATATATCTGAAAAATGTCTTATCCCCCCATTTTATTGCATTGGCTATTTCCTCCTCCTTTTGAATCTTTGCCTTCTTGACTACTTTGCTAGCTTTTCTAAGTTTTTCCAAATACAGATGCTTGTCTTCCTCTCTCTGTGATCTCTTGTATTTCATGGAGGCCTCCCTCTTTTTCTTCACTTTTTCAACTACTTCCTTAGAAAACCATAGCGGTCTCCTTTTCCTTTTGCCTTTATTTACCATTTTAACAAAAAGGTTGGTTGCCCTTAAAATATCCCCTTTCAGTTTTGCCCACTGTTTTTCTACATCCCCCAGCTGTTCCCATCCCACTAACGACTCCCTGAGGTATTGACCCATCAAAGTTAGTCTTCCTAAAGTCTAAGATCCTCACCTTGGAATGGATTCTAACAGACCTAGTCCTAATACTGAACCACACCATCTGGTGATCACTGGATGCAAAATGATCTCCCACTACAACATCAGAAACACTTTCACCATTGGTAAGCACCAAGTCCAGTATGGTCCCTTCACGTGTGGGGTCTGTTACCAATTGCCTGAATAGTTCTCCCTGTAGAGAATCCAGGATCTCCTTACTTCTAGATGATACTGCAGCAGGAATGTGCCAATCAACATCTGGCATATTGAAATCTATCAGTAGCACTTCCCCTTTCCTAGCAATGCTGTGTATGTCTTCAATTAACTCTCTGTCCACCTCTTCCTCTTGTGAGGGAGGTCTATATATCACACCAATGCAAATAGATTTCTCTTTCCCTCTTTCTAGTTTAACCCACAATGCCTCCTCTCTCCCTTTTAAGCTCTGTAATTCCAAAGCTTTAATAGTAGTTTTTACATATAGTGCCACTCCTCCTCCCCTTCTTCCTACCCTGTCCTTTCTGAATAAAGTATAGCCAGGTATAGTTACATCCCAGTCATGGTTTTCTGTGAACCATGTTTCTGTAACTGCCACAAAATCCAAGTCAGCCACTCCCACCAAAGCTTCAACATCAGGGATCTTATTTCCCATGCTACGGGCATTTATACACACTGCTTTCCATATGTTACCCCTGTTACCCATTTCCATAAAGGTATTTAATGTATCACCTACCTGGGGGCTTTCACTTACCTGGGGGCTTTCTTCACCTATCCCCAACGAATCTAGTTTAAAGCCCTCTTCAGTAGATTAGCCAGTCTACTACCGAAGATGTGTTGACCTTTCTTGGACAGATGGATGCCATCTCTGCTATGCAACCCTTGGAACAGCATCCCATGGTCTAGGAAACCAAAACGCTCCTGATGACACCATCCACACAGCCATGCATTCATCTCCAGGATGCGAGCCTCTCTGCCTTGGCCTTTACCCTCAACAGGGAGGATTGAAGAGAACACCACCTGTGCACCTAACTGCTTCACCCTCTGTCCCAGAGCCATGAAGTCACTTTTGATACGTTCCGAGGTATACCTGGCAGTATCATTTGTTCCAACATGGATTAGCAACATTGGGTAATAGTCAGTGGGCTTGATGAGTCTCGGCAAACTCTCCGTAACATCTGGAATTTTGGCACCAGGTAGACAGCATACCTCTCTGGACATCAAGTCTGGTCAGCAGATGGACGCCTAAGTACCCCTCAGAAGAGAGTCTCCAACCACCACTACTCTTCGTTTCCTTCTGGTCACTGATTCTGCAACTTTGGGGTACTTTAACTCTGGTTCTTCCCTTTCCAGGGATGCTTTCACCTCCTCCACTTCCAGGGCTGCATAATGGTTCTTCAATACAAGGGCTGGAGAAGTTGGATTGGTGATTTTGCAGGCCCTGGTGACTTGTGTCCAACCATCGACATTCTGTTGGCACCCATCTTCTCCTGTGCTGGAGAGCTTGGTTGCTGCAAGAAGCATCTCATCAATGTACTTCTCACTGTCTTGAATGCTCCTCAGCCTCGCCACCTCCTCTCTGAGTTCCTCCACTTGTTTCCTCAGAGCTTCAGCATGCAGGCACCCTGCACATGGGACTGGTCCGTCAACTGGCATTAGGACTTCTGTCTGTACCGAGGCAGAAGCTGTAACGGGGCAACAGCTTTAGCAATACGATTTTTCCCAGCCATTGTTCTGTTCGTGGAGCTTAGGTATCTGTTAAAGCAAAAGAGAGAGATCTAACAAGTACCAGCCAGTTTCGCAGCTGTCCTTTCAGAGAAAAAGCAGTTAAATCTCTTTAATTATATTCAAAATGTGCTGGTCCAATTCTCTGTGATTTGTTAAAGGGGGAGGTGCCCTATAAAGCAAGACTGCTCACTAGGGGTGGGTGGGAGTCGGGGTGGGTAGGGAGGGAACTAACACCTGATTAGGTGTTAACAGTTTCTAAACCTGAGGAGGTTACTAGAGTTCAGCAAAAGTTCCCCTAAAGCACCAAAAAGAAAGTAACCTTGCTTTAAAAAATATACAAAAAACCATTTTAAGAGCTCCCAGTCAGAGAGCTAGCAATGTAATATAATAAAAACAAACAAACAAACCCTCAAATCCTTACTGTTTGTTGATCTGTAGAGCCCTGGTTAGGAAAGCCTCAACAGGGCAAGGCACTGGAGCCTTTTATGCAGGCCTCAGCTGCACTCAGGAAATCAAGCCCACTAACTCCTGATTAGGTGTTAGCAGTTTCTAAACCTGAGGAGGTTACTAGAGTTCAGCAAAAGTTCCCCTAAAGCACCAAAAAGAAAGTAACCTTGCTTTAAAAAATATACAAAAAACCCTTTTAAGAGCTCCCAGTGAGAGAGCTAGCAATGTAATATAATAAAAACAAACAAACAAACCCTCAAATCCTTACTGTTTGTTGATCTGTAGAGCCCTGGTTAGGAAAGCCTCAACAGGGCAAGGCACTGGAGCCTTTTATGCAGGCCTCAGCTGCACTCAGGAAATCAAGCCCACTAACTCCTGATTAGGTGTTAGCAGTTTCTAAACCTGAGGAGGTTACTAGAGTTCAGCAAAAGTTCCCCTAAAGCACCAAAAAGAAAGTAACCTTGCTTTAAAAAATATACAAAAAACCCTTTTAAGAGCTCCCAGTGAGAGAGCTAGCAATGTAATATAATAAAAACAAACAAACAAACAAACAAACCCTCAAATCCTTACTGTTTGTTGATCTGTAGAGCCCTTGTTAGGAAAGCCTCAACAGGGCAAGGCACTGGAGCCTTTTATGCAGGCCTCAGCTGCACTCAGGAAATCAAGTTCACTAACTCCTGATTAGGTGTTAGCAGTTTCTAAACCTGAGGAGGTTACTAGAGTTCAGCAAAAGTTTCCCTAAAGCACCAAAAAGAAAGTAACCTTGCTTTAAAAAAAATATACAAAAAACCCTTTTAAGAGCTCCCAGTGAGAGAGCTAGCAATGTAATATAATAAAAACAAACAAACAAACCCTCAAAACCTTACTGTTTGTTGATCTGTAGAGCCCTGGTTAGGAAAGCCTCAACAGGGCAAGGCACTGGAGCCTTTTATGCAGGCCTCAGCTGCACTCAGGAAATCAAGCCCACTAACTCCTGATTAGGTGTTAGCAGTTTCTAAACCTGAGGAGGTTACTAGAGTTCAGCAAACGTTCCCCTAAAGCACCAAAAAGAAAGTAACCTTGCTTTAAAAAATATACAAAAAGCCCTTTTAAGAGCTCCCAGTGAGAGAGCTAGCAATGTAACATAATAAAAACAAACAAACAAACAAACCCTCAAATCCTTACTGTTTGTTGATCTGTAGAGCCCTGGTTAGGAAAGCCTCAACAGGGCAAGGCACTGGAGCCTTTTATGCAAGCCTCAGCTGCACTCAGGAAATCAAGTCCACTAACTCCTGATTAGGTGTTAGCAGTTTCTAAACCTGAGGAGGTTACTAGAGTTCAGCAAAAGTTCCCCTATGGAGGGGTGGACTCTCTTTCACTGTCGATTTGTTTCCTTGGAAGTGATATTGTTGCTGACATGGGATGGATTGGAGGGAGCAGGATAATGAGTCCTCTTCTCTCTTCCATGCATTGTTGCTCAAACCTGGACCTAAGGTGCCCCTTCTCCCCCCCCCCCCTTCCCCACCAATTCAGATAAGTGTCACAGATTTGCCTGCAAAATTTGTGACAACCTTAGAGGGAACAGAGGCAGGGACAAACTTTCAATTGAGGCTGTGCCAGATGGAGGGGTGACTGAACAGAAGAAAGAACTGAGGAGTCGGTTGAGGACGGGTCAGAGGAACAAGGAGTGAGCTTAGAAGAGGAGAGAAGATGGGCAATTTCCTCCTGGTATTTCAGAAAACAAACAAAGTATAGCTGGAGCCAAAAGTAGGCGGAGTGAATGAAGTAGGGAAGGAGGCCGTGATAGCCTTGTGGAGAATTCACGACTGAACTTGTGAATTTTGTCATAAGAACTGCCATTTTGGGTCAGATCTTTTATCATTTTGTTGCCCTTCTCCGAACCTTTTCTAGCTCTCCCCTTCCCAAAGTGGCTCTACTGTGTCTGGCCCCTTAGATCTTAGTTGCAAAACGAACTGCAAGAATGAGGATTCATTTCATTCCAGTCCATGGTCATTTAAAGGTATATAAACTGAAAATACCCTTATTTATCATGTTTCATCATTTGAGACTCACATTGAGCTTCTATGCATGTGGCAAACTGATAACAGAAAATTACTACACTCTGTTGCCGTTCAAAGTGATGCCTGCGCATTGCAAAAAGATGTATCACTGGCATACAGGACTGGGCAGTTCTAGTAGTACAAGGTGTTCTCTGCTTACAAAAAGAAAAGAGACTTGCTTTTTAGTGAGCTTCTGGCAGATTATTTTTTGCAGACATAAAGAGGGGATTTTTATAATAGGCTGCCTAGTAAAAGCACATATTCTCACATTAAAATCAGGGCCAGCTCAAGGGCAGCTGATATGCCTTAGGTTAACCTTCAGCAATGTGCTCATCCCCCCATAGTTCAGCATCTCTCCTTTCCTACTGCCTTCTCCAGTGCAGCATGTCCTCTTCTCTTGCTGCTCTCCCCCACAATCCAGCATCTTTCCTTCCCTTCACTTTCCACGTGCCCAGTATCCTTCCTTCCCTTCACCCTCCAGGTCTCCAGGATCCCTCCTTCCCTTCTTTCCCGCCCAGATGTCCAGCATCTTCCTTTCCTTACCGCCTCACATTAGTTTTCAATGTACTACTTTATAGCTTCTATGTATGTCCCCTAGTCTTTGTATTTTTTGAAGGATTAAACAACCAATTCACATTTACTCATTCCACTCCACTCATTATTTTATAAGCCTCTATCATATATCACCTCAACTGTTCTTGTTCAAGCTGAAGAGCCCTAAACCTTTAAGCTTTACCTCATAGGGGTATTCTTTCCTTTTTATTATTTTGATTGCCCTTCTTTGTATATTTTACAAGTCTGCTATACCTTTTTTTAGATATGGTGACCAGAACTGCACGCAATACTCAAGGTGTGGTTGCAGCATGGGTGATACAGAGGCATTATGATATCCTTTTGTTTTATTCACCATAGCTTCCCTTATAATTCCTATTTTTCTATTAGCTTTCTTGGCTGCAGCTTTATACTGAGCAGAGGATTTCAACTTATTATCCACTGTGATGCCTAGATCTGTTTCCTGGTGGTGACTTCTAATGTGGGCTCTTCAACCTGGAAAAGAGAAGGCTGACGGGAGATATGATAGAGGTCTATAAATTAATGAATGGAGTGGAACGGGTAAATGTAGTTCGATTGTTTACGCCATCAAAATATAGAAAGACTCGGGGACATGCAATGAAGCTACAGTGTAAGACTAATAAGAGTAAATATTTTTTCACTCAATGTGTAATCAAACTCTGGAATTCGTTACCGAAGGATGTAGTAAAAGCTGTTAGTGTAGCCGGGTTTAAAAAAGGTTTGGACAAGTTCCTGGAGGAAAGATCCATAAATCATTATTAAAGAGAACTCACTGCTTGCCCCAACATAAGCATTGTAGAACCTGTGTCTTCTGGAGAAACTGCTAGGTACTTGTGAACTAGATTGGCTACTGTTGGAAACAGGATATTGGGCTTTCCTTCTCCTCATATATCTAACAGATAATTAAAACCTGTCGCTTCTTTCTCTATAACATTAACAAAATTCGCCCCTTCCTTTCTGAACACACTACTAAAACATTTGTCCACTCTGTAATTACTTCCCATCTCTACTATCTTAACCTCCTTCTTGTTGGTCTCCCTCTTAGCCACCTTTGTCCCCTTCAATCTGTTCAGAACTCTGCTGCGTGACTAATTTTCACCAGCCTCGATGTTCTCATATAATCCGTCTTCTCAAATCACTTCACTGGCTTCCCTTCCGTTTCCTTATCCAATTCAAGCTTCTCCTTCTGACCTATAAGTACATTCACTCTTCTGTTCCTTTCTACCTTTCCTCTCTTCTCTCTTGCTACACCCCTCCTCGTGAACTCTGCTCTTCTTCTGGCTTGCTTCTCTCTTTGCCCTTTTCTTTCACTGACAACTCCAGACTTCGATCCTTTCACCTTGCTGCTCCTTATGCCTGGAACAGACTCCCTGTGCCTGTACGTCAGGCTTCATCTCCGCCCCCTTTTCAAGTCCATGTTAAAGGCTCACCTCTTTGAAGCTGCTTTTGGATTCTGACCCCCTTTTATCCTTGTGACTCCTTATCCTCCTTTTCCCCTTTTTCTTATCCGTAGTCTTGTCTGTCTTAATTAGATTGTAACCTCTCACGAGTAGGGACCGTCTTTGTCTAAGTTTGTTTAGTGCCGTGTACGCCTTGTAGTGCTTTATAAAAGATTAGTAGTAGCAGTAGCAGTAATTTCGCAGCTGTACACGTGGGAAAAGGTAATGAGGAAACATCAGCGACATGCGTACACATGTAAGTACTGGATTTCACAACATCCATATGTAAATGCTGACAGTTAACTTCAGATGCCCCTATCTTTATCTTATTTCAATTTGGAGGGGAAAATAAAGGAGGAGGGATTAAGGAGGATAACTCCCTTAATCCCCCCCCCCCCTGTCATAGGCTGGCTGAAATGAGCATTTTTTTAAAAACCTAAAAAACCAGAGAGCAGATATAAATGCTGACATGGACATTTTTGGTCATGCATGCAAATTCCCTAGATGAAATGGGGAATATGTGTGTAGAGTGTTGACCTGCTCTGGCCACGCACTAATCATGCCCCAATACACCCCCTTACAATTTCCACATAGTAAGCACGTCCACATTTAAAAAGATCCTTTTCTAAAATGGCCATGTACATGTGGATGCTATGTAAACATGTATATGCCTGATTATCCAAGTGTAAACCACGAAGAAGGATTTTAAAATAATCCCCATAATTTTAAATGGATAATTTATCCCTTTGAAGTTGTACCTGTTAATGATGCATCCAGCCTTGGCAGACCAGTGGCAATATTCAGCTGCTGAATGGATAACTTAATAGGTAACTTTTAGGCCACCCCTGACATGCTTCTAACCCCACCTTCATCTAAACAAGTAACTTTTGGGCATTTAACAACTTAAACAGCCAAAAGTTATCCATTTCCCAGGCTGTAGTTTAAAAAAGCCGCTTATATCAGCACCCACCACTGTTGGCATAAGTGGCTTTGAAAATTGACCTGTTTGTTCTGGAACAACCCCAACCTCTGTAGCTGTGTGATTTATGCAAGATGTAACTGAAAGGTCCGGAACTTTGACAATGTTGTTGGAAGGTGGCCCAACAGCTCCCAGCTGTGCTCTTTTCTCTGATAAGCATGCAACTGGGGTTACAGAAATAAAAGTGGTATCTTTCTTCATGCAGCATCAAAGTGTTCTTCTCTGTCAGAACCATTGGCTAGCAGGTAAGTTTAGATTTTTCATCTCATGTCCTCACTGGGACTCTTTTCTCTCTTTCACAGTGGGACCTAGTGTGTGACCAGCGCAGAATGGGACAGATGGCTCAGTCTATTTACATGACGGGGGTACTGATTGGTGCTGTCATCTTTGGAGGCCTTTCCGATAAGTAAGTTATATAAAGCCAGTAGCAGTGCAAGCTTCCCTCTTACATATATACAGGGTGGCCCAAAAAAAGTGAGAACATCTCGTAGCATATAAGTTATTTAAAAATTCAAAAAGACAGATGTAAACAATTGACAAATTAAAAAAAAAAAGATGGTGACTGGAAATTGTCGAAATAAAGACGTTATATAGCTAAAAAAGGTAAATAAGTAAACTATTTAAGCTTTTAATTTACGAGATGTTCTCACTTTTTTTGGGCCACCCTGTATACACATATTGGGGTATGTTTACTAAACTGCGGTAACATTACATAATGCGCGTTATGTAATGTTAATGATCATAGACGTTCCGCGGTGCGGTAAACACCGCAGAAGGTGGAGAGAGGGCGGAGAGAAGGGGTCAATGGACGGAGTGTGGGCGGGGAGATGCTCCATTCACACTAACGTGCTGATCTGAAGAGCTGAATCCTAACGCGACTGAAAACCTGCCGTTAGATGCACATATGCAGGAGAGAGAAACCAGTTATGTGTCAGCAATGTACAGCCCAGGCAGGGCGCCCAAAAACTCTGATAGTAGTGCTCCATGTACAGCAATACCATAGTGCCAAAGTATGAATGGCCACTATGGCGATGGTGCAAATGGGGCATAGGAGGCTGCAGGCGGGACATGTAGCATGGGCAGCTGGTGCACAGGGTGAACCAGGCGGGCGCCTAGGTGGCACATAGGAACATAGACACCGGAGATCAGCAACACAGCAGTTAACCAAGGCCAAACACAATCCACCAATATCTACCTAGTCCACCTTAGCCAATAGTCGCTAGGGCACAGACCTGACATCCCCCCAGCCATCCCACCCCCATGTGGTGGGGACATAATAGTGGTAGGCAGTGATGGGGGGATGTGAGGATGTCCACATATGCCCCCCCATCCTGGAACCCGCTCCCTAGGCGGGCGCCAACTTACAAAGTGGATGGCCTGGGACTGCGCACTACCAGCACCGACAGCAAATGGCCACATCAGTTTGGCAGGGGGGCGTGTGCCCGTACTGGAGGGGGCAGTGCCACCTCCCTGCAGTGGACCTAGGCCATGCTCTGCATCAGTACGTGGTGTGCAGTGCAACATAAAAGGTCTGGCTGGGGAAAAGTGCAAGTAGCCCCATGGACTACCATGCATCTGTGGCAACAGTGTGATGCAGTACACCCAGCCAGTGTGTCCAGGAGCAGAGGGTCACAGGTGCAAGTCCCAGCTGTGCAGAGCATGTCCCTATATTTTACCCTGCAATGCAGATACAACAGCAACATGTACAAAGCCCAAAGCAGTGGCGAACAGGGGTGCAAACACCCACTCACACAGGCTCCACAATCCAATGATGCATGGAGCGGCAGGCTGTTGGCACCAGCATTGGGATGATGTTATCACCAGAGCACTATTACTACCCCCTGCACAGTTTAGCAATGTCGGCACTGTGATCAGGACTAGTGTGGTGGGCAGGGCTGCCAACCACCCCTATCTTTGTATAATGCTGCAAAAGGAGTGAGCGTGTTTGTATATCTATCCATTGTTCTGTGGCTGCCCACACTTCACTGGGCCCAAAATGTCCCACTGTTACCAACGTTAGCCTGATTAGATGCATAATGAGGAGCAAGGTATTCTGGGTATGGCCCGGACAGGGCAGATTGGCCAGGATGCATCTTTACAGGGTGTGGGGCAATGGCTAGGACACTGTAGTGCCTGACCACCACCTGCATGGACAGGGTGGCCACAGCATAGCATGCTGGGAGGGCACTCACTCTGAACGAGCAGTGACCATGGCAGGTCTAGGTTCCCACATAGCGCTCGACACTATTTGTCTCTAGTGATTTATTTGTGTTCCCCAGTGCTGGGGTCCCAATCACTGAGATGCCTGCTTGCTGCACATGGTTCCTGGTGGACTGTCTGCAGTTAGACTGTGCATGGTTGGAACACCTTTAAGGTGCAATCTGATTTTGCTGGTGACTGGCAGACAGTGGTGGGAGGCACTTGGCATTCCCAGACGTAACCCCAGCATTGTTGCTGGTCTGCCACTGTCCCAGTCATAGGTATGGCTCTGGCCCACCAACCCTGGAGAGCTGTCTCGTACAAACAGGATGGAGGTTGCTTCCCTGGGGCGGGGGCACTGTTCTTTACCTACAAAAGGGTGATGTGGGCCCCTTTGGGTATGTAGTGTATACCACTGTGTTCTATACAGCCACTGCTACACCCACTTCATACAATTCTAGGAACCCATCTGCCCTGATAACAGCTGCCCATGTCAGCCAGACCCTCACACAGGGTACACACTAATCTGGCTGGTGTCTGGTCCCACATGGCCACATGTGACTGCAGGATACAGAGGAACACCAAATTATCTTCGGCTGCACTGCACGGAACACCTGTCATACACTGGTAGTGATGGGGATGTACAGCAGGACCTATCTCTAGCACCACATGTACTGCGGACCTACTGCTGGGCACCAATCCTATCCCTCAGGGTGACCACAGAAACTGCACAATGGCATGGTCTGTAGCTACTCTGTGCCAGTATCACACACTGTCAGTTCGTCTTTCCCAGCTGAGGTACCGGAGAGGTGCAGACCCCATTTGGTGATCAGCTGTAGACAGCTATTCAGCATGTGCATTGCATCATGGGTACTGCTGACACATACACCAAGGAGGTATAGCCTACTGGTTAATACATTGCCATTCTTGGCAGTGTTCATTGGTTCAGTTCCTCATTGTTCCCTCCTCTCATGCCTGTCCTACTCAAATAGTGTGCATGCCTGTAGAGGTCATATTTTTGCAGATCTGCCCTTCCAGCCCATAATACCCTCGCCACAATTGCCAACATTCCCTCAGTCCGTCTATCTGCATCTGTCAGCTGTGTAGAGTCCTGTCTGCCTGTGCAGGCTGCCAGCCCATGTCCTGCACTGCTACCCTTTCCTGCATTGTGCCTCATCGTGCTTGCCTCGCCTGTGCCTGATCTGCATGGCACCACCACTCCTCTGTCCACCCATCATTGTAACTATCCTGCCACCTCCGCCTCCACTGGGGGACACGTATTCCCATCGTCTGCCACCAACTATTTTTCCGGTACTTTACATTGCCAACACCCTGTGCTGTGGTAGAGCTGCCCCACCATGTTTGTCATCAGTACTGGCAGGCACATGGGATGCTCGCAGATATGGCAGGTCCAGCGGCTCCCACTTCTCCCTCCTTCACTCACCTGTTCATTGCCTTTCCTGAGTGCTCTATCTAGTGTTAGGGCTACATCTGTCTCTGTTCCGCACAGGTCATGCATGTCATCCTGAGGCACCTTGCAGTCCCTAGGGCACACTAACCTAGGACACCATAACCTTGTTAGGCCACCTTAACCTATGCTTCCATAGCCCAGGGTGCCTTCTGTGGTGACTTGTCCAAGGGTGCTTAATATGGCGCTTAGCCTAGGAGGTCCTATAAGGTGCCTTCTGAGGCACCTTACATGGCACCTTACAAGGCGCCTTGTAACGCGCTTTCCCTGTCAGCTTGCTGTAACGATGCACCACCCATGCCTTTATATGGGCATCTCTACTTTACCGCGGAATCTACTGCGAATGACATTACCGCAGTTTAGTAAACATACCCCATTGTGTCTCATTACAAAACAGAAACAGCAGCAATGTAGGCCTACCCCACCTCTCCTCTCCTCACATACCCAGAAACTTATGGGACAATTTTCAAACCAACTGAGATACTCAGTAATACTGTTCAGATAATGCAGCTGAATATCTAGCCTCTTCATGGCTATTTGAATAAGGGATTTGAAAATTAGCCCCATAAAATATACTAACAGATAAAGATCATATGTTCCATCCAGTCTACCCATCTTCACCTCCTGCTTAATTTTCCATTGGGAGGTTCTCCCATAGATTCATCACCCTTTTTATGAGGAAATATTTATTACTCCTGTGTCTATCCCCTTTAAACTTCATCTTATGACCCCCTCATTTTAGGCTTCCATTACATTGAAAAAGGCCCGCCTCCTATGCATTTACGTATTCCTTGGAAATACTGGAACATTATCACCATATCTCCCATTTCTCTTCTTTTTTTCAAGGTATTTCACATTTAGATCTTTAAGTCTGTCCCCATATGCCTTTTTGTGAAGACCACTTACCATTTTGGTAGCTGCTCTCTGGACCAGAATTGTACACAGCATTTTAAATAAGGTTTTGCTAGTGATTTGCACAGTGGTGTTACCTCCCTCTCTTATTTTCTGCACATAGAGGGCTGATGCAAGGACTGGAGGTGCCCTAGGTGCCAGAGGTTCCCTCTGCGCCTTTGCTGTGCCTTACTTTTGCCACATAGTCATAACCGGGCAGCGACTCAATATCACCGCTGTCCAGTTATAGCCAGGTGTCACCCCCCCCAGAACACCCTAATGCTAAGCACTACTGCTACTATTACTACTGAACATTTGTATAGCGTTATAAGATGTATGCAGATCTAAGCACTTAGCATCAGGGTGTGCAGCGGAAGCTTCTGCAGATATTCAGCAGCACTAAGCGTGTTGGTGCTGCTGAATGTCCGCTAAATTGCATTTACATGGTTGGCAGGTCTGCAAATCATTCAACATGCTAATTACATGGTAAGAATAAAAACGTACAAAATGACTAACATCCATTATAACTTACCACATTCACATGCAACGTTATATGTCTAGTGCATGTGTTATAGTTATAAGAATTCATTAACCAATCATGGCAAGGCATAGTGAAACATTTAAGGACCACTAAAATCATATGCTGTCAAAAAAAGCAAATTGTATGTATATATTTCAGGAAACCACCCCATCTGGGCCCGATTCTCCCTCCTGCTCTCCCTACACATCTAGAGCAGCAGGACAGGGAGAGCTGGCAGGGGGGCGGGATCTGGGCAGAGCGGGATAGGGCCGAGCAAGCAGGATGTACAGGGTCGATTCAGGTCATGGCCCTGTATGTCCTGCCAGGTGAAAGGGGACATGCTTCTTATTCCACCTCGAAGGTGGAACAAACAGCACTAATCCAACGATTGGGCCCAGGGATCCCCCTAGGGGCCAGGACCAGGTGCGGGGAGGTCCCCGCCACCCGATCCAAGCCCCAGCTGGCCAGTCGTGGGTCAGGTGGTGGGGAAGAGGGGGGCCAAGCTGCAGCAGCCAGGGGAGCATGCGGGGAAAATGTCCCCGTAGGCAGGCAGAGGCACGTTGGGCCATCCTCGGGCCCGATTTTGTGTACCGTGGGAATGTTTTGTTCCCACGGTCCAAAATCGGGTCCTCATGGGCCCATCTTCCTCATGGACATCCAGATGGCCCAGACATCCCTCTCTCTGAATCGGGCTCCACATCTCAGAGTTGAAAACTTCTGGAATCAATGTTTGCCATTTAAAAAGGGGAATCTCCCAAACTCATGCTAACAGTAGTTTCAATTACAAAGAAGAGAGTATGACTAGCTAATACCCAGAAAGACACCACAGGGGCTGTCATCCGCTCTCTACAGATAGAGGAACAGTTTTGAATAATATGCACCTTAATCCTGTGGATTGTCTTTCCAATATACATCTTATCGCCAGGACACATGATTGCATTGATCAGGCATGTCCAACTGTGAACAGGTTGTGGTCTACTTTTTCCGGCCAAAAGTGCCGGTGATCTACCACCATGAAAATTAAGGGGTATGCTTACTAAGCAGTCTTAACGTGCAGCCGGCGTTAGTGTGTAGGATGCCATATAAGGTAGTTGGTGTTCCGGTCTTAAGGTAGCATTTAGGGTTATCGTGCGATAAGGTACGTTTTCGTGCAATAGAGGGAGTGTGGCACGTTAATGCGCGTTAGCCTTAATTAGACCTGCAAACACAGCAGAGGTGTAGCACAATGGTTAATACATTGACTGATAAAACAGGGGTCATAAGTTCAATCCCCCAGTGGGCTTGATGAGTAAGGCTCTCTGAATTATTACCTTTTATTTTAAATCAGAGCTGTCTGAAGCATTTTCTTTTTTAATTTAAATTAGTGCTGCCAGCAAACACACCCTCACAGTGCCATAACCTAAGGTGCCGCATAAGGCGCCCTATAAGGCACTCCAGAGGGCACATTATAAAGTGCCAAAGCACCTTAAAATGTTCCCTATAGGGCGCCTTATAAGGTGACTTATAGAGTGCTTTAGAGGACGCCTTATGAGGCACCTTAAGGCTAAAGCACTGTGAGGGTGTTTTTGCTGGCAGCACTAATTTAAATTAAAAAAGAAAATGCCTCAGACAGCCCTATCAAATAACCCCACTGTGGGATCAAAACCATGACCTCTGGCTCCACAGGCAGTGAAGTAACCAGTGGGCTACAGCTCTATAACTGCTAACAGCCCCCTGGCTGGCTACAGAAGGACTGCAGGTCACCACACAAACTGTCTGCTGTGGTTACCAGGATAGGGTTAACCCACCTGTACCCATGATGCACTGCACATGCAAATCAGCAGTCTACAGATGATCACAAGATGGGGTATGCACCCCCACAGCACCTCGGCCTGGTAGGGGGTACTGACCGTGTGTGTTACTGGCACAGAGTAGCTACAGACTGTCACATTGTGCGGGTACTGTGCTCACCCTGAGGGTGAGGTGGGGCACCCAGCACGAGATCCACAGCACCTTTCATGGCTGAAATATACCATGCTGTAGGTCCCAGTCAATGCTAGTGTGTGTGATAGGTAGTTCCTGCAGACGCACCTATCTGTGTCGTCCTGTATTTCTCAGTCATGTCTAGCCCTTATGGGCTATGATGCGCCCAGAATAATGCATATCCTGTGTTGGTGCCATGGTCACATGATGTAGGTGAAAGGGGGGGGGGTGTTAGGACCCATAGGTGGATTATGTACCATCACCCAACCCCCCCTCTGGAGCTCAGGGTGGGAAACAGGATCTCCCACCAACAGATCTACATTCTACCTTCCTGCAATGGTGGTAGTAGAGAGAACCATCAACCCCCGTCCTGCTAGGGAACAGACACCCTACAGAGCAGTCAATGCAGATCTGTACACATCCATAAAGCAATAGCAAACAGACAGTAGGCCTGGAAATGCTCAGCTGCCCCCCACCACTACCTGATATTCTCCAGCAGCAAGCCTCCAGCCGCTGCACCCTGCAAGGTGTTCCAGCAAGACACATACCAGCTGCAGACAGTCTGCTAGCTAGTCCATAGTGCATGTTCCTGGAGGAGATGTGTGCACCCAGAACTGGGATGCCAGTGATTGGGCCCCAAAAGACAACCCATAAATATCATATCAGAAAATTACTATATAGCACTATGGGGGAACCTAGCCATGCCGTGGTCACTGCTCAGTCAGGGTGAGAGTGACCTCCCAGCAGGACATGCTGTGGCCACCCTGTCCGTGCAGGTGGTGGCCGGGCACTACAATGTCCGAGCCATTGCCCTATGCTCTGTGCAGATGCATCCTGGCCAGGCCACCCTGTCCGGGCTGTACCCATGGTACCTTGCTCCTCATTATGCACATTGGCAGGCTGACACTGGCAACAGTGCAAGCAGTGTGGGCTGAGGAAAGTGTTGGCAGCCGCCACACACTGGGTAGACAGACACACACTCCCACACCTATGCCAGCATTGTGCAACTATAAAGGCTTTTGGCAGCCCTGGCCACCGCACCAGTCCTGGGCACAGTGCAGGCATGGCTATGGTACGCAATACTGTTGGGGTCATTCCCCAGGGTGGAAACACTGTCAGACACCAGACCTGAAACACACTCCACAGACATCAGAGAGGTTGCTATGATACAGCTCAATGAGCAGATTGTGCTTAACCTAGGGATTGCTATCTGCCAGGAATCATAGCAACCTTTTGATATATGTGTACCGTATTCCCAGGTTTAGGGTGGCAGAGCTATGGTATGCAAGTGCTAGTATTGGGAGATGGTGCTGCACGCAGGGCCCAACATCCTGCCTCTCCAGGAGGCTTTGGATAATGGCGCCTGTGGGTGTTTCTGACCCTGTTGGCCGCTGCTCTAGGGCAGAGGTTCCCAACTCCTGGTGGGCGAAACACTGTTCGGGTTTTCATGCTGTCCCTAATGAATATGCATGGATACATCTGCATACCATGGGGGCGGCGCATAGAAATGCAGCACAGGCATCTTTATTAGGGATAGCATGACGCCTGAATGGAGTTTGTCCCTCCAGGACTGCATTTGGGAAACTCTGCTCTAGGTATTGCACATGTCTATGGTGTCTGTGCTCTGTAGGGTAAAATATAGGCATTTTAGGCATGTTTATGTTATCTACAATAAAGGTTCCCTCTTTATTACCACGGTTTAGTACTGGGTAAAATATGGAGACTGAGTTGGTGGGAGCCACAGTTGGGACTTGAACCTGTGACCTTCTGCTCTGGAACACACTGGCTGTGTGTACTGCACCACACTGTTGCCACAGGGACAGTTTGTTCCCTGGGGATAGCATGACTGTTCGTCAGACAGGGCCTGTCTGTTGCAGTGCATGGCACCCACCTAAACAGGGCTAGGCCATGGTCTGCTGTGGGCAGCTGCCACTGCCCCCTCCACCACCAGTATCCCTCTGTCGCCATGCTGACATGCCCTTCTGCTGTTGGTGCTGGTGGTGCGCAGTCTCAGGTCATCCAGTGTGCCAGTAGGCAGCTGCCTAAGGTGTGGGTTCTGGGATAGGGGTGCCTGCATAGACGTCCACGCTTTCCCCCAGCACCGCCTGCCAATGTTATGTGCCCTTGGGGGTACCTGCTGGGTACTATCCCCTGTGACACTGTGGGAAACACACTTGTGCCCATGTTGGACCCCCATAAGTTGCTGTCTGGTGGCTCTACTGTTTCAGCATTCCTATAGGCCACCTAGGCATCACCCTAGTCCACACTGTGGCCCAGCTGCACCACAGCATGTGCCGCCTGCAGCCCTCTGTATCCCCTTTTCCAGCATCTGTCCAGTTGCCCATTCCGACATGCCCACCCTGCTGTTGCGGGACATGTGCATGCCATAGGAAACCTGTCCAATAGAAAGGGAAAACCCTGATCAGCGCTATTTCACTGTGGGATCATTCATCTTGTATGGGGACAGAGCATAGCCCCTTCCAAAATTGATATCCTTTTTTTGGAGCTTTCCTGGTCGTGTTTTTTTATGTTTCCCATTAATATCACTATTGCCAAGCCTGGTTATGTTTTTTCTCCAGTTTGTTCAGGTCCTTTTCAATGTTTATTTACCCTTTTGTTCCATGCACATGTATCACACTTATCACGTTTTGTAGGTTTCCCTGGCTTTGCTGTACATTGCTGACAGAAATGGTTTCTCTTCCCTTTAAATCTGCTCTAACGCGAGGGTTTCACTCGCTTAGTTTTCAGCCCAGGAATCCAAAGCGTTAGTGTGCAGGGAGCCTCTCCCCTCCCACTCTCCACCCATTGACCCTCTCTCTCCGCCCCTGGGGAGCCTTCCTCCGCCCTCTGGGAGCCTTTCTCCGCATTCAGCTCTCGTTTGTGCCACTGTGCGTGTTAACGCGCGATAAGGCGCCTTATCGCCTGGTAAAGCGCCATTATCACGCGATAAGGCGCCTTATTGTGCGATAATGTGACAGCAGCGCAAATAGCGCCCTTTAGTAAACATTCCCCTAAATTTCAAATTAGTGTCAAATTAAATGTTAACCCAATAAAGTTGGAGGATTGCCCCTCCCCCATTTTTAATGAACGTTCTGTCATTTACTTGGATGTGATCAGCTGTTAAGCAAATTAAGAAAAACAAAACAGAGAGATGAAGATCCAGTAAGAACTTCACAAGGAGCATCTTTACTGTACAAGCGTTTTCTTGCTTGGTATAAGTTGTAAAATTTATAAATATAAAATTTGAAAAAAAAGCAAAAAAGAACTGTGAGGGGAAATGGAAAGTACATTTTTTCTTAAAGTTTTATTGAGTAATAGCTTTATTTAACTGTCTTAATAACTTTCTTTAACTTTTATTGAGTAATTTGTGTTAAATTTAGGTCGAGTATTGATCCAGGCTGATCTTGCACAATCTTTAATATTTCACTCTTGCTCATTAGTGAGACATCTCAGCCTGCATTTCATCCACCAGCTTTTTGAAGTTGGGTGAATATTGCGTGAGGGCAAGTCTCAGGGAATCCTGGAGATGTTCATCTGTCATGTTGGAACGTTGTGTACACTTTCTCATTTTCAGATGGGAAAACGCAGATTCACACAAATAAGTTGAACCGAAACAGGAGTGTACAGCTTCACTGCATCTTCTCAAGTTGGGAAATTTGTCTCTAGGCACTAGCTTCCAAAACGATTCTTGCTCAGCACGGGTCTTGAGAAAAATGACATTTTTTAAGGGTTAATATTTCATTTTCAAGAGATGGCTTGTTCAATGAGTAATTTCTACTGATAGCAGCTGCAGTTTCTTTAATGTCCACATCTACTTTGAATGGGTATGAGACGTACTCCACAACTGTTCCAATTTTTTGGAAGTCACAGACTCTATTTTTGAATTCCTGGATAACAGAACAGATTTCTGTCACATACTTCTCGTTCTGAAAAACAAAATTTAGATATTGTCCCAGATGGTCCTGCGTATTAGGAAAATGATCAAAAGTGTTTGCAATGTCAGTCATCATTAGCTCAAGTTTGCTCTTGTAGGATGAAACTGTACTCATCATCTCACCAATGCATTTGTTTTTACCTTATAGTTCAAGGTTCATATCACTTAGTTCGCCTGTAAAGTCAGCGAGAAATGCCAGATCACATAACCACTCCTCATCTTTCAACTCTGCTTGGTCATCTCCCCTCTCCTTCAAAAAACTTCTTATTTCATTCAGCAAATCACAAAATCTTTGCAGAAATTTGTGCCTACTTAGCCACCTTATATCTGTGTGCAAAATGATTTCCGCTGCCCCTTCATCAAGAGTAAGATTGAAAAGCCGTCTTTGACGTGATCTTCCACAAACTGAATTTCCAATTTTGAAAGTGATGTCCATGTCAGTCTTTGTATTGAGTCTCTTGCTTGCCAAAACTTGCTGGTGAATGATGCAGTGGTAAGAAAGGAAATCTGGGAAGTCGTCATGCTGTCTACAGAGGGCTATGAAACTGTTAACCTCACCTGTCATTGATCTTGCTCCATCAGTAGTGATGGAAACAAGTCTATGCAATGGAAGATTACACTTTGTCACAAAAGAAAGGAAAGAACTGAATATTTCCTGACCGGTAGTTCTCCCTTTTAAAGAAATCATTCCAAGTAGTTCTTCTTTAACACTGAAGTCTTCAATAACCATCCGGATAAAGACTAGTAACTGGGCTATGTCTCTTATGTCTGTAGATTCATCCAGTTGGAGTGGGAAAGCAACACAATTTTAAACATCCTCCAACAATTGTTCAGTTGTGTCTCCACACATCTTTTCTATTCGCTGCACGACGGTGTTTCTTGACAATTGTACATCTTGAATAGCAGCTATGATCTCTTTCTTATTTTTAAATCCTTCAAAAAGATTGTCAGCTGCTTCAAGAAAACAATCTTTTACAAATTCCCCTTCAATGAAAGGTTTGCATTTCTTTGCGATCAGGTTGCTGACCTTGAAGGATGCTATGGTTGCACTGACCGAATGTGACCTTGGCTTCGCCATCAACTGTTGCTGAGTAGCCAATTTTGATTTAAGTTCTTTGAGCTTCAGTTTATGAATTTCACTTTTGGGTGGAAAATCAGCATCAAATGTTTTGCTATGCAGAGCCTTATAATGACGTTCCAGATAACCCTTTTTGGGCAAGGATACTGGGGCGCAGGGCCGGATTTACCTATACGCCACGTACGCCGTGGCGTAGGGCCCACAGCTGGCAAGGGCCCACAAAAATTTTAACAATATGGCGTCTTCAGTCTATCATGTCTGGGAACTGCACCTCTCGCTGGCGCCCTTAGAGGAAGCAGCGCGAGGGATTGCGGGGATCGAGAGCGAGTGAAGGCTGGTGGAGTGAGCCGGGGGGCGCAAAGAATGCCGCCGCAGGCCCGCCCCCGCCCGGCAGAGCCTCCCTGCATTGAATCCCCAAACGCGGGCTTCTTTCAGAGCCGCGAGAGTTTCCTTTCTCGCGGCTCTGTTAATCCCGCTGTATATATGTGCCGATCCTCATTAGGTCACTATGCCTAATTTGCTTGCTCCCTAAGTATCGAGTGATACTCTATGGGATACATTGTGTGGATGGTTTCTTTTCCCGCCATGAGATTAGTTTAAAAGTTAGAAGCGCATGTGCGGGCGTCTTGTTTTGAATTAGCGCTTTCAGTTTTGCTTGCCGACAGCATCTTCACTGTTCGTGTTACAGGTTTGATTTGGTTTAGTTTTATCATTTTGAAGTGCCGGTATTTGTGCAATAAAATGAATAATTTAAAAAAAGGGTTATTATGTATTGTCACTTAGCTTTGGTTCTTCTATAGCTGTGCACAGAGGATTTTTATTTTTATTTTTTGCTATGCCGGTGGCGTGATCTGGTCAGTGCGATACAGCACCAGCTTTAGTTTAGTGTGTCAGCATATCTACAAATCCCTTCGCTATTGCTGTAATTTAAGTTGGCGATTTGGCTCATGGTAGCAGTTATGTATATATATTTTTATTGTTCAGTTGGTCTTTTATTTATTTATTTATTTATATAATGTTTTATTTATGATAGTAGTGAGGGGAAGGGGTCCCGTCGGCCTTGCATCTCTGAGGATGGCTAGAATCACACGGGCTGTCACATTGGGGCACGTTTGATGGATTTGGGTCTGAATATGCTGCTCTGCACACCCCCATAGATGGGTTTTGTTTTAAGATACTTGCATAGATATGTTTTTTATATGGTATCTCATATTATTTATTTTTTATTTTTTATTGTACATAGTTCATTTCACAGCGCATGTGAGGGGCAAGTGGCTCCCTCTGCTTTGCCATCTAAGGAGATCCGTTATCCACATTGGCTGTCTACATCGGTATTGGCACTTTTATTTAGCAAGTTTTAATTTTTTAATTTTTTAGTTATTTGGTCTGACGTCCATAAATTGGTTTTGTGTTTCTTTTGGATAGGTATCTACATATTTCATAATCTCACATAATCCTATTGATTCACTCCATCCTTTTTCTTTTAAATGTTCCTTTTATGTTTCCTCTAATTCAACGTTGTTTAATTCTCTTGTGCTTATACAGTAACAATTATATTACTTTAATTATTAGCTTGTTCTTGTTATTTTATTTGCAATACACTTTTTATGTAGTTTTTTATATGATGGATATTGCAATTTTTCCTTGGTCCTCCTCTCTCTCTCTCTATTCTATGAGTTGAAATGCTTTTATAGTGTACGTGGTATTTTATGTTGTTGTACACGTTATCATTGTTTTTTATATATAGGGCATTTTATCAATTGTTTATCACACTAAGGGGTCTGTTTACTAAACATTCCTAACGTGCGGGGCCGTGCTAGTGTGCCTGTGCCATATAAGGAGTGGGCGGTTCAGGCAGAAAATAGAAAAAAACCGGTAGTAAGCAACCGGATGTGTGTGCGTCGCGCTAATGTGCGGGGGTCGACATTAGCGCGTGGAAAGGCAAAGTGGCACGCTGCTGAGTATACAAAACAACAGAGCCGTGGTACAACGGTGAAGACACTGACCAATGGTGCAGGGGCCATGGGTTCAATCCCCCAGTGTGCGCAACGACAAAGGTCAGCTGAGGCAGTAATTGTAATGATTAACATTGTTTTAGGAGGCAAATTAATTTGGAACGGCATAAGGCGGCGCACAGTTATTTTTGGGCGGCAGAAGGCGGCGCACAGTTATTTTTGGGCAGCAGAAGGCGGCGCACTGGTCCCCTTGGGCGGCAGAAGGCGGCGCGCTGATAGGCACAAGGCGGCGCGCTGATGCACAAGCACAGGAACAGAGCCACAGCACAATGGTTACAACACTGACCAATGGTGCAGGGATCAGGGGTTCAACACCTCACAATGCCCAGTGAAAAATGCCTGCTGAGGCAGTATGTATTATGCTGTAGGAGGCTGTATAAATTTATTTTGTTATCACTACTAGCAAACGCACTCTCCCAGCATGTTAACATACGGCGGCCCATAAGGCACATGTTACAGTGCACTGTTCGCCAAGGCACCCTTGAATGACCCCTATGGGGCAGCATGTATGTTGCGACACAGGATAATGTATAGTGCACCCTATAGGGATGGCAACCATAAGGTGGCCTACAGGGCGCCCTATGAAGCACCCTCAGAGGCACCTAATGGGTATAGTAAGCTGAGGGTGGTCTTGCCGGCATAGACATATGTACAGTAAATAAAAATAAAGCTGTGGACAGCCCTACCAAAGGGCCCCACTGTGGGTTTGAACCCATGACCTCTGGCTGCACAGGCAGTGATGTAACCATTGCGCTACAGCTCCATAGCTGTAAGCAGGCCCCTGGCTGGCTGCAGATAGCCGACACGTCACCTCACAGACAGTCTGCTGGTGTCAACAGGATAGGGTTAGGCCACCCGTACCCATGATGCACTGCACATGCAAATTAGCTGTCCGCAGATGGACACAAGATGGGGAATGCACCCCCACAGCACCTCGGCCCTGTTGGGGGAAGTGACCGGGTGCACCCACACAGCACCTTGGCCTAGTAGGGGGCACTGACCGGGTGTTTTACTGGCACAGAGTAGCCACACACCATTACATCGTGCGGGTACTGTGCTCACCCTGAGTGTGCAATGAGGTGGCCAGGACCAGGTCAACAACACCTGCCATGGCTGCTGGAGGCCAAGCGGGCGTTCCAAAGCAGTGTTAATGTGTAAGATAGCTAGTTTCTGCAAAGGTGGCAGTAGAGGGCAACATCAACCCCAGTCCTGCTGAGGAACACCACCACCCCCCCCCCCCCCAGGCAGGCAGCTCCATACACAGCCATAACACAATAGCAGACAGACATAAGCCCAGGGTATGGTATTCCCCTGCAGCAAGCCAACAGCCACTGCACCCTGCAAGCCATTATAGCAAGACATTTACCAGCTACAAACAGTCTGCTGGTTAGTCCATAGTGCATGTTCCCAATGGAGATGCATGCACCCAGAACTGGGCTGTCTGCATACACAGCAAGCAGATAGATCAGTGACTGGGCCCCAAAGAGAAACCCATATCTATCACATGAGAGTACTACTATACAGCACTATGGGGGGGCCTAGCCATGCTGTGGTCACTGCACAGTCAGGGTGAGCGTGATCCCCCAGAAGGACATGCTTTGGCCACCCTGTCTGTGTAGGTGGTGGCCGGACACTACAATATCCCAGCCAATGTCCCTGCCAGGGCCCTATGCCCAGTGCAGATGCATCCTGGCCACGTCACCCTGCCCTGGCTATACCCATGGTACCTTGCACCTCATTATGCACATTGACTGGCCAATACTGGCAACAGTGCTGGCAGTGCGGGCTGTTGAAGGGGCTTGCAGCCAACACCCACTGTATAGACAGACACACACTTCCACACCTCTGCCATCATGGTGCTACGATTGAGGGGGTAAGTAGCCTTGCCCACCAAACCGGTCCTGAGCACGGCAAGGCATGGATATGGTACGCATTACAGCTGGTGGTCACTCCCCAGGGTGGTAAGCACCGTCAGAGGCCAGGCCTGGAGCATGCCCCGCAAACACCTAACAGATTGTTTGGATGGGGTCAACTAGCAGTATGTACGTAACGTATGGATAACTGCCTGCCTGTGCTCCTAGCAAACGTCTCCGAGCTGTGTACCGTATACCTCAGGTGTAGGGTGACATTGGTAAGTTATGCAAGTGCTCGTTTTGGGTGCTGCATGCACGGTCCAATGTTCTGCCTTTCCAGGAGACATTGGCCAATGGGGCCTGTGGGTGTGGGTGTGTCTGCCCTTGATGGCTGCTGCTTTACGGCACAGATTCCCAACTCCAGTCCAGGTTTGCATCACACTGTTCGGGTTTTCCTGCTATCCCTCATGAATATGCATGGGCTACATCTACATGCCATGGGGGTGGTGCATAGATATACAGCACAGGCATATGTATGAGTGTCAGCATGGAACTTGACTGGTGTGTGGCCCACCAGGACTGCATTTGGGTGATTCTGCTCTAGGTACTGCCCCTGTTCATGGTGTCTGTGCTCAGTGGGGTAAAAGATAGATGTCTTACCATTGCATATGTCCCCGCCATGAAAGGTGTGTCCTTACTATCACTGTTTAGTTGTGGGAAAAATATGTGGGCAGGATTGGCAGTAGCCCCAGCTGGGCTTTGAACCTGTGACCTTCTGTTCTTGTATGCACTGTCTGTGTGCACTGCACCACTGTGTAGCCACAGATTGGTTGGATTCCCTGGACTGTCCATGACTGTGGATCCGGCAGGACCTGTCTGTTGCAGTGGACTGTGCCAGCCTGCACATGGCTAGGCCTCTGTCTTCTGTGGTTAGCAGCCACTGCCCCCTGCACCACATGTACTTGTCCGCCAACATGCTGGCATGAACTTCTCTCAGAAAAAGCAGTTGACCTGATTGCAATGTGGCAGTATGGGACTGCATTTGGGGGACTTGGCTGTAGGTAATGCCCATTGTTGTGGTGTGTGTGCGGTGTTGGGTAAAATATGGGTGTTTTCCCCGTGCATACAGGGGTGTCTGCGCTATCTTTATTTAGTGGTGGGTAAAATATAGGGACTGGGCTGGCAGGTGCCCCAGCTGGGTTTTGAACCTCTGCCCTCTGGTCCTAGAGGTAATAACTCTGTCCGCTGTACCACACTTTGGCCACAGAGACAGTGCAGCCCCTGGAGGCAGTAAGCCTGGCAGGATGGAGTCACAAACCCTGCTCTACGCAATTCTACTGTGGGCATATGCACCCTGTCTGGTGACAAACGTGCACATAAACCCCGGAAATGACCACGGGAAATGTGGGACAAAATATCACCACGCTGGGCAACAGTGATATTAATGGGCAACCATAGCAAACACTCCCAGGAAAGCTCCAAAACGTGGAAATGTTTTTTGGAAGAGTATCCTCTCAGTAGACCCTTCCAAACTTCATTTCTTTTTTCTGGAGCTTTGCTGGGTGTTATTTCTGTATTTGCCCATCACTATAACTGTTCCCCAGCTGAATTACTATTTTTAATAGTTCTGTTGTGGTCATTTTCTATTTTTATTTTCACTTTTGTGCTGTGCACATGTATCACACTGCTCACGTTTTGCTGGTTTCCCCGGTTTTCCTGTACATTGCTGACGGAAATGGTTTCTCTTCCCTTTAAATGCTTTTTACATGCAAATTCGGGCCCGATACTGTGCGGGGAGCCTCTCCCCTCCCACTCTCCACCCATTGACCCCGTCCCTCCGCCCCTCCGGAGCCTTCCTCCGCCCTCAGAATGCCTTTCCACGCCTCTATCGGACATTTGCGGGCCGGGTACTTTTGCGGGGCACGTTAGTGCGGCGCGCAATTGTGCGGGGCCCAAGCGCACTTGTGCGGGGCGTTTAAGAGCGTTTCTGAGCGTTTGAGTGCCGCGTTTCCGTGCGCTATTGTGCGGCACGCAATTGTACGGCTTTTAGTAAACATGCCCCTAAGTTTATTGGTCTATTTATTTATTTATTGTTATTTATTATGTGTTATGTGCTTAATTGATTATTATATGCTTGTCATTTTAATTTATATTTATTTATTTATTTACATTCTCTTATATACCGCGCTATTCTGCATCAGTGCGGTTTACATTGAACAAACTGAAATTACATTGAACAGGGCATTATAACTTGGAGATAACTATTTTACAGGGAACATGGGCTATGGAGGGTTAAGTGGCTTGCCCAAGACCAATTTAATTATTTGATGTGGTTTTTAACTTGTTTTTTACTTGGGTTTTCAGGCACTCTTGACCCATGGATTAATAAAGGCGATATTGAAACTTCTTGCCACGTCTCCTTATTGACTTCTGGTTGCCTACGTGGCAAATTGCTGTTTTTTGGTGGACTAGCTCTGGGAAATGTGCATCATTAACGTCTGCGCTTTGTTTGGTACAAGAGCAAATTAATGTATAGTTTTATTTCTACAGTGTTGTACATTCCAAGTTTGGCTTTTGGGATTCACAGTTTAATTATTGTCTTCCTGTTTCTAAATTGTGATTCCTTGTTTGGTGATGGTCTATGTTTTGCATGTGTAACTGAGCTGAGGTATTCTGTTTATGTAACTCCTATTTGACATTGCCACTTGTTCTCTTTCCCCAGTAGGTCATGTATTGTTCTCTGAAATGTATTGGTTTAATATTTGCAGCGTTTCCTTTTGATAGTTAGGGTATGGTGCTTTATGAGTCCTGGTAGTGCTGTTAGGATACGGCGGGTTTGCTATGGGTTCTAAATGGGCAGTGTTTGTAGTAGTTCCTAATGTGTCTGGCAGTTGGCACTGGATTATAGTAATGTAGAAATCTTTTAGTCTTTCTTTATCCATACACTCATTAAGAGGCACGTTTACTAAAAGTTAGTATATGGTAACATTATGCAAATATTTATGCAAATGAGGCCCCTTATGCAAATGAGGCCCCACCCACCCCCCCTTGGGCCGCCCCTGCTGGGGGCCCACAATTTTTGTTGGTGTAGGGCCTCACTCAAGGTAAATCCGGCCCTGCTGGGGCGTTACAAATTAGATAACAACACTTGTCTTTCACCATGTTGAAGAAGTACTGTAGTCCATGTCCCATTCATCATGAAAGTGGTAGGTTTTGCTCTTCTTTGGAACACTCATCTTCGTTATACTGGGGTGACTGGATGTAAGAAGGCCAAATCTGCTAAGTTAGCATAAACACTGGCTGAATCTGGTCCAAAACTGTCACTGTCACAAAATATCAAAGATCAACAGGAACTGAAGACCTCTGGATGATGTGCAATACAAGGAATGGAGAAGCCAAAACCAGACATGCAGTTCTAAAAGTAAAAATAAGAATTCATCATACTAGCACCAATAATCAAATACCACCAAACAATCATCAAAAAAACTCAAACACCTGTCCAGCAAACCAGATAAAATCAAATACTGCCAAACAAGTTCAAATACCACCACATGCGATTTAATAAATTCTGCACACAGTGTAGAATCAACGCAAAGGCAAGGCGAAATACAATTGCAGTGTAGAATCAACGTAAAGGCTAGGCAAAATAAAATTGCAGAGGCAAGCAAAAGTCACAGTGGTTTGAACCAATTCGAAGGCAAGGCATAGGCAAGTTAGAACAAAATTGGAAAAGCCCATCAAAATCACCAAATTCTTGACACTTTGTTGTGTCTGCCCGAAAACGTTTAATGAAAGCGAACTATAAAGCGACCAACGACCAGCACACGACACAACTAATACGGTAAGTGTATTCAGGTAAAGCCCGGGCGAATGGATATCACCCGGTATATAACACACTTCTAAGGGATGTTGGGGCGGGGGCAGGAATGGGTGATTCTGAGAGGCAGGAGACCAGGTATGATGCCAGGCCTGTGGCGTCTCGTCATGGGGCATGGGCGGCGGCCCCCTGGGGTACCCACAAACTATTGGCATGAAAACAAAAAGCACCCCAATAAACCCGCAGGCAAGATTCCCGCAGGCAGGGAAAAAAGACAGGCAAAGGATCAGCTGCGGCAGCAAGCCCTTGGCAGACGATCTGCCGGTACCAGCTCTCTCCTAGCGAGCTGCTGGAGAGATGGAGCCAAGTGGGGCTGGCAATCTATCTCTGACCCCTCCGCGATCTACAGGTAGATCGCGATCTACCTGTTGGACATGCCTGGCATAGATCACTTCTTCAGTGTTACATTCAGTTCTAGATATTATAACAAAGCTAAATCCTTTTTGAGGATGTCGAAAGGTGCAAATCTCATAGAGTGTGGATACACCATATAGTGAGCACAGTTAAAATGCCTTCATGCTTCTAATACACAAGATTGAAAGGGCAACGGATAGCATGTACTAAAAAGGCCCATAAACTTTTCCTTCTAAAATAAACAAACTTAAGGGTTGTTGAAAAACTACTACTACTACAACTTCTCATTTGTAGTGTCACATATACATGTAAGAGACAGTCGCTGCTCAAATGAGTTCCCAGTTTATCCAAGACAGACAAGTCTCATTACAGGGCTGCTCTGATTACCCCTCCCACCACCTATGCCTATCCACATCTTAAGCTGACTTTTTAATACTCATCACTAGTTCCTGAGGAACTTGCAGACATGTCACTACTTGACCCACTTCTTATCTGCCAGCCCAACCTGTCCCCATTGCCCCTCCTCTACCATGAACTCTTCTGTCGCTGGCATTGCAGCAGAGACCCTTGTCCCTGGCCAACCCGGGGGGCCCTTCACCACCTTGTCACCTTTTGGTTCATGAAGCCAGGGCTCCAAACCCTGGACAGCTGCTCTGCACACCATGCTCCCTCACACGCTCTGCACCCATTGCTCTGATTCTCACCATCCTTTGATTGGATGATCTTGGGTATATGGTGGACTTCTCATACTGCACTGGATTGGTGCTGCACTCTTACCCACAATCCTTTGCTCACACAGGCCTTGTGCTGAATGGCAGACAAATTCTGTCCTCCCCAACAAACTTGGTAGGCCTTTGGAATGCTCTTGATGGAGTCTCTGCTCATCTTCCTTCTCATCACTCAATCCTGCTGATTTCAGGGTTCTCTGCTCACTGTTGTCCCCAACCATTCTCCATCCATCCAGCAGCCACTCACTTATTTTCATCCAGCATTAACTGTGTGGGTCCCATCTGGCCCCCTCCAAGTCCCAGGCTATCCTTTTGCTCAGTCCCCATTGTTCCATTTGCCAGAAAGCCCCTCAGCTGCCATTCTGTTCTATGTTGCCTCAGCCAGCACAGAAATGAGGCAGGCTTTAGGACCCCGCAGGCAAACAACATCATCCACAGCCAGCCTCAGTCTGCTGTAGGCCATGGTACTCCTCTGAGATCAAGCAAACAAAACAAGCACTGCGACAACTGGAGAGACCACCCTTACACAATACAGACAAAAACAGCATGAATACAACATAATAAATAAAGTCAAACAACAATTTTACACCACTGCAATTATGAAGTCAGCCAACAAACCTCGCAAACTGTTTGAAACAAGGACCCTTATAAAAGACCCAGTGCAACAAGCTGACCCAGAGATGAACCCACAGGTATTTGCAAACTATCCGATAACAAAAAACCTACAACCTATGAAAGCCCTCCTGATCCTAACCTTAACCAATCTGGATACACCTCCTACAATAACATGGAATGAATTCTATGAATCAAGCTGCCAATAACTCATCATCACATCTTTCAACACCACCACCTCACCGTCAGACCCATGCCCAACATCCTGGATTAAAGCCACGAAGGAACAACTCATACATTTTATACATAAGACAGTGATAACCACCCTCAACCAAGGATATGTGCCGAATGTGCTCAAGCACACTACCATATGACCAATACTAAAAAAAAAAAAAATCACTCAATAAATCCGACCCTAAATCCTACCGCCCCATATCCAGTCTACTTCTCATGGCGAAAATTATTGAAAACGTGGTACAGAGATAACTACAGGAGCACCTTGACCTACACACAACCTGGACTCCCACTAGCATGGCTTTAAACCCAACCACAAGTTGAAACACTACTAATCTCACTTCTGGACACTGTCATTAGGGGAATCAACAATATCAAAAACAGATTCCTTCTCATATTCATGGACATATCAGCTGCATTTGATACAGTATCCCATAATATCTTATTGCGCTGCCTTCAGGAAATTGGCAGACATGAAATGGTTCCAATCCTATTTTAGCTACAGGCAGCAAGAAGTAAAATGTGGCAAGAACAAGTCATCTGCCTTCACTATAACCCAGGACATCCCCCAAGGATCATCAATCTCATCCATGCTTTTCAATATCTACATTCAACTCATCTGTAACATAATCCAGCACCATAACATGCAATACAGAATATACGCAGATGATATCATGATTTTCGCTCCAATCAACATTAAAAACCCGGATATCCAACTCATAATAAGCTGTATGGAAGAAATGATCAGCTGGCTAGACACTAACAACCTAGCAGTAAACTTAATTATCACCAAAGACACATCATTCACACCTCCACAAGAAATCTGCCTATCACACCACACCATCAAAGTACAAAGGAGGTCAAGTATCTTGGTGTCATCTTAGACCAAAACCTCACATTACAGACCCAAATAAAGAAAAGCACCGCAAATGCCTACCACAAGATGAAGCTACTCATGAATCTGAAACCATTACTCAGCCATGACCTGTTTCGCACCATCTTTCAAGCAACAAACCTTGGATTACTGCAACACCATTTACCAAGGTTTACCAAAAAGTTATATTCATCCCTTGAAATTGACACAAAATACGGCTACACATATACTCACCGGTACCCACAAACAAGAACACATCACCCCATACTAAACCAATTACACTGGCTCCCAATACACTCCTGCGCCAAGTACAAAACAATACTGATAATCTTCAAGATTACACACAAATTCTCTACAAACATTCTATAGGAACTAATCAACCAAGACACCAGCAACTGTTCCAAGAGAACAAGCAATGAGAATCTAATCATCACCCCTCAGAAATGCAAGAAATCCAACCAGAATACCTCTGCTAAAGCACTCTCCTTCTCTGCCCCAGCACTGTAGAACACCCTACCAGAAGACGTCAGATTAACTACGGACATCAAGGACGTCTGCAAAAAAATAAAGACTCCCTTATACACCGAACACTTTGGACACATCACTTAAACCACACAAAATTATTGGTCACATGACATCCCAACAAACTACCTTATAATACACACTGTTTGTATATAGTTTAAAAGTTTATAAATATTTTACCATGTTTATCTGTGTTTAATGTAGCAGTCAACTGTGATCTGCATGTTTAATATTATAATGTAAACCGCTCTGAGTGAAGGATAGAGCGGTATATAAAAACTGTTAAATAATTAAATAAATAAATTTCTAGTTGTCAGGATCTTGTCTTCTTTATGTTAAGCTGCAGGACCATTTTAAGACTCTGTCTACCACTAGACCTATCTAAGAAATACCTGGTAAAAATCATAAAGTGTATTTTTTACCTGGGAAATCTTTATTAATGCCTGATAATACTAATTTGGAAGTTTCTGTTTTACTGAGTCACATGATAGGGCAACTCTTCTGGTTTCCTTTGTTTTTGAGCAGGACTTACATATATGATATTAGGTTTGTGTTCTGGAAATCCAATGAATCATTTTTTGAACAAAGACTATGCCTATTTCGAGATGTGCCCCATACTACTCAGGAGAGAAGAACTATTCCTAGCCATGCACTAAGAGATTTTGGCTATTGGAGCTACTTTTGTATTGAGATACCCTTGTAGATGTGTGGTTTGATACATGGATGTGAGATGTTGTTACTATATTTTTTCATCCCAGATCAGTTAAGTTCTTTACTTGTGTAAGGGATTCCTCCAGGACCCTTACCAATCCTTCATGCTTTCTGTGCAGGACCATTCCATTTCTAGGCTTATAAGTAGGTGCATGCCAACTATCTTTAACATCCCCCTTTAGAGATGGTTTCATATGGTTCCGCCCGCCCTCTATATAACCTCAGAGCACAGGATGTTAGGTGTGTGTATTGCTTTGGTTTTGTGATGTGGTTTTGTGAGTTTCCATTTTGATGTGTGCTGTGTGCAGAGGCTCAGCTCAGAGCCTTGGTCAACACAACAAAAGGCACATTTAAATAACTCAGACAACTCTGCATATGCGAGAACAATTGGCGCAGCCAGTTTATTAGTGACATGTGAAACTTATGGGGGTGGGGAACCTGCCTAGTTACCCAAGCCAAAGTGGAATAAAATCACCTACCATTCTTCCAGTCTGGACTGTGGTCTGCTGGCACACAGTGGTTTATGATTTATTTTAAAAAAGTGATATACTACCCTTCTACAGCATGTCTGAGTGATTTTCAATAAAAACAGCAAGAATAAGAAAATAAGTAAATGAGTTAGATACATATAGGGGAAAACAATAGGCTGGGGAAGGTGCAGAAATCTCAATGTGATCCAGGTAAGAAGTATGTGAGATATCAGAGTTAATGTGTTGTAGGCAATCTCAGAAGCAAGATTAAACACCTATTGAAAAAGAAGAGTTTTGAATACTACTTTAAATTTTAAAAAACATAATTCAAAGCATAGAGTCGAGGGGAATGAGTTCCATAACGATGGTCCCAAAAAATAGAAGCAGAATGCCGAGTACTATCAAGATGGGCCTGTGATGGAGTTGGTAGGTTGAGGCAGTTTGCATGCAGAGAACGAAGGGCCCGAATTGGCACGTATGGTATAATGTAAGAGGAGAGATAGGCAGGTGCTCTGGAATAAAGAATCTTATGAATAATAATAAGAAGCTTGTATTGGGGCTGATGCTATATAGATGGATGAATAGTGGGGTAACATGATTGAACTGCGAAGAGTGGTGGAGAAGACAGATTGCAGTGTTTTGAACTGACTGTAAACGTTTCAATTGGTACTTTGGCAATCCAGAATAAATAGTATTACAATAATTGAGTTTTGAGATAACTAAGGAAAGCAAAAGGATAACAATGGCAGAAAGTAGTAAATAGGAATGAATGGCATGTATTTGACAGAGAGAAAAGAAGCATCGATGGATGGTAATACTAATGTGAGAATGGAAGGAGAATGTACAGTCAAGTGTAACTTCTAAGTATTTGAGCGATGAAACTATAGGAATAGTGATACCTTCAAGAGATGGGAATATAGAGTGAGGTGGGAATGAACAGGATAACCATAATGCAGACATTTTCATGGGATTAAACTTTAAAGTGTTGGTTTTCAACCAAGAGGATACCAGGGTGAGACAGGCAATAATAGGAGTGAGGTCCGGAGAAGTGGGATGGGTGTGGAAAAGCAGCAGAATGTCATATGCATAAAAATATGTGGAAAAACTCTGTTGCTGAATAAGCATGGCAAATGAGGCCAGAAAAACATTAAATAATAAAGGAGCTAACACTGTGGGACTCTGCAGGATAGAGAGAAGCTGGAGAAGAAATAGATTGAAAGTCAACATAATACGTATGAGAGGAAAGAAAATAATAGAACCAGTGAAGGACTATGGACCAAAGACCAGTGAAAGAGAGATGTGACAAGAGTAGTGAGTGGTGAATCAGATCGAAGGCACTGGAAAGATCTAATGAGATTGCAAGAGTAATATTACCCTTCTCCAATGATGTATGAGTTTCATTGAGAACTGAAAGTAAGATCGTTTCCATGCTGTGGCCCGGTCTGAAACCGGATTGGCGAGGGAGTAGGAAATTTGTATGGTCGAGATGTTGTGAGAGTTGTGCAAAAACAAATTTTTCTAGAGTTCAGATAAGAATGGGAGGTTGGAGACCAGAAGGAAATTAGCTGGATTTGCTGGATCTAAAGTGGGATTTTTCAGGATAGGCCGGACCACTGCAGTACTCCTAAGTAGATGAAAAATACCTGATGAGAGACTGTTATTGAACAGAGTCAAAATATATAGGAGAAGTGCCAGAGAGGTTTCAGAGAGAATAGGATGCAGGGCACAAATTGTTCAGGAGGAAGAGGAAATTACTTTCTTCAAGGCTGACATGGTGATAGGATTAAATCGGGACCAGATATGAGGATGAACGGAATGAGACAGGCCTTCAGAAGGCTCTGTGGAAGAAAGATCCTCTATGACTGGAGGTGAAAGAGGGAAATTCATAGAGGGAAAATGTTGACAAAGAGAGGACACTTTGCCAGAGAAAAATTGAGCCAATGACTGAGATGACTTAGTGATATAGCGGAGGAGCTGTCGGGTAAGGTTTGCCTCTTTGCGGATGATACCAAAATCTGCAATAGAGTAGACACCCAGGACAGTGTAGATAACATGAGGAGGGATCTAGCTAAGCTTGAAGAATGGTCTAGAATTTGGCAGCTGGGATTTAATGTTAAAAAATGTAAGGTCATGCATTTGGGCTGCAGGAATCCAAGGGAGCAATATAGTATAGGGGGTGAAGTACTTTTGTCCACTAAAGAAGAGCGGGACCTAGGCGTGGTTGTGTCTGATGATCTTAAAGTAGCTAAACAGGTAGAAAAGTCGACGGCAAAAGCTAGAAGGATGCTTGGGTGCATATGGAGAGGAATGGCTAGCAGAAAAAAGGAGGTGATACTGCCTCTGTATAAGTCTTTGGTGCGACCTCATTTGGAGTATAGTGTGCAATTCTGGAGACCACACCTTCAAAAGGATATAAACAGGATGGAGTCAGTACAGAGGGGGGCTACAAAAATGGTTAGTGGTCTTCATTATAAAACATATGAGGACAGACTTAAGGCTCTTAATATGTACACCTTAAAGGAAAGGCGGGATAGAGGTGATATGATTGAGATGTTTAAATACCTCCATGGCATAAATGTACAGGGGGAGAGCCTCTTTCAATTGAAAGCAAGTTCTGCTACGAGAGGACATGGGATGAGGGTGAAGGGGGATAGATTCAGGAGTGATATGCGGAAATATTTCTTTACGGAAAGAGTGGTGGATCCGTGGAATAGTCTCCCAGTGGAGGTGGTAGAGATGAGGACAGTATCTGAATTCAAAAAAACATGGGACAAACACAGAGGATCTCTAAAGGAAAAAAGGGGACTGTTGTAGTTGTTGATATGGAAGGACAGATAGATAGGTCATGTGGTCTCTTTCTGTCATCATATTTCTATGTTTCTATGTTTCTATGATGGGGCAGCTGGTAGTGAAAGGGAAGGAGATGGGTGGAGGCGTCTAGAAACTGACAGGAGAGAAAAATTGCTTATCCCGTGACCTGACTGGATGATCAAAATGAAAATTGAAAGCTCCCAGGATGAGTATATCCAGATAAGCTGTAACCATTTCCAATAGAGTAGTAGAGAGAGAATCCCCCAATGATGATGATAGAGAGGGAGGAACATAAACCAGGAGAATGTGACTTGTGAATGTGGGGGGGGGGGGGGGGGTATCTGGAGGAAAAGTGACTGTGGGTAATATAGAATATAGAATAGCAGAGTTAACCTCAGTAAGGCCAAGGAATCATTAAACATGACTGCCACCCCACCTCTCGTTCTGGAGGAGCGGGACATCGATAGTGCAGTAAACCTGGGTGAGAGGCAATAATGTAGGATAGGTTCTTCCCCATCTTTGAGCCATGTCTCTGTAAGGAAGAGAAGCTGAAAATTAAATTGTAGCAGAAAATCATTGATAAGAGCTGTTTTGGCACTTATGGACCTGCAGTTTAGTAGTGCACAGGACGTATGCAGAAATGATGAGGCGGAAGAGGTCTGTGGTGTAGCAGCCGGTAGGGACAAAATGGTAGGAAAGCAGGGGAATAGATTACCTGGTGATCAGCTCCGCTATGGACGCATCAGAGGAATATGAAGATGACCCCAAAACATGGGATCGATAATGCCATTAAGAGTGACAGGCGCAGTAAAGAAGAATGTATCCAAGGTATACTGATGCAGACCAGAGTTAACGCACAATAGCTACCTGTTGTGCCCGGGCATACACATACCGCCCTTGGAGCCACCCTAAGGAGCAAGCCCAAGGAGTGTGCTCCTTGAGAGCTCCCCTTTGGCTTGTGCCCACGGTGCACATTCCCATGGCACGAGAAGCAGCTGTGCTTCTTATAACGATGCTGCCAGTTGAATTTGCGGGAGTCTTCTCCTTTTCTTGTTTTGTCTTTACTAGATGGTAAGCTCTTTTGAGCAGGGACTGTCTCTTGTGTGTTTTCTCTTTGTACAGCGCTGCGTGCGCCTGGTAGCGCTTTATAAATGCTTAGTAGTAGTAGTAGTAGAGTCGCATAATCAGGTGGAATGCCATCAGCGCAGGCAAAGACCAACCAAAATCATGCAATTGGCGGTGTGCTGGTGTTCCTGAATGTCTTAGTAGGAAGATACAAAGATGACTGAAGAAGATGTGGAAGCTGTAATGGCTATCTTGCTGACAGGTACACATCACGGCCCACGCCTAAGGGCCATGCCAAAGGGCCCTCTGGTGAGGCCCTCGGGCGCGGGCCCGTCAGATGCGAGTGCGCCAGAGGGTGCCTTTACTTCAAACAACGCAGTCAGAGCTGATTGGTGGCAGAGGTGATGAGTGGGAGGAGCTACCCCTCTGCTTCTTGCTACTGCTGCTGATCAGTACGGGGACAACTGTAACAGTGCCTCAACTTCAAACAATGCAGTGTCCTGATATGCTGTGCCAAACTGAGCATGCATTGTGCCCACTAAGGAATATTGAGGGCTGCCTATGCTGGACTAGTAACTCTTTTCAGGGGGACTTACTGGGGCACCCCCGGTCAGGATTTGCACACATCTGGTATTCAGTTTGGTTAACCGCCATTTAGCTGCAACTGGTGAGGGAGACATATAGTTGCACAATGCAGCAATTACATTCCAAATTCAATCTGCACTAAACATAGGAGTATGTTTACTAAACGGCGGTAACGTCGCAGCTGCGACGTTATCACGTGATACGTGATGTTATCACGCGATAATGGCGCATTACCATGCAAGAATGTCACGTATCGCGTGATAACGTCTCCAGCGGCAATAAGGTGCGCAGAGGGTGGAGTAAGGCTCCACAGAGGGTGGAGTAAGGCTCCCCAGGGGCGGAGATATGGGGTCAATGGGCGGAGAGTGGGAGGGGAGAGGCTCCATGCACACTAATGCCGTGAAATGAAGGTCTGAAAAGTAGCGCCAGTGAAAACCTCGAGCTAGAGGCACATTTGCAGGGGAGAGACACCATTTCAGTCAGCAATGTGCAGCAAAGGCAGGGAAACCAAGAAAAGTGATAGTAGTGATACATGTGCAGCAACATCATAGTGTCCAAGTACGAGAGGGCACTACTTTGAGGCTGCAAATGGGGTACAGAGGGCTGCAGGCGGGACATGCAGTGGAGCAGCTGAGGCACAGGGTGGGCTAGGTGGATGCCTAGGTGACACAAAGGAATGTAGACGCGGAAAACCAGCAAGACAGCAACTGACCAAGGGTAAACATGGCCACGAATGTGTGTCCCACAGTGTCCCAGGGGACAGTACCCAGCAAGTACCCCAAAGGGCACATAACATTGGCAGGCGGTGCCGGGGGGAAGCGTGGATGTCTAGGCAGGCACCTCTACCCCATATCACGCACCATAGGCAGCCGCCTACCGGCACACTGGATGGCCTGGGACTGCGCACCATCAGCACCACTGGCACAAGGGCATGTCAGCATGGTGGTGGAGGGGTGCTGGTGGCGGAGGGGGCAGTGGCATCTGCCCACAGCAGACTAGGGCCAAGCCCCGTTTAGGTGGGTGCCGTGCACTGCAAAAGACAAGGTTTGTCAGACGAACAGTCATGGTATCACCAGGGAATGATCTGCTTCTGTGGCAACAGTTTGGTGCAGTACACACAGCCAGTGTGTTTATTTATTTATTTTATTTATTTAACATTTCTTATATACTGCGCTATTCATTATCCTTGCGGTGTACAATAAAACAGAAACCTTATACCGTGCAGTAGGACCACTTGGTATTTACATTGAACCGGATGTAGAACTTGGAGTTAAGGGGCAGAAGGTCACAGGTTCAAGTCCCTGCTGTGGCTCCTGCAAACCATGTCCCTATATTTTATCCAGTACTAAACCGTGGTAATAAAGACGGAACCTTTATTACAGATTAAATAAACATGCCATAAACGCCTATAATTTACGCTACAGACACCATAAACATGTGCAATCCCTAGAGCAGAGTTTCCCAACTGCAGTCCTGGAGGGCCAAACACCATTCAGGTTTCATGCTGTCCCTAATAAAAATGCCTGTGCTGTATTTGTATGCACCGCCCCCATTGTATGCAAATATATCTCATGCATATTCATTAGGGATAGCATGAAAACCTGAATCGTGTTTGGCCCACCAGAACCGGAGTTGGGAACCTCTGCCCTAGAGCAGTGGCCAACAGGGGCATATACACCCACACCCACAGGCTCCACTATCCAAAACCTCATAGAGAGTCCGGCTGTTGGGCCCTGCGCGGAGCAGCATCTCTCAATACTAGCACCTGCATACCTTAGCAATGCTGTCCTAAACTTGGGAACACGTTACATATATATCTAAAGGTTGCTATGATTAATGCCAGATAACAAATCCTAAGTTAAACACAATTTGTTGACAGAGCTGCATCATAGCAACCTTTCTGATATCTGTGGAGTGTGTTTCAGTTTTGGTTTCTGACAGTGTTTACCACCCCGGGGAGTGACCCCAACAGTATTGCGTACCATAGCAATGCCTGCACTGTGCCCAGGACTGGTGTGGTGGCCAGGGCTGCCCATATCCTCTATATTTGCACAATGCTGGCATAGGTGTGGGAGTGTGTGTATGTCTATCCAGTGTTTTGTGGCTGCCTACACCTTACTGAGCCCACACTGCTTGCACTGTTTCCAGTGTTAGCCTGCCAATGTGCATAATGAGGAGCAAGGTACTGTGGGTATGACTCGGACAGGGCGGCCTGGGCAGGATGCATCTGCAGAGGGCATAGGTCAATGGCTGGGACATTGTAGTGCCCGACCACCACCTGCATGGACAGGGTGGCCACAGCATGTCATGCTGGGAGGTCACTCTCACCCTGCTATACAGTGTTTCTCTCAAGTGATATCTATGAGTTTCCTTTCCTGGGGCCCAATCACTGACATACTTGCTTGGTATGTGTGCTCACATCCCATTTGTGGGTGCACACAGTTCTTCCAGGAACGTGCACTATTTACTAGCTAGCAGACTGTCTGCGGTTAGCATGTGTATGGCTGGAACACCTTGCAGGGTGCAGCAGGTGGAGACTGACTGTGCTCTCTGCTGGTGAATGTCAGATAGAGATTGGGGGGGGGGGGCAGCTGAGCTTTTCTAGGCCTACTGCCAGTGCCCTCTGTGATGTGTACAGATCTGCATTGACTGCGCTGTAGGGTGCCTATTCCTCTGCAGGACTGGGGTTGATGGTCCCCTCTACTGCCACCATTGCAGAGATGTAGAATGTGGATCTGTTGGTGGGAGATCCTGTCCTGCACCCTGACCCACAGAGGGGGGTGGGGTTGGGTGGTACTACATAATCCGCTTTTGGGGACAACCACCACCTTTCTCTTATAACAGGGGTGTCCAACCCTGTCCTGGAGGGCCACAATCCTGGTAGGTTTTTGGGATAGCCCTAATGAATATGCATGAGATATATATGCATTAGAGATATCCTGCCAACCTGACTGGTTTGTGGTCCTCCAGGACTGGATTTGGAGACCCCTGCCATACACCTCTGTCATTTAAGAATGTGAGTGGGCAAGGTGCAGATGTCCTAGACATCATAAGGATAGATAAAATTTGTCACATTCCTCCTCGCTTCTCATCACCACCAAAAAGATTCTTGCTACCTTGCCGCCGGAACGCCCACTCCTTATATGGCAACCTTCACATTATTGCTGCAACTAGTGCCAGTAACATTAAGACGGTTTAGTAAACATACCCCATAGCCTCAGTCTATGAGGAAGTGGTTGAGAGGGACATGATCGGGTCAAGGGAGGCTAGCTCTCTGCCCGATGTTGGCTTTAATCTAGGCCAGCTTAGTCATGCTTCCTCCCCCTGCTATGTCACCTTTGTTCCATTTCAATGACATGACAGTGGGGGCATGGCCAATAGGGTTTCCCTTAGGGGGTCAGCCACCAAATTAAATTCTGAGCCCTTCGCAGGATGTCAGACCCTTTCAAAAGTTTTGTCTGCTTGTGAAGGTTTGAGAGCCTGCCAAAGGTTTTACCTACCCTTCTCCCAGAATGTGGAGAGACTGAAGGAGATGGCTTGTCCTAAGCCTAATTAAGAAGTCAGGGAGAAGGAGTTGGCTTGCTAGCCTGCTGAAAGAAATACAGTGCGTTTGTCTGTGAACAAGATACATATAGGCCAATTCAGAAAGCTGGGACTGTAATCACGTGCTACTAGCTGTGCACACTCATTAGAGCTTACAATCTAATCAAGATGAAAAAACATTGCAAAACTGGGGACTAGAGTATGGCAAGATGCATATAAGTAGTGGGCAAGAGAATGAGGAGAATCAGAATCCAAAAGCAATCTCAAAGAGATAGGTCTTCAGCCTGGACTTGAATAGGGCCAGAGAAGGAGCCTGATGCACCATCTCAGGTAGTTTGTTCCAGACATATGGGGCAGCAAGATGGAATGGACCTTGACAGACATTTATATCTGCTAAGTGCAAAGGAGACCTAATTCAGGATCTTTCTGCCAGCAGCAGAATCGATAAATATTTAAATTAGGATCACAAACACAAATGGGAGTGCAGGAGGAGCCTAGTGTTTAGAACAGTGGCTTGACAACCAAGAGACCAGCATTTGATTCCCATTGGCACTCCTTATGATCTTTGGCAAATCACTTTATCCTCTATTGCCTTGGAAGAAAGGCCTGGCCAGGAGTCAGCATTGACTCAACAGCACACATTGCATTCCATTTTTGTCACAAATAACTCAGTGAAGAAACAAAACCAGTGTTATCAAAGACTTTATTTGTGGCACAGAATTCATTTGTTTGTATTTGCCAACTGGACATTTTGGTTACAGTAAAAGTATTGGAGTACCCAATTAAAAGTCAGAGCCTCTTTAATTTATGCGCCAAGGGCCTTAAGGGATTTCCCTTCCCCCCAAAGAGAACTTGCTCCCTGGTGATAAGAGTGTGTGCTAACTGAGTAAAGAAGAGAAAGAGAGTCCAAGATAAAAAAAAATACTGCTCTGTGACCTGCCCTGCAGGACTGGCCTGCCACTCTGGGGGAGAGGGGTGGGGGTGGGGGGAGTTATACTTGATTTAAAGAAGATAACTGCTTCATCTCCATCTACCCAAGGAATGGACAGTTCTGAGAATTCATGATCAGAATAACCAAGAAATTTTCCTGTATCATTTGCCATTTGTGGCTACTAGTTTATGTTTCGTTTTACTGAAGTCTCCAATTTATCGTCTTGCCTCCCCTTTCCTTTGTGGTCTAATGGAATCAATTTTGGGATGATTTTGATTTTCCTCTGAATTGTATTCTTATATTTCTTGTTTTTTTCCTTACTTTGCCTTCTACAAATATATGCTTGTATATTATATTTAAAACTTAATAAAGATTAAAAAAAGAGTTCATATGAAAGACCTATTTAGGACAGAGGACTGCGAATTCCAAGGTGTATATATATATATATATATACAGGGTGGCCCAAAAAAAGTGAGAACATCTTGTAAATTAAAAGCTTAAATAGTTTACTTATTTACCTTTTTTAGCTATATACTTAATATCTTTATTTCGACAATTTCCAGTCGCCATCATTTTTTAAAAAATTTGTCAATCGTTTACATCTGTCTTTTTGAATTTTTAAATAAGTTATATGCTACGAGATGTTTTCACTTTTTTTGGGCCACCCTATATATATATAGGCATAGGGAGCCAATCAGTGGATGCCTTCTTCAGAGCCCAATCAGCCCATGATACAGTCCTAATCCAATACCGCAACATCATAGGGCTGAAGCTGATAGCACTATGAAAACGAGAGGTCTGAGCTCATTTACTAAACAGGGCAGGCTTCTGGGAGGTAAATGTGTAACACACACTTTCAAAGTAGGCACAATTGCTGCTGGATCTGAGCTAGTATTTTATAAAAGCACATATAAAACACTGGTGCAAATCCACCAGCAATGGTGTCTGGTGCAGATGCCTACTTTGATGGTGTGAATATTATGCCTGCTGGAGACCAGATGTAAATGTAAATGTAAATGCCTGCAAGAACATGTGCAGATTAAGGTATTTTATAATTTATGCACGTACTTCACGATTCCACCCATGCTCTGCTCAGACTGCACACCTGGCAAGGCCTGTAGTAAAAGTAGGTGCATTCATGCCATCGCATGCCCCTTTATGCCCCTTTATGCCTGCCACAATTCTGTAGGAACCAATTTACCAAGCAGCGGCAGAGGAACAGGCCAATGAGAGAAGAACTGGAGGCAGTATCAACATCTGCACTGTCCATTGCCCACCCATGGACAGACCCCACCAAAAACATCAGTCCGGGTATGCCACTGCATTTGATGTGTGTAGATTTCCACATTCACATTGCAAAGATTTTATAAAATGACCCCCATATTGCAATAAAATAAAATAGATCCAGATCTTGATTCTCACTCACTTTGGACCTTTGCAAATACCATCTTCAATATGAAATTTAGCGATCTTCCTTTAATTATATTTCTCTCTGAACTTCAATATAGCCATCAACCTTTGCCTTTGACTATATTAAATTTATTATGCTGCCCATGCACACAATACATTTACAAGCTCCTTCTATAAGAGGGCTTACCAATTTGAGCTTGGGAAGGTTGAAGTGATCTTGCCAGGAGGCTACAGTTTGTGACATTCAAGGCAAGGATGACTGTTTTCTGCCTTACTCTTATTGTGTGTTTTTTAGATTTGGGCGCAGGGCAATCCTGATTTGGTCTTACCTGCAGATGGCTGTGGCAGGCTCCTGTTCATCCTTCTCACCCAACTTCATCTCCTACTGTGTCTTCCGCTTCCTGACTGGCATGTCTCTCTCAGGGATTATACTCAATGGTGTTTCTCTGAGTAAGTAGAGCCCTCGATTTGCAGGGTCATGGGAGGTATGTGCACAGCTTAAGCTTAAGGTGGAAGGGTGCAAGGATACATGATTGCTTAAGTGGAATAAAATGGCAGGCCTCGACTTAGGCATATGCAATAGATAACTGCCTATAGTGCTAAATGTTGAAGGCGCCAAGTAGTCAGGCCAAAAAGAAGCCTTCTCCCACTTACCTCGGGGCCATCTACTGGTTCCACTTCAAAAAGGCACCTCCACGGTACTCTGACCCAGCACTTCCTCCCCTGCTTTTCAGTCTCTAAGGGCCCCCATAACTGTCTGAGTTCCAAGAGAGGATCCCTGTCCTCAACTTCAGATTCGACCTATGGGTGCTGAAATCTTAATGCTGGCCCTGTTAGATGGTTCTGATTTGATCCATTCAGTCCTGGTTTTACCCCATTGCATGCATGGACTCAGGGGTCAGAGGAAGTATTCAGCAGATGCTGCTAAACAGAAATGTGTCTTTGAATTTTGGACCTTACAAGTCCTAAGATGCAATGGGGAAGGCTGGCAGAAACCAGGAACAGCTCAGCCTCTCCTTCCAATAACCTGGAGCCATCTGTTGAACTGAAACTGATCCAGGGAACTGCATGTTCATGAGAAGAGGGTTACAGGAAGAAGCGATAAGTGATTCAGTTTCAGAAGGGAGATTTAGGGCCAGTTCCATACCTCATAGTAACATAGCAGATGTCAGCAAAAAAGACCATTCTCTACAACCAATTTCCCAGTCAGCCAAAAACTCTGACTCCCTTCAAGATTTCTCCTTAGCCAGGACAATTTTTGTCTTTCACCTTTGTGCTCCCTGAACTTGGGTAGAAAAGCATACAAGATCCCCATAGAGTTCCCTCCAACAGCTATTTTTCCCATGCCTAGCCACTAAGTTATATAATAATCTAAATAGCCAGCAATGCTAGTGTGGCTGTTGAACAAACATGCGGCCTTCTTGGTCCCCTGTGTAGCCTCCCATACATTTCTGTGTATCCACCAGGATATCTAAGTAGTAACTGTTCCTAGTGAATCTACTAGATCCTCTACATAGCCTGTCAGAGAGACCTAGTCTGACTCCAAGCTCAGGATTTCTTCTTCCTGTTTTAGGGAGGGCTGGGATGTTGCAGCAACCGTGTTCACTCTACTATAGGGTTGCCAACTGGCCGGTTTTCAGCCAGCCTGGCCGGTTTTTCCACGGCCAGGCCGGCTGCCGGCGCAGAGGCAAAACCGGCCCTTTAAAAGCCGGTTTTTTTGCTCTGGCCGCAAGATCGGGAGCGAAACCCGGCTTTTCTCCGCTTCAGAGGGAGCCGGGGAAGCCCGCGCGAGGCCCCGGCTCCCTCTGAACAGCCACCAGCGTGAAGAGCCTTTACCTTCACGCTGGCGTCTGTTCCTGTGAAGCCGCGAATGCTGGGAAAGGTTAAAGGGCAACCTTTAACCTTTCCCAGCATTCGCGGCTTCACAGGAACAGCCGCCAGCGTGAAGGTAAAGGCTCTTCACGCTGGTGGCTGTTCAGAGGGAGCCGGGGCCTCGCGCGGGCTTCCCCGGCTCCCTCTGAAGCCTCAGACAGCCGCGATGCTGGTCCGGGGGGGGGGAGGGGGGCAAGGACTGCATGGGCTGTGATGGGGGGACCTGGACTGGAAAAGGGCTAAGGGGGGGGGGGACTGGGACTGGAAAAGGGCTAATGGGGGGGGGGCAATGGACTGGAAAAAGGAAAAGGGGGGGGGGGGGGGGGACTTGGACTTGGACTGGAAAAGGGCTAAGGGGGGGGGTACTTGGACTGGAAAAGGGCTAAAGGGGGGGGACTTGGACTGGAAAAGGGCTAAGGGGGGACTTGGACTGGAAAAGGGCTAAAGGGGGGACTTGGACTGGAAAATGGCTAAGGGGGGGACTTGTACTGGAAAAGGGCTAAAGGGGGGGACTTGGACTGGAAAAGGGCTAAGGGGGGGGGGGACTTGGACTGGAAAAGGGCTAAAGGGGGGGACTTGGACTGGAAAAGGGCTAAGGGGGGGGACTTGGACTGGAAAAGGGCTAAAGGGGGGGACCTGGACTGTAAAAGGGCTAAGGGGGGGGGGGCCATGGACTGGAAATGGGTTGTGATGGGGGGTGGAGGGGACCTGGACCAGAAAAGGGCTATGGGGGGGGGGGAACTTGGACTGGAAATAGGCTGTGATGGGGGGGGGGACCTGGACTGTAAATGGGTTATGGGGGGGGTGTACAGTGACTGGAAATGGTTTGTGATGGGGTGGAGGGGACCTGGACTGGAAAAGGGCTATGGGGGGGGGGGGGAACTGGGTCTGGAAATGGGCTATGGTGGAGGAAGGGGGATCTTGGACTGGAAATAGGCTGTGATTAGGGGGGCTAGGACTGCAAATGGGCTGTGATGGTGCGGGGGGACTCGGACTGCAAATGGGCTGTGATGGTGCGGGGGCAATCGAACTGCAAATGGGATGTGATGGTGGGGGGCCTAGGACTGGAATAGGCTGTGATGGGGGGACTTGGACTGGAAATGGGCTGTGATTGGGGGGGGGGGGAGCTAGGACTTGAACTGGCCTGTGATGTGCGGGCTAGCACTGGAACTGGGCTGATGAAGAGCTGGAATAGGACTGGAAAGGGGCTGATGTGGGGCATGGGAGAATGGGACTAGAAGGGAGTGGATGCTGGGTGGGTCTAGAACTATAAGGGAACTGATTTGGGGGGAGGACTAGAATGGATGGGGAATGAGAATAGAGAGGGGAAAAAATATTTTGTGTGGAAGAAAAGTCTATGATGGGCCGGTATTGGGAGAGTAAGAGGGGCTTGAGAATGGAAGGGTGAAATTTAAACGGATGATAAAGGAATAAGGAAAGAATTGGGGGAAAGAGCAAAAGGGAAACAATCAGTATGTTAAAGCAGAAATAGAGAGAGAATGGAAAACATCTGAAAGAGAAGAAAGGACAAATGGATAGCTCGCAGAAGACACGAAGAAACCAGAAGAAAGTGACTGGAGCAATTGCAACTGAAAAATAAAACGCCCAAACAGAAGGTAGAAAAATACTTTTTATTTTGAATTTATTAACTGGAATATGTCTGGTCTGGGAAGTGTGTATTGCTAACATCTTTGCGTTTTTGTTTAGTGCAAGAGGAAATTACTTTATAGTTTTATTTCTCCAGTGTTGTACATTTCATGTTTGGATTTTGGGGTTCCAGTTTAATTATTATCTGACCAAGGAAGTTAGCCTACACGTATCCTCGGTAATTTTTGTGGGTGGGGCTGGGGGCGGGGCAGGGGTGGGACTAGGGGCGGAGAATGGGTGGAGCATGGCGAGCCACAGGTGTCGGGTTTTTCTCGGTGAAAAAGTTGGCAACCCTACTCTACTAGGAGAGGGGGAAAGTGAGTCACAGTCGCCAAGCAAAAGTGAACTCCTAGTGGCCAGACTTAGGACAAATGACTGCATTAGCCAGACTGTATTAAGTTGGGAAGGAACATAAAGAGGGGGAGCATCTCTGGGTGATTGAATTCTCATGATGTCAGCTCTCTGGTTCTGGTTGAGCAGGAAGGCCAAAAATGAATTTAGGCCAGATTTCTAATAACCCCATCCTGAATCACTCTAGCACTTGCAGCACTCATTTGAAATGATAAGAGCAGGAGCTACAAAAGCTACAATGTATTGGGATGCAACTTCACAAGCCAGTACTAACTAAAAATCTCTCTTCTTGAACTGAACCATGTGACAGCTCTGCATATGAACAGGTTGATAATAATTTTTTTTTTATTATTCAGCTGTAGAATGGACACCAACTCAATATCGCACGATCACAGCAACACTGAGCGGATACTGCTACACCCTGGGGCAGCTGATTCTGGTGGGCATAGCCTACAACCTTAGGGACTGGCGCTGGCTCCAGCTAGCTGTGTCTGTCCCCTTTTTTATCTTCTTCCTGTACTCCTGGTAAGTGATGTTTCCAATTCCTTTGAAGTAGGGTTACCAGACGTCCCTGATTTTTGGGGATTGTCACCAATTTCAGAGCTCTGTCCCCAACTCCTACCTCTTTGACTGCTTCCTGTCCCCAATTCTAGTAGTGGGGACAGAGGTGCCATGCCAGGTCACTCTCCCATCACCATCACAATAGGCACAGTGAGCACCCCCCCTCCCCACAGCTACCATCCGATGCCTCGCTCTCTCTCTCCTTGCCCCCCCCTCCCCGCAGCCATAACCTGATCTCTCTCCCCTTGTCACCTCTGTGAAACCATCACTGATCAGTTCTTTCCAGAGGCATGGCGGACAGGAAGTTAAAACAACGTGGGGCTTTGGGGCTCATGTATGTGCTTCATGCCAGATGTACGGTGCATGCATGGACTTCAAAGCTCCATGCTATTTTTTTTATTTTAATTTTTTTATTTATAATTTTCAAAAAAATATATCAAGCAATCATGAGACAATTGAAAGAAATGGTATAGCACAGTAGAAAACAAAACAATACTTTAGTTAACAATATAATAATGTAAGAAAAAGATAAGCTAACATGCTAAGCACTAATAGCCCACAAGATCCGAGGGGAGAATCCAGAAAAGAGGCGAGGTCAAATAACATTTATTATTAATAACAAGAAAACAATGACCTAGATAGAGGCAAGCCTCACGGCCCGATACTAAATTTAACTTGTGGCCTGATTAAGCCGATGGAATAGGCCCAACTGTAACCACGACAGAACCTGGAGATTTCTTAGAGACCAAAAATGCTGTTGTTTGGGATTGTAGAAAATAAATCTTGAAGAAGAAGATTTAATTATGCACTTGCATGAAAAACGCAATATAAAGGAAAAATTTAAGTGGTGACCTCAGAGTGCATAGAGAAGGACTGATGACGTTTAGACTGGGTTGCATAGGAAATGTCCGGGAAAACCCAGACCTTCTGCCCAAGAAGCAGTTTATCAGCATTCCAAAAATACATTTTAAGAGTCCAAACATGGTCTGGTTCCAGCACATATATAACGAGAAGTGTTGCCCTCCGTATGCTCTCTTCCACTGAGCCTTCCAAGACTTGAGTAAGATTCAGGGTGTCAAAAGATGCCTCTGCCCTCAACCTTCAGCTACAGCCATGCTGCTAGAATGTTTCTTAAGAGGCAAATAATGCACCTTAGAAGATGGAGGGGGGGGGGGGAGGGAGTAAGAGCATTTTCAGGCACCCCCAGTATTTCTAATAAATACCTTTTGGCAAGTTCAGCAGGAGAGACATTGGAGGAAACAGGAAAGTTCACAAAGCGTAGATTTAACTTCTTAGAGAGGTTTTCCATCCTCTCGTTTGGAATGTACCAAAGAGCTATCTCTAATAAAAGAGATACTGTGAGATTGTAAAGTCGCTGCCTGAGTAGGAAGAACTTCCACCGAAGTGCAAGAAACTTGTTCAACCTGTTCAAGCTTTGCCTTGAGCTCCTGAGTAGCCCCTTCCTCAGCAGTTAATCGATTAGAAATCGATTTCTCCAGGGAAACGATCACGATCCAGTTGCCATCCAATGTAATTGCCGGTGGCTTCATCAGAATGCTGCTGCCGGCAACAGTATGGGGGCTCCCTTCTGACATCAGTGAAGCTGATAACACCAAGAGGGCACCTCACTAGACGCCAATCCCTTGGAACCAAACTCAGCAACAGAACAGGGAAACCCCTCCGCCACTCTGGGAGCAACCAGCAGCGTTGGGGGATAGTGGAATATGGATTGTCTTTGAGATTTTGCAATTCTGCATTCTTGATGCTGCCAATTGAAATTTAAAATATTTTGTCAGTTCAGATTCAAGGAAATCTCAAATTGTAAGGGAATGTCTCGGTTTAATTTTACTGTATTTGGTAGCCTGATACCTTCATGGCTGCTGATTTCTGGGCTTCTCCAGCTCTAGTATAGTCTAATCCAGCTTGGGCACTATGATCTTGAATTCATGGCCACCAGGGTTAGTGTCTCTCATGTTATATTTTCCCTCCCCATCAATAAGGTGGTCATAGCAAAATAAATTCAACCTTGCGATATATATAATGGTTTGTTTTTTGTGGATGTGTGAAAGTTGTTTTAAGTTACATTTGATTAATGATTCTTGTTATGTTTACTTTATTGTAACATCTATTTTAATAAATTGTGTACTGTGATGCTGCAGACCCTCTGAGAGGGGAAGAAAATGTTTTAAATGCAGGAAACGTCAAGCACAACCTGCAATATCGCGAAGAACTAGGAGAACCAGGAGCGGAACCGGCAGAGTCAGGAGAAGCAGAATCAGGAGCAGAGCGGCCAGGAAGAGAACTGGCAGGACAACCCTGGAAAGGAGGATATCCTGAAGAGACAGGACAGCCCTGGAGAAAGGTACAGGCAGGACGGCCTGGGAAAGGAGGACTGCCAAGAGAACCAGCAGAACCAGCAGGTTGGGCAGGACATCCGAGTGAATGGGCTGGATATCCAGAAGGAGCAGTAATCCCTGACCAACGGTTTCGCAGGAGGCAGCAGCAGCCTCAGAGGTTTGAAGAAAGGAGTCCCCAGGGAGAAGGTGGGACAACTCCAGCCGGAGAGAGTGTTTGTTGTACAGAGAGGCAAAGGCGTGGCTGTGACTGTGGTCTAAAGCCAACATCAAGACGGTTGGAGAGCTCAAGGCCTATTGCTAAGGCCAGGCAGGATCCCAACTGGAGCAGGCCTCAAACCTCACCTGGAGCAGACAAGCCGAGAAGAAAAGGTAACCCATATTTAACTAAAAGCAGGGTACAAACTGCTGATGTATGGGGAGTACAGGGAGCACAGGAATATTATCCTTGTGAGAATGCTTATGAGATAAGGTGCAAGAAACACGCACCAACCAAGAGACTTGTTAATGACCAAGCTTTACAGAAAGCAAAGACAAAACACTTGCAAAAGGAAGACAGTTCCCAGTATCTGAGGGCGCAGGACCGACGCCCTGTATTCAACCCTGAGCATTGGGAGGTTGTGCAGAAGATATATAAAAAGCCTTATTACAACTTATCAACAAATACTGATTTAGGCTCAGAGGCTTCAGAAGGGGAACCGATGCAGGTGGAATTTGCATCAGACACTGAGATGGACTGTAGCTTCTGTAAGACAGGAAGCTTGGAGTCTTTACTGAGCAACTAAGCTAGGTCTTGGGAGTTGAGACTGTTTGTTTGCCTGCTATACCATTTACTGTGAAGATAACAGTTTTTCTTTAATGCTTTCTTTTTCTTTATCCTGAAGTAAGGAATTTGTGTTTGACGTTTTTATGTCCAAGCATATGAACCTTTTTGCATGAATGGGGAAATAAATGCCTTTTGTTTTCCCTCCACTCGGACCTTTTGTTTTCTGTGGGATTTTGGTAACAAAGGATGCTACCGGGGCTGAAAGTCCCTGGGCCCTGTAAGTTATTGGCCAAACCCAACCTTAAATGTTATTATGTCCCACCTACCTCGCTCCAGTACGCTGCCAAGGTAGGCCCTGTGACATAAAATGGCGTAGTTGGCAGGATTTTTCGTTGCTTGAAACCTACGTCTGCACAAAGAAAAGAAAAGGAAAAAAAACCCCTCCTGAGTTGAAAAAAAAAAGGAAGCCTAGTTGGAACTGCTGGAAGGACAAGATCCGGAGCGGATCAGCTAGAGAGACCGGATCGGAGGGAGAAAACCCGAAGTGGAGTAAACCTGAAGTCCGGAAGGGAAGGTGAAAATCCTGAAGGAAAATCCTGTTGCCAACCCGGAAGCAGAGGAGCTGCAGAGGGGACAGCAACTAACCTTCCAGAGCTGACTCAACACTTAAGGCCAGGGAAGTTTAAAAAAAAAAAAAAAGATATAGAGGGCGAAGAAAGAGAGTTTAGGAGAGCCACACTTGGTTTTTTTTCTCTTTGTCTCCTTTTTACAGGTTCATTATGGAGCCTCGGGACCTCTGTGCCTGGATGGCACATCAATTTGATAAGCAAGCGGAAGTTGCCCTGAAAAACCAAGCCCAAGCATTGCAGGCGATGCAAGAGCAGCAAGTGCCAGTATTACAGACAATGGAGAAAAGGTTAGCTCAACAGCGAGAGGAGATGGAAAAGGTCAACGCGGACAGGCTGCGGGCTACCGGACCGGCCAAACCAGGAACTGGACAGTGGTCATGTAATGATCTGGTGGTGGGAAAGCTAAGTCCTAATGATAACGTGGACGACTTTTTGGACTCATTCAGTAGGATTGCTCGGTCAGCTAACTGGCCACCCGAGCAATGGGCCATTCGACTGGCAGCGTCCCTTACGGGGGAGGCATTAGCCGCGTACAGGTCAATGCCCCCAGCACTAGCTAACACCTATGAAGAGGTCATCATAGCTATTAGGGATCGCTTAGGCCTTACACCCCTGGCCTATAACAAAATGTTTAGAGCCACATCCCTTAGGGCTGATGAAACACCAAAAGCCCTTGGTTATAGGATAAAGAGCCTAGCACACAAATGGCTACAGCCGGAAAGAAAAAATATAGATACCTTAATGGACGCCATAGTATTGGAGCAGTACATGTCTGCTGTACCTAGTAGAGTACAGAACGTTTTAATTTTACAAAATTGCTGTACTACTACGGATGTCATAGCTCTCACCGAGAGATACTTGGAGGCAGAAAGAGTCACCCAACCTAGGGTAGGGACTCCCAAATTGGCCATAGGAATGGAGGCACGGAGAGTAGAAAATCCCTCAAAACCTCCATATGGTAATTTGAAAAATAATATACCGCTAGTAAGAGAAAATGTTAAAAGATGCTATGCTTGTGGTAAGAAAGGTCACTTAAAAAGTGAGTGTTATTCTCGCACGGCTCTTGTGGGAGAGGCCCCAAGGACAATGCGAGAAGGTTTTGCGCTAAATGTAAAAATTCATGGAGTCAATGTACAAGCACTTCTGGATTCAGGAGCTGACCAGACCATGGTTTCCAATAGGTTATGGTCGGTGATCAAGGATCAGGGATTGTCAGTTCCTGAACATCCAGAAGGAAATGTTAAAATAAAATGCATTCATGGAGCGGCTACCCGCTACCCTGTGTATAAGTTGTGGGTTAAAGGATTGGGCTTAGAAAAAGAAATGCTAGTGGCAGTTGTGCCAAAGTTGCCCCAGGAATTGGTATTAGGCCGCGATTGGCCACAATTTAGGAGAAGTCTTAAAGAGGGCTTATCTCCACCCAAGGTGCCAAATTCCACTTGCACTCGGCAGGAGCCTACTGAGAACCCCAAGCCACAACAAAATGGCCTGAAGAAGGGTACGGATCCCAGGGAAGCTCTGGTTTCCACAAGGTCGCACGCCCAGGATGATGAAAGACCTTCATGTTCTAAAGATACCTCTTTAGGGTATCTTCCTTCGCACGAAGACCTAATTGGGGACCCCTCGAGGAGAGAGCGGAAGTCCAAAGCTGAGCGAAGGAAAGAAAGACAGTGCCGCTCGCAGGGTCGAGCGGAATTGGAAGCCGGGAGAGGGATGCTGTGGGTACCGGTGGACTTAATGGAAAAGTTCCCGTCCTTCAAAATGGAGCAGAGAGCAGACCCTGTACTAGCCCGTGCATTTGAGCATGCACAGGAAGAAACGGATTCATTTCCCAGATTCATCATGGATGAAGACATACTCTATTGGGAGAGTAAGAACCCTCGAACTGGAGCTCTGCGGAAACAGTTGGTAATACTGACTACGTTTAAATCACTGGTTTTACGGCTGGCCCATGACCATCCGGTAGGGGGCCATAAGGGCGCACAGGGCACCCTTGACCAGATTTTAGCCAGATTTTATTGGCCGGGAATCTTCCGGGAAACAACTCGCTTCTGTGAATCGTGAGCGTCATGCCAAAGAGTGACCCCTCACAGACCAGCTGAAGTACCACTAGTGTCGATGCCCATCATTTCAGACCCGGTAAGAAGATTGGCTATGGACATAGTAGGACCTCTCATCAAAACACCAAGAGGATTCCAATATATCCTTGTAATTGTCGACCAAGCCACCCGCTTTCCATGGGCGGTTCCCCTGAGAAATATTTCAGCCAAATCGATTACCATCGAATTAGTCAAACTATTCTGTGAGATAGGCTTCCCGCAAGAGGTCCTGACAGACAAAGGTAGTAACTTCTTGTCAAGATACCTCGCTCAGGTTTGGGACGCTTTTGACATCCATCACATAACGACCGCCGCATACCACCCACAGTGTAATGGCTTGGTGGAGCGATTAAACCAAATCATAAAACAAATGCTTCGAAGAGCGTTGAATGGACGAATGACGGAGTGGGACACCATGCTGCCTTTCATCCTATATGCTTGTAGGGAGAGAAAGCAGAGTTCCTTGGGGACCTCACCCTATGAACTCATGTATGGACGACCACCCAGAGGCCTGTTAGATGTCTTAAAGGAACAATGGATTGAACCAGTGGAGACCGAAGTAGGCGTACCCCAGTTCTTGAAGGACTTAAGGACTCGCCTAGAACGAACCTCCCGAGTCGCAGGTGAGAATCTAAAAGAAAGTCAACAAAAACAAAAGCGATATTATGATCGGCGTACAAAGCCCAGACAATTAAAAACCAGAGAAAAAGTGATGATCCTAGTATCGGGCGCTACCCCCAAATTTGAAGCCCGATGGAAGGGGCCACATACAATAGTGAAGCCCATAGGATCCACTTCTTATTTGGTCCAGGATACCAAAGGACATACGCAAATTTATCATGTTAATGTTCTTCGACCCTGGCACGAACGGTCAGGTTTGCTAGCATCCGCTACCAATATATTCCACACTGAGGGGATACAAGTGGACGATAGTCGAGGGGATCATCGAACCAGTCAGCTACGGAAAAGCGAGATGTCAAGTATTACGTGCTGTGTGGAAGAGGCTTCACCAGCCCGTAATATTTTAAGAGGGGGGATGTGTGATGCTGCAGACCCTCTGAGAGGGGAAGAAAATGTTTTAAATGCAGGAAAAGTCAAGCACAACCTGCAATATCGCGAAGAACTAGGAGAACCAGGAGCGGAACCGGCAGAGTCAGGAGAAGCAGAATCAGGAGCAGAGCGGCCAGGAAGAGAACTGGCAGGACAACCCTGGAAAGGAGGATATCCTGAGGAGACAGGACAGCCCTGGAGAAAGGCACAGGCAGGACGGCCTGGGAAAGGAGGACTGCCAAGAGAACCAGCAGAACCAGCAGGTTGGGCAGGACATCCGAGTGAATGGGCTGGATATCCAGAAGGAGCAGTAATCCCTGACCAACGGGTTTCGCAGGAGGCAGCAGCAGCCTCAGAGGTTTGAAGAAAGGAGTCCCCAGGGAGAAGGTGGGACAACTCCAGCCGGAGTGAGTGTTTGTTGTACAGAGAGGCAAAGGTGTGGCTGTGACTGTGGTCTAAAGCCAACATCAAGATGGTTGGAGAGCTCAAGGCCTATTGCTAAGGCCAGGCAGGATCCCAACTGGAGCAGGACTCAAACCTCACCTGGAGCAGACAAGCCGAAAAGAAAAGGTAACTCATATTTAACTAAAAGCAGGGTACAAACTGCTGATGTATGGGGAGTACAGGGAGCACAGGAATATTATCCTTGTGAGAATGCTTATGAGATAAGGTGCAAGAAACACGCACCAACCAAGAGACTTGTTAAGCAAAGACAAAACACTTGCAAAAGGAAGACAGTTCCCAGTATCTGAGGGCGCAGGACCGACGCCCTGTATTCAACCCTGAGCATTGGGAGGTTGTGCAGAAGATATATAAAAAGCCTTATTACAACTTACCAACAAATACTGACTTAGGCTCAGAGGCTTCAGAAGGGGAACCGATGCAGGTGGAATTTGCATCAGACACTGAGATGGACTGTAGCTTCTGTAAGACAGGAAGCTTGGAGTCTTTACTAAGCAGCTAAGCTAGGTCTTGGGAGTTGAGACTGTTTGTTTGCCTGCTATACCATTTACTGTGAAGTAACAGTTTTTCTTTAATGCTTTCTTTTTCTTTATCCTGAAGTAAGGAATTTGTGTTTGATGTTTTTGTGTCCAAGCATATGAACCTTTTTGCATGAATGGGGTAATAAATGCCTTTTGTTTTCCCTCCACTCAGACCTTTTGTTTTCTGTGGGATTTTGGTAACAAAGGATGCTACCGGGGCTGAAAGTCCCTAGACCTTGTAAGTTATTGGCCAAACCCAACCTTAAATGTTTTTATGTCCCACCTACCTCGCTCCAGTACGCTGCCAAGGTAGGCCCTGTGACAGTACGTATATTTGGACACCACCTAGGATTTCAGATGGGCAGCATATACATTTTAAAATAAAGTAAACTAACATATGCTAAGGAGGCCCAATGAATATGTAAATTATTATGCAAATGATGCCCCGCAATGAGTCTCCGCATATGGCCTCGCATCACCCTTGGGCTGCCCCTGTGCACAGATTCAAAGGAGGCATTTTGTGGACATAATTTGAACAGGATATAACTTATATGTGTATTCCCCATTATAGTATGGGAATATATATTTAATTTTAAAAATGTCTTTTGTCAGCTTTTGCACCTCTTCCGTGTCCTACATAAGTTTCAGCAACGTGCTCATTTCGGCCCCTTGGTACTTTTTATAGTCTTTAAAATATGAAAATCTACCTTAGGAATTTGTACTCCTTAGTTAGTTGCTTTTATATGTATAATTGTCTGAAATATAGTTCTTATATTTATAAATGCCAGCATATATTGTATATGTAGAAGTCATGAAAACTGGCATGTCTACATACAACCGCCGGCACTTATATATGGAGCCTGCCAGGTGAAGCCACTCTTTTTCTACCTGTGTAGATTTCCAAAATGACTGCTCCCGCTGTATGTGTTCTGCAGAGCCTTTTGTAAGATGCTCATGGAAATGTGAACATTCTGATCTGGATGAATGTAAAATGAGGCTTCACATAACTTATCCCAAGATCACATAGCAGTGGCAAAGCCAGAAATTAGAAGTTAATTCTAGAGATAAAGCGTTTCATCTCAAGTTCACGAACAGACCCATTGGCAGAGCAGCACAGAGATAAAGGGAGGCCTATTTTCTCCCTTTTTAGGCAATTTTGCATAAGCGATAGTGCCTATGGCGGAGGTTTGATTCCGTTTTTTTTTTGTTTTGGAATTTGTGTCCGAAAGCCTGTGTTTGCATATGCGCAAGCATGCACAAATGAACAGATGGGTATGGCCCCCTCCCCCATACAGCAGGTGGAAGAGTCAGAAGGAGCCTCTGGTACATTGGTATGAAGGGAGCGGACTGTGGCCAGAAATTACTGGCAGGAGGCCCTGGATCTAGCTGGCATGAGGACAGAAGCTGCAGAGTGAAGATGCCAGTGGGAGGCCCCCCAAGTCCCACTTGTATGAAGAGAGGGGCTTCAGTGTGAAGAGGCCAGTAGAGGCCCCAGGTCCCACTGACATGAAGACCAGGGTTGCAGCTGAAGACGCCAGTAGGGGGCCCCAGGTCCTACTGGCATGAAGATTGTAGCTATGGCTTGGCTGCCTAAGAGCTGGGAAGGGCTGGGTAAGGGGGCAGAGCATAGAGAGTAGGGGATGGGGTTAAAGGAGAGAGGCAGGGAAAACATAAGGGAATAGTTAGGGCTAGAGAGGAGGGAAGGAGAACAGGGACAGGGCATTGTGGAGGGGCAGGGTTAGAGGAGGGACTGAGTACGGCTGGCCGGTCCACTAGACAGATTAAGTAGCCACCTAAGGCAGCAGACCCTGGTGTGCAGTTTGACACCTTGAGCCCTCCATGATTTCTGAAAGCAGCGGCTTAGTGCAGCTGCTTTGATGTCCTTGGCTTTTGCACCCACGGCACACACTGATGGCTTGCTGCTCCTATCCCCTTCCAATGCAACTTCCTGTCAGAGGGGGGAGAAGCGGCAGGCCATGTGTGTGCGCATATGCGTGGGGGACACTGAAGCTCATGGCCTGTTGCAGGTGCCACATCTTTCAAAAATTGTGGAAGGGTTGTGACACCACCCCTCCAAAGGTGAGATGATGGATGCAGGAGGAGGGGCAGTGAAATGGGAGGAGGGGGCTGTGGGGTGGGGAGGGCCTGTCTTGGGTGGCAGAAACCCTTGGGTCGGCCCTGGGACTGAGGTTTCAAAGAGTGCAAGTGAGGGAGTGAAAGGCAGGGGAAAGAGAGAGTGCAAAGTTGGTTGGGAGGGGAGGGGGAGAGTGCACTGAACAGTGAAGAGAAGGAGAGAGAGTGCAGGAGGGAGGATATTGAAGAGTAGAGATGGGAAACCCCCATGATACATGCACACGTGTATGCACTCCCCATCATCTACAATTACACACACACGTGCACATCTACAATAATACACAACGCTGCTAATACCCCCCACACGCACCTATACATATGTGCATGCATCCCCAACAATCGCATACACATGCATTGTCAAGCCCCAGCCCTACGCCTAGGGCTCAGAGGGTTGGGGTTGCCATTATATGCTCCTTGCAGAAGGTGAGATAAACCTTTTGCTCCCGCTATGCCTGCTGGGAGTGGTAGTTCTTTTGCCCTCTGATAAGGAAATTGTTGTGAGACCAGTGGTAAGGCAAAATGACAAGAATTTATTCCCCCAAAAAAAATTCAGTGCAGATTAAATCAGGATACTCTTCAGGTGTTTGCTCAAGGATATTTACAGAACTTAAACTGATTGAGCTTCACACTCTTTGCTCACAAAACATGCAATGCATATCACATGTAACAGATAGAAAACATAACAGCTTCTTCTCACAAAGAAAAATATCTTCTTTCCCTTTGTTCACACTCAGCTCCCTCATACACCTTTAGCAAAGGGATTCTATATCATCTGCCAAACACAGTGTACAGTCCATAGGCACTTCTGCTGAGTCACTCTTATTAAAGTCCTGTTGCATCTCTTCAAACTCTGGAACTATGGAGTTTGGCTTTAAACTGTTATTATACGGCTTAGGATAATTTCCCCCTAAGACCTCTGGTGCTTCCTTTGGGCACAGTTCTATATGGTAAGGATTGGAAATACCTGAGGTTGTGGAGATTCCTCTCTGGCTTTGTTCAGCTATCTTTTTCCAGCTGTAGGGAAACGCTCTCTGATTCCCTGTTTGGAGTTCTTGTCTGGAGCACTGCTCTGGTTCCCAGTCCCAAACTGAGCTTGGCAAACTCCTGGGTTTAGTGCTAGGTTCCTAATTGTGAGCTCCTTGAAGCTTTTTATCTGGCAATGAGGTCTAAAGGTCTCTCTGCTCTCTCCCTTTAGGCAGGTTTCTGACAGCAGTCTGTCCCTTCTCTCCTTCTGCTCTGTCTGCTTCAATTCCAGAACTGCAGCTGGGTTTCCTCAAAGGTCTCCTCCCAGCTCTTCTCCAACCACCTCTCCATTCAGTACTCTCATCAACACTCTTTCCGGCTCTCTCAGCGAGACTCCAATCACCAACTCCTCCTTCTCCTCCTTTGCTTTCTCCTAGCCCGGGTTTATATTCCTGTTCCCTGAGCCTTGGGTCTACCTTCCTGAACAGGTGTGTGTAATTAGGTTCCAGGCTTGCAGTTACGTCAGAGCTTGGTTGTGTCAGCCTAGCTCCTGTTTCCCTATGCTTGCCTCTCTCTTGCAAACGCTGAAACGTGTGTGCAGCCTGACTGTCAGTTTGTTTAAAGGTAAAATCACCCTTTTCTTCTACTTCCATATGTTCAGTATGGGCTTCTTCATCACAGCATGCACCCCAACACCCCATTACACAAACACATATACATGCATGCATGTCCTGATACCTACCATGACGCATGCACACATGCATGCACCCACCCAACATTCTCCATGACACTCCTATAATCCATATGATGCACACACACATGTACTTCCTCCCGACACCCTGCATGACACACATACATATGCACACACCTCCCTACACCTCTCATGATACAGACACACATACACATGCCCAGCCTTGACACCGCCCATGTCACGTACAGAGATGCAAGCACCGCCAACAAACACACACACACACACACACACACACTCTCACCAATACCGCCCATGACCCCCACATATGCCCTCCCTGACACTCCCCCCCATGACACTCACACACATGTACACCCCAACACCTCCCATGACACACATACGTGTACCCCCACCTGCTTAATTCTGCGAATGTGGGAAATGTGCCATTGTATCATTCTGCAAGTGTGACTTGTTTCTTCTGGCAGGTGGTTTCCAGAATCAGCACGCTGGCTAATTCTGCAAGGGAAACTGAACAGAGCTGTGAGAGAGATGCAGAAAGTGGCAAAGATGAACAGAAAAAAAGAGGAAGGCGAAAAACTTACCTCCAAGGTAAAGCCTTGCAATGTTTGAGAGCAGGAATAAATTGTTCTTGATCCTTTTAGTTTCCTACAATCCTTTGTGCATCAAGGAAGTATACAAGATCAAGAAAGACTCAGCCTGAGGAAAGAGCAGTAAACACACTGACCCTAGCCTGAGGAAAGGACAGCTCTCCTTTACGCATTGCATATGCTGATTCCAGCCTAAGGCAAGGAAGCGTCTCTTTTGTATGCTACACATTCAGCACTGTGAATTACTGTACCACTACTACTACTACTACTTAGTAGTGTTACAAGATATATGCAGCACTATACAGAGACATGTAAGGAACAAAAAAAGCACCCCACCTGCAGAAAACAGCACACAAAAAAGGGAGCAGGCAACGAGAGACCTTTGGAAAGAACAAAGTCTATTGAAGGGGTCAGCCCTACATGTGTTTCGGCCACACAGGTTTTCTTCAAGGCTGTGACTACTTCTAAACAGATGAGTTGAAATTGACATATACTCAATGGTACTCGAGAGTGCAGAGTGAAACACTCCTAGGAAGTTGCTTGGAAATCAAAACCACGTGTAAGGCTGACCCTTTCAATAGACTTTGTTCTTTCCAAGGGTCTCTCGTTGCCTGCTCCCTTTTTTGTGTGCAGAGATATGTAAGGGTCAGTCTCTACTTATAAGAGCTTACAGTCTAGTCAAGACAGATGGCACAACAGTCAAGACAGATAACACAACAACTGGGGACTAGGATATATGTAAGGGATTGGTAAGGAATCACATAGGAGGTCAACTTGAGACTAAGGGGGTCAGGATCCAAAAGCAGTCTCAAAGAAATGAGTTTTCAGCCTGACTTAGGTAGTTTGTTCCAGGCATAAGGAGCAGCAAGATAGAAAGATTGAAGTCTGGCAGAGAAGGGCACAGATAGTGGAAAAGGGATCTGTCTGATCCCGAGTAGGGGTGTAGGGAGAGATAAGAGAGGAAATGTAGTGAAGAGCAGTTGAATGAAGGCACTTAGAGGTCAGAAGTGGAAGTTCAAAATGGATAGGGAACCAATGAAGTGACTTGAGAAGAAGGGTGACAAACATAGCGACACTGGTGGACGATTAGCCATACAGTTGAGTTTTGAAAACATCAAAATAGGAAGAGATGATTCAGAGGAAGACCAGTAAAGAGGAAGTTGCATTAGTCTAGATGGGAGGTGACTAGGGAATGGATAAGGGTCTTAGTAGTGTATATAGTAACATAGTCACATAGTATATGATGGCAGATAAAGACCAGTATGGTCCATCTAGTCTGCCCAGCAAGGCAGTAAGAGTAGGGGTGCCTTTGTTTAGGGGTGTACCCACCGCTCTGTGTAGGACACCCCTATTTGTTGAGATATGAGAGTTATGTTTATTTTGATTTTATCCTGTTGCTATTTGTGAGTAGAAAGATTGAATTCATTTAAGGCCCATTTTTGCCCAGAGTTCCTGAATCCTTTGAAAATGTATCTTTTTGTACACTATAGTAATATGAAGAGCTGAAAACATACTCTTACAGCCTTACCATATTTAAACCATCTACAGCTGCAGAAGGATTTATCAAATCCAAATCCTCCCACTGCTTTCCTGAGGAAAACTGTTCTCCGAGGAGTATATTTATCAAGGCAAGATGTCTATAACTATTAAATAGGCTCCACTCCAAATGAGAGCAGTGATAAATAAGAGTTGACATGTGTTATGCCTTGATAAATGCACCTCCAAATCAATGTTTTTCTAGACTAGGCAAAAATGCAGCTTTTCATCAACTTAACAAAAAAGCGGAGGAAACAAGAAGAGAAGAATCAACACCAGAAAGGAGGATGATCAGAGCATGAGTAAGGAACAGGGAAAGAAATGAGGTTCATCAGTTGGTAAGAGGAAATTTATACAGAAAGAAAGGGACAAATGTTGCCAATGTTATAGAGAAAGAGGCAACAGGAGAGGGAGGAATCAAAGATGATCCCAAGATTGCGAGCTGAAGAAATAGGGAGGAGTACAGTGTTATCCACAGAAATAGAGAAAGAAGGAAGGGGGGAGGTGGTTTTAGGGGAAAGATAAGGAGCTAAGTTTTAGCCATGTTCAATCTCAATGATGGTGAGACATCCAGGCACTAATATCAGATGTTGTTGTTGTTAAGTGCCGTCGAGTCGGAGTCGACTCATGGCGACCCTCTGGATAGCTATCCTAAATTGTGTTTGGTCTTCAGTCAGGCGGCTCATTGTTGACAGACTGGTACCCGTAGCTAAGCAGGCAGAAATCTGGGCCTGGATTCAGAGATTGCAGGTGCAGAGATGTAAATCTAAGACTCATCAGTGTAGAGATGGTACTGAAAACAGTGGGAGGAGATGAGTGCACCAAGGGACTGAGTGTAGAGAGAGAAAAGGAGAAGCCCCAAGACAGAGCCTTGGGGTACACCAACCGAAAGTGGGATAACCAGGGCCGGCCTTTCTGCTAGGCTGCCACCTAGGGTGACCGGCGACAGTTGCACACATGACTGGCCATGCCGCCGTCCCAGCTGCCACCAATTCTGTTTGGGGGGGAGGCAGCAGCAATATTTCCAAAAGTGGTTGCTTTTTGGCGCCGCTTTCTTGCCCGCGGCAGACCATGTCCTTCAGCACACATGGCCTGCTGCTTCATACTCACTCTGACAGTAAGTTTTAATTGGAAGGGGATCAGAAGTATCAGGCCATGTGTGCTGAAGAACATGGTCTGCCGCGAGCAAGAAAGTGGTGGCAAAAAGCTGCCACATCTTGAATACATGGAATTGGCAGCAGTTGGGGGTGGTCGATGGCAGCTGGGGGGTGGGCAGGGCCGGCCCGTCCATTGAGCAAGAATGTTCTTTGCACAGGGCCCTGCGTTTCAGGGGGCCCCGCGCAAAGAACATTCTGCTTTTTAAAAAAAATTATATTAAAAAAAAAAAAAGCTGGCTCTGGCTGCTGCCGCGGCCTCCGCGGCAAAATGGAGTGTCCCGCGGGGCCCCCTCTCCTCGCTGAGCCTCTCTGCAAGGGCTTTCAGATTCGCGAAGGGAGAGTGTCTCCCTCGTGTCTCTGTTAAGCCCGCAGGGGCTAATGGGAAATTTCCCATCTGCCCCTTTAGACGCGAGGGGCTGATGGGAAATTTCCCATTAGCCCCTGCGGGCTTAACAGAGACGCGAGGGAAACACTCTCCCTTCGCGAATCTGAAAGCCCTTGCAGAGAGGCTCAGCGAGGAGAGGGGGCACCGCGGGACAATCCATTCTGCTGCTGCCGCGGCGGCGGCAGCGGCAGCGGCAGCAGCCAAAACCAGGTTTTTTTTTTTAAATTTTAAATTTGCCATAAGCTGATATAGTGGGGGGGGGGGGTGTTAAGACTGGTGCTGGGCTGGGCTGCGGGGGTGTTTAGACTGGTGCTGGGCTGCGGGGGTGTTTAGAATGGTGCTTGGCTGGGCTGGGCTGGGCTGGGCTGGGGGGGGGGTGTTAAGACTTGTGCTGGGGTGGGCGGGGCTGGGCTGGGGGGGTGTTAAGACTGTTGGTGGGGAGGGCTGGGCTGGGGGGGTGTTAAGACTGGTAATGGGCTATGGGGGGGGTTAAGACTGGTAATGGGCTATGGGGGGGGTAAGACTGGTAATGGGCTGTGGGCTGATGGGGGCTGTCTGGAAATGGGGTGATGGGGGGTTAGGGCTGGTAATGGGCTGGGGGGGGTTAAGACTGGTAATGGGCTGTGGGCTGATGCGGGCTGTCTGGAAATGGGGTGATGGGGGGTTAGGACTGGTAATGGGCTATGGGGGGATTAGGACTGATAATGGGCTATGGGGGGGGGCTAGGACAGGACATGGGCTGATGGGGAGGGGTTAGGACTTGAGGTGGGCTGATGTGGTTAGGACTGGTAATGGGCTGTGGGCTGATGGGGGGGTTAGGACTGGCAGTGGGCTATGGGGGGCTGACTGGAAATGGGCTGATGGGATTAAGACTGGAAGTGGGCTGATGGGGGGGTTAGGACTGGTAATGGGTTATAGGGGGGGCTTAAACTGAAAATGGGGTGATGGGGGGTTAGGACTGGAAGTGGGTTGATGGGGGGCTAGGACTGGTACTGGAAGTGGGCTGTTGGGGGGAGCTAAGATTGGAAATGGGCTGTGGCGGGGGCTTGAATTGAAATGGACTCATGGAGGGGCTAGAACTGGAAGTAGGCTCATGGGGGGCTTGGACTGGAATTGGGCTGAGTGGAGGGGAGCTAGGATTTGACATGGGCTGATGGTGGGGCTAGGAAATTACTAGAAATGGGCTGATGGGGGGCTAGGATTGGAAATGAGCTGATGAAGGGACTCAGACTGAAAATGGATGGGGGAGCTAGGACCGTAAATGGGTTGATGGGGGGTAGGACTGGAAATGGGCTGATGCAGGGACTAGAAGGGAATGGATGCTGGGTGAGACTGGAACTAGAAGGGAGCTGATGTTGGGGGAGGATTAGAATGGGATGGGGCTGGGAGAGTAAAATGGAGAGGGGAAAAATATTTTGTGTGGGAGGGATGAAAAATCTACAATTGGCCGGTTATTGGGAGAGTAAGTGGGGATTGAGGATGGAGGGGTAAAATTTGTGTGGATGAAATAGGAATGAGGAAAGAGCAAAAGGAGAAAGATTAGTATGTTAAAGCAGATGTAGAGAGAGAAAATGGAAAAAAAAAACTAGAAGAGAGAAGAAAGAACAAATGGACAGCAGACGATGGAGAGTTAGCAGAAAACATGAAGAAACCAGAAGAAAGTGGCTGGAGCAATTGCAACTGAAAAAAATGCACAAAAGGTAGAAAGATATCTCTTTATTTTGAATTTATTAACTGGAATATGAAAGCTCTGGGAAATGTGCATCATTAACGTCTGCGCTTTGTTTGGTACAAGAGGAAATTAATTTATAGTTTTATTTCTACAGTGTTGTTGTACATTCCAAGTTTGGCTTTTGGGGTTCCCAGTTTAATTATTGCCTTCCTGTTTCTAAATTGTGATTCCTTATTTGATGATGGTCTATGTTCTGCATGTGTAACTGAGCTGAGGTATTCTGTTTATGTAATTCCTATTTGACATTGCCACTTGTTCTCTTTCCCCAGTATTCTCTGAAATGTATTGGTTTAATATTTGCAGTGTTGCCTTTTGATAGGTAGGGTATGGTGCTTTGTGAGTCCTGGTAATGCTGTCAGGATATGGCGGGTTTGCTATGGGTTCTAAATGGGCAGTGTTTGTAGTAGTTCCTAATGTGCCTGGCGGTTGGCACTGGATTATAGTAATGTAGAAATCTTTTAGTCTTTCTTTATCCATACCCTCATTAAGAGACATGTTTACTAAAAGTTAGTGTATGGTAACATTATGCAAATATTTATGCAAATAAGGCCACTCATGCAAATGAGGCCCCGCACCGAGTCTCCGCACATGGCCCCGCACCCCCCTTGGGCCGCCCCTGGGGGTGGGCAGTGGCAACTTGGGGGGCAGAAGCAGCTGGGGGGGCAGTAAGGCTGGGGTTTCTGCCAAGGGAGGCAGAAACCCTCGGGCTGGCCCTGGGGATAGCAGTAGAGGAAGATCTACCAGAACATACACTAAAGCCCTGATTCAACAAGGCAACTTGCAGGGTTGTACATCCTGGTGGGACATGCAGCCCCACAAGCCATCCTGCCTGTATTCTGCAACACCCCCTCCCCACATGGCCAGAGCAGCAGTGCGGGGAGAGCCGGAGGGGGGTAGGAGGGGGCGGAGTGTGGGCGGACCGTGGCAGCAGGACATACAGGGCCTATTCAGGTCATGGCCCTGTATGTACTGTGGGTCAGGGGTGGACATGTTGCTTATTCCACCTTGGAGATGGAATAAACAGCAGGAATAGCTGGGATCAGGTCTGGAACCCCCCCCCCCCCCAGGCCAGGATCCGGTGAAGGTAGGTCCCTGCTGCCCCGTCCAGACCCTGGTCAGCTCCGCCGAGGGTTAGGTGGCAGGGAAACGGGGATCATCACCATGACGGGCTGAAGAGCATGAGGGGAGAATGTCTTTGCTGGGATGCAGGGGCACACCGAGCCATCTCAGGGCTCGATTCTGTACCTATGGGTATGTCTTGCTCTCGCGGTGCAGAATCAAGTCCTAGTGGGCCCAACCTGCTGGGGGACGTCCAGATGGTCTGGACATGCTCCTTATGGAATCGGGCTCCACAAGTGCAGTGGAAGAAAACCAGGACAGTACAGAATCCCTAAATCCAAGTGATCACAGGGTATCGATGAGAAGATGGTGATCAACAGTGTCAAAAGCAGCAGAAAGGTCAAGAAGGATGAGGATCGAGTAAAAGCCCTTGGATTTTGCAAGGCACAAATCAATGGAGACTTTGGCAAGAGCTGTTTCAGTAGAATATAGAGGGCGAAAGCCAGATTACAGTGGATCCAGAAGGGACCGAAGAGAGAAATTCAAGACAGCAGTGGTGAACTGCATGCTCAGGTGGTTTAGAAATAAAGGGGAGGAAAGAAATGGGTCAATAGAAGGGCAGATAAGATCAAGAGATGGTTCCTTGAGGAGAGGTGTAACCACGGCATGCTTGAAGGCTGCAGGAACAGTTGCAGTAGAAAGCAGTAGGTTGAGGATATGACAGATGGAAAGGACAACAATGGAGGAGGAGTTTAGTAGATGGGTGGGGATGGGATCAGAGGAGCAAGTAGCAAGTTTAGAGGAGGAGAGAAGTTGTGTGGTTTCTTCCTCAGTAATCTTAGAAAATCAGGAAAGGGCAACAGAGGTTGAGGGAAGAATTAGGAAATGAAGAGGGGGAAGGAGGGATGGAGAGAACCCCGGGGAGGGGGGGGGGGGAATCAAGATTAATCTTGTGGACTTTGTCATGGAAGTAGTCAGCCAAAGTCTGAGCAGAAAAGAAAGGAGGGTTTGGGGTCGATGTATGACTAGTAGCACTATATAATGATTAGTATTGTAGTAGTATGTTTATGTTTATTCAGCTTGATCGACCGCCCCTCACAAGCAGCGGGGTGGTTTACAATAAAATAAAATTAGCATAGAAAGAAAAGAAAAGAAATCCATCATCAAGGTACAGGAAAGGAAACCAGCACAGCCACAAGCAGGGAAGGGGGGAGGTGGGAGAGGATTGGAACTGCATAGAGTATCAGGGGATGGGTAGGTCAAAGGCTTTGTGAAATAGAAATGTCTTGAGCTGGGCCTTGAATCTGGCACACACAGCATATATGAAGATTCTATTTCCTTTGGTACCATGGATCATAATTTCTACAAAATCAACTGAAAAATGTGATTTTTATCTTGTAATGCCAGGAACGTGCAATTAATTAGATTGTAAGCTCTAGGAGCAGGGACTGTCTTCTATTTGTGTCTGTGCAGCGCTGCATATGCCTTGTAGTGCTATATAAATAGTTAATAGTAGTAGTAGTAGTTGTATGCTTGTACATATAGTTCCAAATATGTTTGTTCACATCATTTTAACCATCTGGCGCCTGCTGCTTTCTGAGCTCTATTAATTTTTACCCACTGCCTTACTCTAGAGGTTTGACTCCAGGTCCCACAGAGCTCAACAAATCTTTTTTCTCTCCTTTGATAATATAATATTAGAGTTTCCAGTAATTACCGGAAATCACAGTGGTAGAAAGCACTATGGCAACAGAACATCTTTACTTTGATCCTATAACCACATAATATATTCTTCTACTTAAGGACATCTGGATTACTTTTATCTTTATTGGTACCTCTCTGTTGGGATGCCCTAAATTCTCTCTTTTGCTTCTTCAAGGATCCATCCTTCCGAACCATGCACTCTTGTTGTAGTAATAGTAGTAGTAGTAGTGATTCTAGCCTGAGTAAATGGTCGATCTTTTATACAGTGCACATGCTGATCTCAGACTGAGGAAAGGGTAGACCTCCTTTACACACTACACACACTTACTACTACTTATACTGCCACTACTTATCAGTTGTATAGTGCTACAAGGCATGCACAATGCTGTAATTTTAATTAAAATTAAAAAACTGTTGATCTTGAGAAGATATTGAAAAGCAAGTTCAATGGATAAAGTGCCCTTATTCCAGCCTCAGGAAAGGGCAGGTCTCCTTTACACCTTGTACATAGAAACAAAGAAAATGAATGCATATAAAGACCATATGGCCTAGTTTGCCCATCCATGAGAAGAATTAAGTTCTAGAATCTCTTCAGCTCCCTCAGAGATTTTCTGTACACTAGTTGTCCCATGCTTTCTTTAATTCAGATATAGTTCTCGTCTCCACCACCTTCATTTGGAGTCTGTTCCATACATCCACCACCCTTTCTGTAAAGAAGCATTTCTCAGATTACTCCTGGGTCTATCCCTTTTCATCTTCATCCTATGACCCGTCATTCCAGAGCTTCCTTTCAACTGGAAGAGGGCCACCTCCTGTGCATTTATACCAAGTTGTTGCTTAATTGTCTCTATCATATCACCCTTCACACGCCTTTCTTCCAAATTACTGTATACATATTGAGATCTTTAAGTCTATCCCGTATGCCTTATGACAAAGATCACTGATCATTTTAGTAGTTGCTCTCTGGACCCACTCCATCCTTTTAAAGGTACAGTTTCCATAATTGTACACAGTACTCCTAATGAGGTCTCACTAGACTTATACAAAGGCACTATCACCTCCTTTTCCCTGCTGGCCATTCCTCTCCCTATGCAACCAAGCATACTTCGAATTTCTGCCATTGCTTTTTTTCTACCTGTTTGGCCACTTCAAGATCATCTGATATGATCATCCTCAGGTCCCGCCCTTCTTTTGTGCACTGAAGTACTTTTGTACTTAAGCAATTCCGCTTCATCCTCAAAAGCCTCTACATATTCCACCCCTTTACTCTTGGTTCTCATAAAGCACCCTTTGCACCCCCTCCTGTCACTAACATATCTAAAATAAAGTATTGTTCCTATGTTCTACTGTATTGGCTATTTTTTCTTCCATTTGCATTTTTCTTTCCTAACTACTTTATCAGCTTTTCTAAGCTTCTTCAGATATTGTTTGTCTTCCTCGTTCTATGATCTCTTATAGTTTATGATGCTTACCCTATTTTTTGTTACTCTTTCAGCTACTTCTTTTGAAAACCATGATGGCCTCCTTTTCCTCTTACTTTTATTTAATTTCCTAACACAAAGGTTCATTGCCCTTAAAATATCTCTTTCAGTTTTTTTGACTGTTGTTCTTCCCTCAGATGTTCCCATCTAGCTAACAATTCCTTAACAATCCCCATCTTTGCAAGGTTAGTTTTTCTGAAGTTTAGGACCCTCGTTTTTGAATGGACCATCTCCACCCATGTCCTTAGACTGAAGTTCACTATCAGATGATTACTGCAAGCTAGATGATCACTCACTACAACATCAGAAACACTCTCCCCATATGTAAGCATCAAGTCCAATATTGCCTCCTCCTGCATGGGTTCTGTTACCAGTTGCCAGAGCAATTTTCTCCATAGGGAATCCTGGATCTCCCTAATCTAGATGACACCACAGTGCGAATATCCACTGGCAAATTGAAATTTCCTACCAATAGTACTTCCCCTTTCGTAGCAATATTGGGAATATTTTCATTAAATTTCTATTTCATCTGCCTCTGAGGAGGTCTACAAATCACACCAATTTAAACTGATTTTCCATTCCCTTTTCACAGACTAACTTGCAGAGTTTGTGAGGTAAGGAAGCAGCACTGTAAGTTCTTTGGATTTAATATCCTGTCTTTCCTGAATAGATTATATAGCCTGTTATAACGGCGTTCCATTCATTGTTTTCTGTGTGCCATATCTCCATGACTGCCACTATATTCAAGTCAGCCTCTCCCATTACAACTTCTAAATCTTGAACTTTATTTTGCATACAGTTGGTATTAGAACATGCATCTCTCCATGTGTTGCTTTTTTTTTTAAACTTTCTATACTATTTGTTAATATTTTACTTACTAGAAGACTTTTACTTATCTGGGGGCTTTATTCACCCATCACTGGACGATCTGAGTTTAAAACCTTCCTCAGTAGATCAGCCAGTTGAGGAAGACACTTCTCCCCTTCTTCAATAGGTGGACACCATCTCTGCTCAGCTAAAATGCTCTCAATAACTCCATTCATGCAGCCAAACATTCATTTCTAGGATGTGAGCCTCTCTACCTTGGCCCTGATCCTCAACAGGGAGGATTGAGGAGAATACCACTTGTGCACCTAATTACTTCACCTTCTCTTCCAGAGCCACAAAGTCACATTTGATACACTCAGGTAGAAACTAGCAGTATCATTTATGCTAACATAGATGCATAGCATCAGTTTGTAGGCTTGAGGGGTTCTCACAATACTCTCCATAACATTGTGGATCTTGGCACCAGGCAGACAGCACACCTTCCAGAACATCAAATGTGGATGGCAGTTGGACGTCTCTGTACCCCTCATAATGAAGTTGCCAATTATCACTTCCCTTTGCTTTCTAGGGGTTGTTGATCCTACAGCTTTGGGGATTTTGAGTTCTGATACTTCCTGCTCCTGGGATGTTGTTGCCTCTTTTACTTCCAGGGCAGCATATCAGTTCCTCAGTTCTAGGGAATGTGGAGTTGGAATGTTGAGTCTGTGGGCTCTGGTGATCTGTGACCAAAAGCAAAACAGGAAGGGGTAATTAAAAAAAGCCACAGAGCAGATAAATAGACATAGAGTAAATTTATTTATCCCGACATGGTCCATCTTTTGGCATGGTCTGCCTGCATCAGGGGCACTTTGTAACATAAAACAGCCAATATAAAATGCATAATAAAATCATCATAATAATAATCATAAGACATACCATGAGATGCAACATGAGCATAGAAAAAGGAACACAGAACAATCAATTTAAGCATACATCCTTAACATTTAGGGGTATGTTTACTAAACTGCGCTAATGTCACCTGCAGTAGTTCCTGCGGTAATGGTACAGCTGCCCATATAAAGGAGTGGGCGGTACATCGTACGACAAGCAGTGCCAGGTAACGCGCGTAACAATGTGCCTTCGGGTAATGCGCGTCACAAGGCGCCATATAGGGCACATCACAAGGCACCTTAACCGGAGGCGCCTCACAAGGTACGTTGTTATGTGCCCTACAAGGTGCCCTAACCTAAGGTGCCATGCAGCCACCCCCAGAAGGCTCCGTATAAGGTGCGGGTCAAGGTGCCCCATAAGGCACCATAGGTTAAGGCACCTGAAAACAGGACATGGGGTAGCAGCCTGCACATGAACGCCGGATGCCACACAGCTGACAGATGCAGCTAGACGGACAGAAGGATGGTTGGCGACTGTGATGAGGGTAATATGTGCTGGCAGCACAGATCTGCAGAGATATGACTGTTACAGGAATGACAAGTACCTGTGTAGGAAAGGCATAAAAGAAGGAGAACAAAGAGGGAGTGAACCCATGACCACTGGCCTGAAAATCATTGCACAAACCAGTAGGCCACACCACCACTGTGTGGTCCACAGCAATGGCTGCATACAAGAACACTGCAGGGCACCACACAAAATGCCTGCTGTGTGCCAGGAGAGGGCAACCCAAACAGTCACCATGATGCAAAGCACATGCACAACAGGCATCCACAGCTCATATCACAGTCTGTAAGTGGGACGGGAGCCACATAGAAACACATGCACACACACGATGAGATGTAATGCAGTGTAAACAGCATGCAAAAGAGCATGGGAGCAATACAGAAAGGGTGTCAGGGGCCGGCTGAAGGGACAGCTATGTGGATGGCCCGTGGACCAGGGCAGCGGAACAGAAAAGGAGCATGTGAGAATCCAACCTGCACAGTGACATGGCACAGACCAGCCAACAACAGCAGTACCAATCCACCAAGCCCACTGTTCACATGGACACTACAAATATATAGCCATATGTAACACACAATATGCGACAGATAGGCTGCAGAGAGGGCACACTGTGGTGCACAGCACAGAGATGGAAGGGTGTATGGAGAGGTGACGAGGCTGCAGCCATTGCATGGGCAGATTAGCAGAACACAGGAAAGGAAAAGGAATGGAACATGTGGGAATCAAACTGGCAATTTATGGACTGACAACGGGTGTCTGTGACCACTATCCCAAACAACCCCAACAAGCACAATGCAAACAAGTTACCACAAAAGGCACACACTGGATCACAGTGCTGAAACGGACGGCCCTTCTACTCTACTGCGAACTGCAGACATCGCGTCCCTCACCCTGATGCACCTTACGCCTGGAATAAACTCCCGGGATCTGTGTACCAGGCACCCTCTCAAACACACATCCAATCCATGCTGAAAGCTCACCTACCCGCTGCTGCCTGTGGACTCTAACTACCATGATCCCCATCCTCCTTCGCCTCTCCTATCCCTGCTCCCACATTCTCTCACTTTTCCTAACTAGAATGTAAGCCGTGGTGAGCAGTGTGTTTGTCCGACATGTCTGTGCAGCGCTTTGTACAAGGGGCAGTGCCAGACATTAGTACTGAGTGATCTATGTAATTAACCAGTTGTCTATCCCGCCTTATCCATCAATGAAAGCAGTGGCTAATGGAGGGCCACGTGGTGTGCCCAAGGCCACAAGGAATGCCAATAAGACTAGAAACCCCAGTACCACAGGCCTGACATTTCTGTCCCCAGGTGGGATGTGAACCCATAGCCCTCTGGCCTGAGGTACCTTGTCCTAACCAACAGGGCATGTCTCCCACTGTGCAGGTGCAGTAGGTGTGGTAGTAATGAAATCAGTGAGATATTACTTTGTGATGTAACTATACCCATACACGGTACACCGTAACAATACCTGTACACCTTCCCCCTCCCCCACAACCTCGCACCTGGATGGTGTACCCCAAGGATCTGGCGTGGATCCCTCATTACCCCCTCCATACACAGTCCCCTGGTGTGCCCATCACCACCCATGGCTGGCTGTACCAGCTAGATACTGATGGCTCACAGAGCCACCTCCGCACACCTGAACCCTCCGCGGCTAACCAAACCCTGATCCATGCCTGGCATGACGACATTGCTGCCTGGATGTCTCACCATGGCCTGAAAGTGAACATGGCCATGACCGTACCTCCCAACCATCATCATAACACCTCCCTGCCCCCCTCTGTTGTCGGTATCTGTGGATAACTCTGTACCTCCCTCAGTGTCCCCAGACCACAATCTGGGACCATCCCTGACCCCTCACCCCCTTTTACGACACACAGCCATCTGATAGCTAACACCTGCCCCCCTTTCTCTACAACAGCAGTGACACTCGCCCCATCCTCCCTGAACACACCACCAATATGCCAATGCACTCCCCAATCGCATTCCATCAGTACCTAAGTAGTCTGGCCCCTGCAGGTCTCACCTGGACACACATCATTCCCCGTCAATGTGTGCAACAATTTGCTGTGCATCCAATCCTGCGCCAGGCCAGTCATGGCCACACTACCCCCCTTGTCAGGTCACGTCAAAGCCTCCCTATCCTTTACTGCATCCATGTCAAACATCCCCTGCTGAGCTCAAAATGCATAGACTCTGCAGCTCCCCACCACCTCTCGTCTCCCATCTCCCTGTACAAACCCCCTGAAAAAATTGGTCCCCAGCAGACACCCTCCACCTGTGCAGTACACCCCTACTGCTAACTCCATACCCTGCCCCTCTCACCGTGATGCCCCATATGCCGTGAACAAACTACCGCTGTCCGTATACCAGGCACCATCTCCAACCCCCCACAAATCCAGGATGAAACCACACATCCTCACTGTAGCCATGGAAGCATGAGTTCCCTGACCCCCCCGTCCCCAGCTGTATCCCTCCCACCCCATCTGTATCCGTGCTGACTAGATTGTAAGCTCTGATGCGCAAAGCATGTCTCCCACCTGTCTGCACAGCGCCGCATACACCATGTAGCACTATACAAATGCTCAGTAGTAGTAGTACATGTCTGCACCATCATGGCCACAGCACCAGAACACACAGCTGACAGGGGGCACATTTCAGGCAGGCACACCAGACTGACAACACACACACAAGGCAATAAGGTCTGAAGGGAAGATACAGAGATGTAATGTCATGCTGCCACACAGTGAAGTGCATACACAGTGCACAGGCAAATGCACAAATATGCCAATGATGCCCAGCACCACCCCTCAGATGTGCAGACCTAATGTGTGGGTATCCGTGGGTCATGCAGCAGTGTAGATACCCCTAGAACAGCATGTGATGTGCTGAGAAAGACCAGACATCAAGAAGTCATGTAAATAAACACCTTTAATGCACACATGGCATAAAAAACAGTGACACAATGCAACATGAGGACATGGTTTCAGGTACGAGAGTCACATGTGGGCAAAAAGCAAAGAAGGTGGGATCTCATTGACATACAGAGGTAGCACTATGTGGAAGGCCCACTGCAATGGGTGCCGTGGAAGCAGGAGCAGTCATAATATGGCAAAGTACAGGGACTGCACAAATGAAACCTGGAAATGGACACACCCGCCACCACAGTGCAAAGGTACTGGCACAATGTGAGTGGCGCAATATCATGTCAGAAAGAGGACTGTGCACACATGCAAAGATAAGCCTGCAAATCAATTTACATTGCCACATCTGTCCAGCAAACACACACAATAACATGTACATAGAGGTACAAAGAGACGTCCACAATGGTGCACATACCCACACAAATCCCACCCCGGCACATGCACTGGTGTAAGAGATGAGTCAGGCATATGTGCATGCACTGTGTACGCTAAAACACGGCAGAGAGCTGCCCCATATCCACTATAACACCCTTTGCGATGGTCAAACAGCAATCAGAGATGGTGGCACACATCACAGTGTTCTGGAGGCAAATAGTGTTACATGTACAAGTGGAAGTTAGCCACACAAATAAGCAGGACCTACAGAATGTATCTCCTGTGCCACATATGTGGCTGCATGTACCTGTGTAGCCAAATATTGGTGCAATGACTGCGATGCGAGCCCCACACATTGGCCACACACAGCTATACAATATCAGATGGATGTACAACATACAGCGTGCATGTGAGTTCCTGCTGTAGATGTATGGATAAGTGTCCACAGTGCAAATGCCACCTGTGACCCCACAAGTCCGGCTATGACCATCCCAGATTACATGGCCATGCAAAGTCACGAGTGACGTCTCAATGTTCCACAGCAATGCAAAGGTGATGTGTCTCTGCTGCGATAAATGCAACACCCAGACAGAGCATGGCAGCAATGGTGTGTCGGTCCCCCCGGTGATGCTCAAAGTATCAGGCCAACAATGATGTCCAACATAGGCATGTGTCCAACTCGCATAGGTCCATCCCCCACTGGCACCATCACCTAGGGACCGTTGCATGGAGGTGTCCTGTCCACCCACAGTTGGGCGGTGGGGACTCCAGATGCAGCGTAGTAGATGTGCTGTGTGTGTTGGCTGTGCCCTGTGTTAAAAGGAGTAGAGAAAAGGTAAAGGTATGCTACACACACCATCAGGTCACAATGCAGACAGTGACACCACAATATGTACATAATGAATCCCAAGAAATGAAAACATGATACGACCACAACACACAGCACAGTGCATGTTGACCACAGCAGGAGATGGCACTGCAGACCAGGTTGCCATCTCAACATGGTTATGTCTATGCCCATGTCACACAGGCATCCTAGAGGTCCACAGCATGTCCAGCAGTGGTGGTGCACAGAGATCCCACAGAAAGTCACGATAATATAAACAGGCCAAAAGAAACATCCACACATGGATGTTAGGCAAAGAAGATCTAAGGTGCAACCTACCATCAGTGTGCAGCAGGAGTCTGATGGGGACTGTCTGAGGCACAAGGGGTCACAGTAGAGGCAGAGGATGTCAATGAAATGTGTTCAATCACCACGTCATTATGTTCAGCCGTCAGTGGCACATGTCCAAGGTATGGTGAGATGCGTGTAACCGAAACATTGATGCGTAGTGTCCTGTCAGCAAACATGAGACAAGTCAGGCAACAATACATGATACATGCACACAATGTACACAAGGGCAACAGCAGAAGGTCACAGATGACGAGTGATCATCACTGCACAGGTGTCCAGACACAGCCCTGCACCAGACAATACCAGAGGGCATCAGACGGTACCATCGCCTAGACACACCCCAAAGACACAGAGACATACACAGTGAGACAAGTGAGCATGCTGCAAGTAGCATACGGCATGTCTGTGCATAATCAGTGACCAGTGGAGACAATCATTACAGTCCATGCAATGATACACTGATGTTGTGTAATGCCACAATGCCAGGGAAGGCTGTACATGCTATCCAACAACCTCACGCCCTGTGCCTGGAGACACACACAGTCCCATCACATGTGCCCCAAGTACAGTGTGTAAACACCAGAAATGTGCACAGGCCAATGGCCATATGCGTGTGAAGTGGAACATATGGGGGATGGAGCCGCAGGCCAAACAGGTGTACAACAACATAGGTGCAGTAGAGAGGGAAACACAGACATGTGTAATGCTGCACTGCCCCCACAGTACATTTACCTTTATGTCCACCCACCCCGGTCACCTGCAGGTCTGAATGACGTACACACAGTTTCCACATGCACCACAGCACCGGGCAGGGTCTGAAGCCTATCCTGGGGAGTCAAAAACACAAGTGACATAAACATATGTCATGATAGTGCTGTGAAACACATATGGCAGCACATACATGGAGACACATCTGCACATATGCACATATGCAGAACTTACAGGAGAACAGCTCCTTGATCAGATGTTGCCTGACTGCCATCCCTTCATGTGTGTCACTACGGCCATGTACAGAAGGGCACACAGGATCCTCCTGCAGATCCTCATTAATTTCGACTGGGACATTGTGCCTGAGAGCAATGTTGTGCAGGATGCAACAGGCCAGAATGATACGTGCCACAGTCATGGGTCCGTATTGTAAGGCACCACCGGTCTTATCCAGACACTTGAAGTGACTCTTCAGAATGCCAAAGGTGCGCTCAATGACTGAGCGGCTGGAGGTATGGGCCTCATTGTACCTCATCTCTGCACCTGGCCATGGGAGATGCACAGGGGTCATCAACTAGGCATGACAGCCATATCCCGCATCACCTGCAGAATGAAATGTGTTAAGGTCAAGCGGGAGATGATGGACACACAAAAGCACAGAAGCATTAATGTGTAATTGGACAACAGTTAAACAGGGAAACAAACATACGATGTCATAGAATGGCACATGATGGCTCTGCACCAGCGTCTGGAGCTGGGAGACCCAGAACCCCAGGGAAGGCCAATGAGGGCAACACACATCAACTGTGTCCAGGCCAAACACACGGCCAACCACCTGTACCTAAACGGCAGTAGTGGCAGGTGTGAAGGCATCTGACCGAAAGTGGCAAAGCACAATGGAAGGGGCAGAGATGCGCATGTGTGCAACCATGTGATGCCCATGATACAGTGCACACACAGCAGATGTCACAGAAACACATACCTGAGGGGTCAGGTCGGAATGGCAGTAGAAACAAGATAATGTGGACAGATATACAGCATACATGTGTGATGTAATGTCCCACCACAGCTCCAAACATGCTGTATGGTGTGTATGGGAGAATGGCTTCCATACACACCATACAGCATGAGGAAGGTTCTGGGTGCATACCTAACCCCCCCTCCTGGACCACACACACACACACACACACACACGTTGCATACGGAGTCCACGAGGGATACACCACAAAGACACACACATGTACATCTGTATGTGCGGTATGTCCGAGGCCATGTGCTGGAGTCATTGTCAACCAAGAGGTGTCGCACCCAACCATAGAAGGGATACACCATATGTGCCCAGAGTGTCCCTGTACATAAGATCTGTGCAACAGAACAGCAGTAGCAGATACCAGTGTAACCCACATGTGTGCCGAGACACCCAGATGAGCAATGAGTCACACATGGTAGACATAGTGATGTTTACAATCACACAGAAGCATGTGACCACGTCCCCGGTGATGGTGACAGGATGTGACGGTGTACAAAGCCCCATACAAGGCAGCGCTCCACAACCACAACACAAGGAAAGGCATGCAGAGGACACAGGTGACAATGGGACACCAGATATCATACACTATACATGCATTTGAGATATGGTAAATACCCACCCAGCAGGACACAGTCTCCATATTGTTCAGCCTCAAATTGGCCAAACAGTGCCGAGTGCTGCAGGATATAGGAGTCATGGGCTGACCCTGAGAACCATGGATCCACATTCAGAATATGCATATTTGCATCACAAACAACCTGCACATTCAGGGAATGGTAGTGTTTGCGGTTGCGGAACACAACCTCTCTGTCGCATGGCAGGACCAGGGCAACATGTGTGCAATCAATAGCTCCCATCACGTGTGGTATCCCTGCAATCCGCTGGAAAGCTTGGCCCAGGGCCCCCCAATGTTGCCTATTGTTAGGAATCGCAATGTAATTCCCAACCCAGCTGATCATGGCCCACAGTACCTGGTGGAGACAGCGTGAGAAGGTTGGCCTGCTAATCCCGCCCACTGCGGCCACCAAGGATTGGAAACAGCCAGAGGCAAAGAAATGTAGGGCAGCCAGGAGCTTGGCCAATTATGGTATGGCATGTGACAGGGCAGTCCAGGGCTTGAGGTCAGGTTGCAGATCCTCATAGAGCTCCCTAATAGCTCCTGTGTCCAAACAATAGAGGGAGATGACCTGGTCCTCACGTATATGTCCTGGAGCATGGGCCTGGGCCTGTAGAGGTGTGGCAGGTGTGGCTGCACCTCAGCACGCCTATGGCGCCGTGCTGGTATCACCTCCGCCTGTGGAGCCCCACAGCTGCAGGTCTGAGTTGCAGCGGGAGTGCATCCATGCCCAGTGCCACAGTCCCAGGGACACCATCTCCTCCATCAGGCAACCGCAGCTCTGCCAGCTCCACCAATGCCACCAGCGCCATGACCACACAACCCGCATTCCCGATCTGAGCCATGATAGACATGAGATGGAGCACAGGTAGATGTTAAATAGGGCGTGGGGTGTGGCAAATAATCTGAGCAAGCCTAACACACCTGGTGATGCTGGGACGTACACCAGCAACAGCATGAGAGAATGCCCAGCACGTACGGAAGCGTAACACCGTAGCACTCACAGAAACGTGCGTTCCCCAAAATGCATGTCCCGTGATTGACTCCGCTGAATGCGGGTAGGAGGAGCACGCAGCATGTCCCCGCACCCTAGCATCTCACAAATGTATGGCATGACGAACTGCGTGCCCCACCCAGACAAGTTGGTGATCGCAGAACGTAAGGCGTGTTCCAACGCGCGCAGGCGGGATGTCCACGCGAATGTCTGATGCAGACTAGCACCTGAGGACATGCCATGTGGCCCACCTATGCGCACAGGAACATGCTGTATGTAACAGACAGCACCCAAATCAATAATGATTAGCAGAATGTGCGTGTACGCACCACAAACAACGCCAGAGGCTAAACCGCCTGTCTATGCAGCGGTGCACACCAATAGCAGCACTGAGGAAAGGTCTGAATGCAGAGAATGGAGGGGAAGAGCGTAGTGCATCTAGGAACATGCCTTATGCACACACTTCGCAGGACGCGATATGTCATGCGTAAGGCGCATATCTGTGCATGGGATGGGAGCAGTGCACGTGTGGGGCAGACGAGGTGTCCCCATGCACTGGCATCCGCAGACATAGACGTGTGGAGGCACTGCGTACCCCCCACCTGTGATCCACGGACCCAATCTCAGTGGAGTGCATGCAAACGCAAAGCATGCTACTGCACATGCACATGACGCCCATGTGCAATGCATGTAGGACCACACCCTAGGTACATAACTGGGCACAGCATGCCCATAATGCCAAGGGTGTATGGTACACAGGAAGTATGATATCATGGAGCAGGTGATGCACCCTGAGGCAGGAGGGAAGAGCAGCCAGCAGCCACCAGTGGTCCACACCACATAGGATCCAGAGGGTGAGAAAGCAGGCCCATCCAGGGCCAAACACCACCCACCTGACCAACCTGGAGGTGCGCCAGGCCCTAAGCACTGCAGGACGCCCATGGCCGATGAAGCCAGGAGAAGGGCGGTCCGATTCATCCAGGAGGAGAATGATCTCCTCCTGGCTAGCATCCTTGACAGGTTTGAGGTACTCTTCGGTCAGCTGAGCTCCACCACCACCATCGGGACGCACACCAGGGCATGGGCAGAGGTACAGATGGTGGTGGTGGCAGCCGGGGGCCCACACCACGACATCGAAAGCCTCCGCAAGGGGTACTGTGACATCAAGAGGAAATTCCATGGGCAACTATCGCGTGAGAGGCATGATGCACAGGCCACAGGTGGGGTCCAGCACAGGGGGCCACCCTGACCACCTTGGAGCAGCGCCTGGCGGACCGACTGGGGCCCATGCACATACATGGCCTGTCCCCAGTGCTGGATACAGCGCACCCACATGCAGGTAAGATGGAGAGAGGTGTTCCAGTGACAGACCATAAACAAGTGAGTGCAGGGACTGATGCAGGGGAGGGCGGGGGGGCCATGTCAGGAGTCCCACACAGATGCATGTCCTCAGCCAGTCCCAGGCAACATACAGTGTAACCCACACCTGATAAACCATCCCCATACTGCCCTTGAACCATAGCCCCCTGTCAGCCATGCACTGTATAACCCACCACCCACAGATCCCACACGCAGATGGCCGAAACCTGGCCCAATGGGGGGCACCATCACACCCACACACCCCCTCCCCACACCATGTCCCCAGGTCCACAACATGTGGCCCTGACACCTCCCATACACCATGCATTGCCATCCCAGGGCACCTGCCAATCTTAGCAGGGCCCTGCAAAGGCCCACGGCCAGGTCCAGGTACCCCACCCATCCATTCATGGGCTGGCAGCCCTTGGAACCACAGACAGGGGCGCAGACAGTGCGCTGCCACCTACCATGCATGGCCCTATGCCAAGAATACCCCTGCGAGATGCACTGACTGCCACTGCACACATGGGCAGGGGTACTACACCAAGGGACTGCATACACAGGGTGAAACGAGCAGACCATGAACAGATCCATGGGGTACAACCCCTGGGGATGGCATAGCAGTGGAGGTGCAGCAACAGGTACACACACAGAGGTAGCGTTGCATAGGGGGGTCACTGAGGACAGTACAGAGCCATATACCCAACCAAGAACAGGGAAACAAGGATTGCACCCAACAGTGGCCAGCCAGCAGGGGAGGGGGCGGAGGGGGACCATGGATTGATGGGCCAGCCAATGGGGGAGGTGGCAGGACTGGGTCAGAAGGGGGGCCAGCCTGGCATGTGGGGGAGGAGGGGTGCCTGACCCGACACCACCACCCCAGCCACAGGGACGAGGCATGTGGGTGAATGCCGGGACCCCATGACAGAGTGCGGAACTAGGTGCTGTCCCATCAGGGGGTCAGCAGGTATCAGGCAGCGCATGCAGGGGCAGACCAGCAGAGATGGGCAGATCATATCTGGTAGCTGGGGCAGGAGGGGCAGAGTGTGCACCCCACATGGCACTGGAAAGCATGTGGGTCATGGGGCGGGTGGGGGCCATGGACACGCATCAGGCACAGTGCATGCCGATACCCTCCCAGGGAGTGACAGCAGTCCATGGGAGCAGGTGCCAGGGGTGACAGCACCAGCTGTGAGAGGGTGCAGGGGTAGTGGGGAGGGGGCAGAGAGGGGTCAGAACAGCGGAAGCAGGGCATGACTACCATAGAATGAGGGGAGGGGACCAACACAGAGGCAGTGAGTGGGGTGGCACAGGCACTGCTGAAGGTGCAGGGGACAGAATGGAGGTGGATGTGGCGATGGTGAATGGGGTGGGCACGGCATGGTGTTAGGGTGCAGGGGCAGGGGATGATAGGTTTGTACTAGCAGCATTGGGTGACAATGTGATGTGGGGACATAGTGCAGGGGTGATGAGAACAGCAAGGCCACATGGGTCAGTACGTGGGGGAGACAGAGGTGGACCGCACCTGTGTGTGCCATGGGCACTGGGTGCAGGGACACAGGTGGCAATGGGGAGGCATGGGGTGGGTGGCTGCATGTGGTGGCATTGGGGGGCATGGCCATGGTAGCATTGGATGCCAGACACAGGAGGCACCAATATGCAAGGGGCGGCATGGGTGGGAAGCATAGGGGCCCCAACACAGACCCATGCAGCACACACCCACACATGTGCCCACTCCGTGCAGCCACCCATAGCCCACCACCAGTCACACTGCCAGGGCCCCACCCCACCCTGGGCCATGTACCCATGCACGCACATCCCCACCACCACAGGGCACTCCTGTCCCTGGCTACAGTGGCACAGCACCCTAGTCCCACCCCAACATTCACGCCTGGCCATGTGGGGTGTGCCCAGCCACACGCACAGGCAGGCACTGGTGACCGCCACAGGCACCTTGGACATGGACAGTGGATGGTACCACACAAATCCCTGCACTGGTAATGTCCCTGGCCACATGTACGCAGCCTGGGTACCCGCACACTGACCGAGGTGCCCTGCGTCCCACACAGTCTGTAGGATGTGACAGGGGTAGCCAGCCATGCCTCACCTGAGCTGTGTACCCTGTTCCCCCACAGGTGACATACATGTCAAGGAGGAGGTGGAGGAGAGGGCGGAGCTCCAAGACCCAAGGCCATGGCCCCTGGCTGATGCAGGGCCTGAGGCAGGGGCAGCAGGAGGGGCAGTTGCGGCACAGGCAGAGGTGGGGGGACTAGCACCACCTCTGGTGGGTGATGGTGGGCTGAGCCTGGGGCTGGCCAAAGACAGCACACCATCAGCTGCTGCAGCCACCGGGGTGGCAGAGCCTGCTGCACCTGGACACGCCATGCAGGATGCATGGTCTGCCCTGGTGGAGGTGATTGGGGAGATGCGGGCACACTCGGAAGCGGCACATGGCGATGCACAGGGTGAGTGTCCTACAGTGTTTATATGATGTGGCATGTGTACAGGTGGCAGGTTCAAACCATGTCTCACGGCACACAATGTGTCTCCCCTACAGGCATACAGCTAGCATTGGGTGTGGTCCTGCATGAACACTGTCAGCTGCATGAGGCATGTCGCATGCGGCATGCGGTGGAGAACCAGGGGCTGGCAGTGGAGGGGATCCTCGCTGAGATGAGGGGCCTTGCCGCATCAGCACGGGCCATAGCTGCCAACGTGGAGAGTATGGCAGCTGCCCGGGGGACCCCTCAGAATGTCAAGGACAGCCAGCAGCAGCAGTAGCAGCAGCAGCAGCAGCAGCAGCAGCGGCTGTGGTACCACACCATGGGGTGGGAGGAGCTGCACAAAGCATGGCAGGCCACATGGAAAATAAATGGGTGCACATGTGGCACTGTCTGAGGTCATGTGCCCTGTGTTTATTCTGACAGCCCCATGTATGCCCTGCCCTACCCGTGGCCACCCTGGACACCGACCCCATGCCATCCCCTAGGGCAATCTGTGTCCCCCCCTAGCTGGGATTACCATGGATCCCAGCATCAGCCATGCCACCCCCACCCACCCACTACCCTCCAATGCCCCTATCGCCCCCCCTGCTCTGCCAGTGTCTGAACCTCCCCCTGTCCCTCTGCTCCCCTCGCCACCTGTCCCTGCTGTTACCTGCTGAAGGCATGTTGGTGTGGCACAGGATACATCTCTGTGCAGTGCCGTCCACATCTCATCGGTTGGACATCATACCCTGTACACCCAGTGACATATCCACACTGTCTTTCCCATCCACACGTCCACCTCTGGTAGCACACTACTGGTGTCCCGTTCTCTGCCCTGTCCTGGTCAGTGTGATGTGTGCCATGGAGGTGCCCCCCCTCGCAGACCCATCCTCTGAGACGCATACACACTGCTGCTGTACACAGTCAGATGCATGCTGCACAGCCTGGTAACATTGTCCCCTTCCCATGGGGCCTGCAACGGTTCCCCAGTGTTTGCAGGATACAATGTGGATCTCCCATAGTTGTCCACAGGGCATGTCAGTCTGGGACCCTGTCCCACCTCACTGCCCAGGTACATCCCCACTCCCCTCCCTGTGTCTAGCCACAGTGGTGCGAGTTAGACCTCCCCCCGGGCCCCCTGACTTCCACCCATCCCTTGGCATCCTGTGTCCCTGGTCCTGGTCTCTGGGGCCCCCCTGCCCTCTGCCTGGAAGCACCATGACCCCCCCCCACTACTGACCCAGGGCCCATCCCATCTGCTCCATGTATGTGCACCCACGCCCATCCCCACCCCTGCCCCTCGCACACCATGATGGTGGCACCTCTCCATCCCTCCTAGCCCACCACCCTGCTTGCCCCCATGTCCACCATCCACATGCCTAACTGCATTGAACTATCCACCCTGTGTCATAATCCTTGCCACTAGCGGCCGTACCTTTGCACGTCCCACCACTACTGCTCCATGCTGCCCCTGTCCCATGCATGATGGTGTTCATGGTGACCCCTTCTGCCATTGTATGCAACCCCATGGCTGTGGCCATTGTTACCACACTGACCAGTTTCTACTAGGTATGGCCGGTATGTGCAGTTAGGGTGGGACATGGACATACATATATACATGGCACACAGATCCACTGACACGCCAACCACTGTCCACAACATGCACCGCAGGGGGGCATGTGCACTGTCTTGGCTCCATCCCGTGCATGTGGGTACTGTGTGCCATCCATGCCTGGTGCCATGCCATGTGTGCACCGGTATAGGTCACTGGCCCATGGAGGGATACTGGCAGGCCGACACCCTGGCAACACCCCTCATACCCACCCCCTCATATAGGGGTTCACCACTGTTCAGTGTTGGATATGTCATCATGGGGGGATATTCCTCCCGCGGTGTGGCATACCCTTGTACATGCTTTATACGAGCTAGACCTACCAGCTCAACATGCCTACCTATCAGTATTGCACTTACTTCAGGGGACATGCGTCAGCGGGCCACCCTTCTGACTACATACCTGCAGGTGTGGCAGCCATCAATACGGTTTGGGGGCCACTGCACCTATATGCCAGATCTGTTTCCCTCATACGGTGTCCTTTGTCCTCTGTTTGTAGTTGCAGTGATGTGCCCCCACCTCTTCTCCCATCGTAGGGGCTGTCCAGGGCTCAACCACTCTCTGGCCAGTCTACATATGCAACATGGCGCAATGTTGGCAGCGTAATATCTGTAGTGGCCCACCATCGGGGCCGACCCCGACTGCATCCAGCACTGGGTTTGGTTGAGTCAGGGACTGGCCTGACGATTATGATGCCATCCACATGGTGCTATGTTGCGTATGTGGTCTGGCTGGGGGGTGGGGGGAGCTGTTAGGTGCCCCTGCAATGTGAGCACTGTTGGGGGCTCCTCATGCGAGTATGGCCGGTACACAATGGACATAGTTTGGGGCAGACGGTTTTTGGCATGTAGGTGGTTTGTCTCCCACAGGTAGTGCTGTTCCCCGTACCTGCAGGAATCAGGTATGCTGTGTGTGTGTGGGGGGGGGGGGGTTGCGTACGCCTACCCCATGGGGTGCATGCTGTACCTTTTGTGGCATGTTGAGCTAGTGCTTCTGGCTCATAGCACATGTGCATATTGGGTACCTTCACTGAGAGGGGGTCCCCTCATGGTGACACATCCAACGCAATACAGTTTCAGACATATATGTTGGGGTCAGGGCCTGAGTGTGTGTCTCACATATAGATTTGTGTGCATCATTTGCGTGACACCATGCCTCTCGCCATGGTGATGGTCCTTAGCGACCCACTGGTACATGTGTTCATCTGTGGTGCTACATCAGGCACCACCCATGCCCATCCCCTGTCCTTGCCACGTGTGTGGTACCATGTATGGTACCATTGTCATGTACATAGACACACACGTATATGCTCACACCTGTCATTCGCAACCCACTGACATGTTGCAATAAGGGACAGCTGATCATTGTGAGTATGTCAAATATTTATTGTACAATAATGTACAATATTTATTGGGGGGGAAATATGTACAATATGTATTAGGGGTAAACAGCTGTGGGACTCTGTGCGGGCATGGGCCCTACTGTCCCAGTCCCCGGCAGTGGTGGCAGTCCCAGTGCACGGGCCGGCACATGGCAGAGGTTGCATGTGTAGGGCCCCCACTCACACCCCCTGGGGGTCCTCGTGGCTGGTGGCTGGTCAGCTGCGCTTGCTATGTGTCTGTCACTCAGCATGCACAGCAGGTCAGCCACCACGGCCATGGTCTCCAGCACCCAGAATGCAGGTGTGCTGCCACTGGGCATGTGCCTGGGCATCGCTGAAGCCAGGCAGAGGCCGCACATGAACCCTCACAGACACACATCTCCCCTTGTCTGTGTGGCTGTATGTACAGCGTGTCTGCTTGCGGCAATGTGTGCCAGACCTGTGGCCAGATGAGGACCATCACCGGTACTGTGGGGCAGATGGCTGAGGCCCCCAGTGCCCTGTGTCAGTCTGTGCTGCTAGGGACTGGCCATGCTATCACCCCCACCCTCTCCCCATCCCCCACCACCCCCACCCCCTCCCAGGCCTCCCACCCACCTCCCCTCCCTGCCTCCCCCTGCTAGGGATTGGCCACGGGTTACTGGCACTGCACAGGTGATATGAGGGTGAGGGCTGGAGGCTCCTGGACATGCCATATCTGCGGCCAGACCATGTAGCTGCCAGTACTGTTGACAGACATGTTGTGGGCAACTGTACCACAGCACAGGGTGTGGGCAATGTAAAGTACTGGGAGGACAGTGGGTGGCAGATGGTGGGAATATGTGTCCCCCAGGGGAGGCGGGGGATGCCAGGATGGTTACAATGATGGGTGGACAGAGGTGTGGTGGTACCATGCAGCTGAGGCACAGGTGAGGCAGGAAACGTAGAGGCAGAATGCAGGACAGGGTCACAGTGCATGACCTGTGGTGGCAGCCTGCACAGGCAGTCAGGGCTCTACACAGCTGACAGACGCAGATAAACAGACCAGAGGAATGTTGGCCACTGTGGCGAGTCTATTATGGGCTGGCAGCACATATCTGCAAAAATATGAGTGTTAGAGGCATGAAAGATATCTGAGTTTGACACGCATGGGAAGGGGGAACAATAGGGGATTGAACCCATGGACACAGTTTGGAATGTCATTGTACAGACCAGTGGGCTATATCTCTGTAGCCTGCTGTACAGCAATGCTGGGGTACAGAGGGACTGCAGGTCACCGCATAGACCATCTGCTCTGTGTGCCAGGTTATGGTAACCACACCAGCACCCATGATGCATTGCACATGCGGAACAGTGGTCTACAGCAGATCACCAAATAGGGTCTGCACCTCTCTGTTACCACAGCCTGGTAAGATGGACTGCCGTGCGTGATACTGGCACAGAGTAGCTATGGGCCCTGCCATTGTTCAGGTTCTGTATTCACCCTGAGGGTAAGGATGGCTGCCCAGCAGTAGGTCCACAGTACATGTGGTGCTACATATAGGTCCTGCTGCACATCCCCATCACTGGCAGTGTGTGGTAGGTGTCCCTGGCAGTGTGGCCAAAGGGTACCTCTGTGCCCATCTGTGTTCTGCAGTCATAGGTGTCCACCTGGGGCCAGAGACCACCCAGATCAGTGTGTACCTAGTGTTAAGGTCTGGTTGCCATGGCCACCTGTTAGCAGGGTGGAGGGGTGTCCAGTGTCTTATGAGGGTTATGTACCATAGCCTCCTACTGTTCAGAGTAGTATACACTATGTACCCTCAAGGGCCCAATGATGCTCATCTTGTAGGTGGGGGTGTGGGGCGACAGGTGCCTGAGCCCACAGGACTAGCTGCAGGACCAGCAACCCCATTCCTGATGGCAAGGGACATACCTCTAGGGCTAGTGTGCATGAGACATACTTCTGACTGGGTTATTCGCAGACCAGCATTAATGTGGGATTGGCATGTGAATCCTCACTTGCCACATACCACAGTCTATGTGGTCTATGGCATAAGGTGTCCGTGTCAATTACTCTACATTGGAAAAACGATCCGTCCATTTAAAACACGTATAAATGAACATCGCAGTCGTTTACGCTGCAAAACACAAGAGGCTCCTCTGGTTGCCCACTGTATGCAATTTCAACACTGCTTTGAAGATTTACGATGTTTTTGTCTGGATAGAGTGTTAGTAGGTAAGAGTGGTAAAACTAGAGAACAAGCGTTAATCATTGAAGAGCAGTGATGGATTTACCGCCTAGGCACAGTGTCCCCTGGAGGTTTGAACAACAATATTGAATGGGGTGCCTGCCTGTGAATGGTTAATCGATTACGTCATATGCTTGTACTGTTTTAAATGGCCCCGAGACACATTGGCCCGCATGCGCGGCGTTCTAGGGCCAGAGAGCTCGTTGTGAAAGGAGCAGGTTACGCGCTTGAAATTGAAAATGAGAAAATAAAAGAAAGAAAAGTTGGCATTACATTAAGGTAGGAGTAAGGGAACTGGACAGTTTGTTATTAATCATGCTAGTAGGCCTTGGAATTATATTTAGAATGTGTTGTTTTCTAGCTATTGATGAAGCTCAACCCCTGAAGAAACATTCTGTGAAACGCGGAAGCGGTGCCGACAGACGGCGTCGGGGAAAGTCCAATCAAGAGCATAATTCACTTCTATAAAATCATCTATAAGTTAAGTTCCATTCCTCCAGCTATACTCTTATAAGAAGCAGAAGCTTTATGCTCATATTTATAAAGTTAAGAGATTGATAAAAGGAAAGGAACTAATCAAAGGACCGTGGTCATTGATGCAAATAGTACTACGGGGTTGAATCCCATTATAAGTACTGAAAACAATCTGAGACCCGGTTCTAAGTTAAGAATATAAGATGAAACAAATTTGTTGAAGAATTCACATCAGATATGATATTGAATCTAAGGTGGTAGTTTTGAGGAACATTTATATCTTAAACAAGAAATTGTCTCCTCTATAAAAGAAAATAGACCTAAAATATTACGTGTTACATACCACAGTCTGCCATGAATCAGCAGACAACACTGTCAGACTACACCTGCAGCAGCATACATGGTGTTCTCAGTATGCACAGACTAACTGCAGACATGCCACTGGCCAGTTCCTAGTACATGGTCAATGAGAACACACACACACATACCAAACAGGTATGTCAGTGATTGGGCCCCCAGAATTGGGATCACACAGGTATCATTGGAGACAGCTAGTATAGAACACTATGGGGGAACCTGGACATGCCATGGTCACTGCTGAGTCAGGGTGAGACTGCCCTCCCAGCATGACATGCTGTGGCCACCTTGTCCATGCAGGTGGTGTTCAGACACTACAGTGTACCAGCCATTGCAATACTCCCTGTGCAGATGCAGCCTGCCCAATATGCCCTATGTGGCCCATACCCACACTACCTTGCTCATCATTATGCACATTCACAAGTTAACGCTGGTAACAGTTGGACAATGTGGGCCAAGAGCGGGGTGGGCAGCCACAAAACAATGGATAGACATACACACACTCCTACTGCAGCACTGTGCAATGATAGGGGTGTTTGGCAACCCTGCCTGCCACACTGCTGACATTTCTTATCTGAGCAGGAGGTAGTAGTGGTGCTTTGATGTTACCTGCAACTCTGTGCTGAGGTCAGCAGCCTGCCTGTACAGCATGATTTGGATAGTGGAGCCTGTGTGAGTGGGTGTTTCTACCCCTGTTGGCTGCTGCTTTGGGGATTGCACAGTTTGATGTTGTATCTACTTAGTAGGGTAAGATTTTGGGATGTGTTCTGCAGGTTCCAGCAACTGAGACCTGAACCTGTGACCCCCTGCTCTGAGTCACACTGGCTGTGTGTACTGCACCACAGTGAGACCACAGAGGCACAGCAGTCCCTGGAGCTACCTTTACTTCTTCTCAGCCAGACATTTCCTGTTTTTCTGTTGTATCTACATAGTGGGGCAAAGGTTTGGGATATGTTCTGCAGGGTCTTCAGCTGGGACCTGAACCTGTGACCCTCTGCTCAGAGTCACACTGGCTGTGTGTACTGCACCACAGAGGCACCGCAGTCCCTGGGCCATACCTTTACATCTCCTCAGCCGGATCTTTTCTGTTGCACTGCACACCACGTACTGGTACAGGGCATGGCCTGGGTCCACTGCAGACAGGTGCCACTGCCCCCTCCAGCACGGACACACACCCCATGCTATGCTGACATAACCCATATGCTGTTGGTGCTTGTTGTGCGCCGTCCCAGGCCATCCACTGTTCAGGTAGGCAGGTGCCTACGATGCGGCGTCTGGGGTGGGAAGGCATACATGGACATCTCCACCCCCCCCATCACCGCCTAACAACATTCTGTCCCTTCAACATGGTGGTGGGATGGATGCGGGGGTGTCCTGTCTCTGCCCTGGCTACTATTGGCTAGTGTGGTCAATGTATTTGTATACTGTGTTTGGCCTTTGTCAGATGCTGTCTTTCTGACTTCCAGTTTCAATGTTCCTATGTGCCACCTGGGCGACACCCAGGTCCGCCCTATGCCCCAACTGCCCCCACTACATGTGCTACCTGTAGCCCCCAATGCCCCATTTACACCATTGCCATAGTGGCCTTTCATACTTGGGCACTATGGTGGTGCTGCAAATGGAGCACTACTATCACGGTTCTTGTGCTCCCTGCCTATGCTGAACATTGCTGAAATTGAAATTGTTTCTCTCTCCACACTCTCCCCTCTCTCCTCCCTCTGCGGTGTGTACCGTGTAACGCTCGTTAGTCTAAGGCGCCTTGTAATGCGCGTTAGCTGCTACAGCTTGCTGTAACGATGCAACGCCCACGCCTTTATATGGGCATCTGTACCTTTACTGCGGAATCTAACGCGAATGACATTACCACAGTTTAGTAAACATACCCCTTAGAATCATGGCTACATACTTTATGCGTGATTCATGCATGCATATGGTGCATACATTTACATGACTCCTTATAGAATTACCCCCTATGAATGTATGCACATATTTTATAAAATGGACATGTACATGGCAACTACACTCATTGGATGATGAGTGTATAAATATATGCATTATTGTTACATACTTAACATACATATACAGCAGTGTGATTTCAGAAAAGCTCTTTTCTGCAAGTAAAAGAGGTTTTCCATGCAGAAAAACCTCTAAAATCACTTCCTTTAATCTTCTGAAGTTTGCATACCATTCTCAAGTTTCCATGTTACTTTATTTAGTTTAGTTTATTAGTTTATTTTGCTATACCACTTCCGGGGCTTGTTTACGTCCCATTACAACAGTCTACATAAAAAGTCAGTAAATGGAAAAAGAAATTTACCATGAGGGGCAGGGGGAGGGGATATTCGGCGACAGCGGCAAGCGCTTGTAAAGCAGCTAGTCATTGCCACTGAATTCTAACCCTGCGCCTTACCTTATCTGCATGTCACCAACCAGGCAGCAGTTCACTATGCTGCTGACGCCTCTGCTCTGCCCTGAAATAAGAACGTAAGAACATAAGATATGCCATACTGGGTCACACCAAGGTCCATCAAGCCCAGTATCCTGTTTCCATCAGTGCCCAATCTAGGTCACAAGTACCTAGCAGTTTCCCCAAAAGACATAGGTTCCATTATGCTTATACTGGGGCAAGCGGTGGATATTCTGGGTCCACTTTAATAATGGTTTAAGGATCTTTCCTCCAGGAACTTGTCCAAACCTTTTTAAAAACCGGTTATATTAACAGCTTTTATTACATTTTCCGGTAGCAAATTCCAAAGTTTGATTAAACGTTGGGTGAAACAATACTTTCTCTTATTTGTCTTAAACAGGTTACCTTGTAGCTTCATTGCCTGCCCCCTAGTCTTTCTATATTTTAATGGGGTAAACAATCGATCTACATTCCACTCCATTCATTAATTTATAGACTTCTATCATATCTCCCCTCAGCCGTCTCTTTTCCAGGTTAAAGAGCCCTAACCTTTTTAGCCTCTCTTCATAGGAGTATCCTTCCATCCCCTTTACTATTTTGCTGGCTCTTCTTTGTACCTTTTCTAATAACGCTATATCCTTTTTAAGATACGGTGACCAGAATTGCACACAATATTCAAGGTGCAGTCACACCATGGAACGATACAAAGGCATTAAAATATCCTTTGTTTTATTTTCCATTCCTTTCCTTATGATACTTAGGGATATGTTTACTAAACCGTCTTAACATGTGCCCGGTGATAGTGTGCAGGCTGCCATAAAAGGAGTGGACGTTTCAGTCTTAAAGTAGCAAAATGGGATTATCGCGCGATAACACGCGCTGCTGCGCACATTATCGGGTGAAGCGCCGCTAAACGCGTTAACACGTGGTAATCTTAAGTAAGCGCCCAGACATCCAAACATAGAAACAGAGGTGTAGCACAATGGTTAATACACTGACTGATGATACAGGGATCATGAGTTCAATCCCCCAGTGTGCCTAATGCATAAGGCTGGTTGAGGCATCAGCTTTGACATGTAAGTATTGTTTCTTGAGGTATTTTAATTATTGCTGCCAGAAAACACACCCTCACGTGCCGTAACCTAAGGTGCCGCATAAGGCACCCAATAAGGCACTCCATAGGGCACATTATAAAGTGCACTGTCCGCCACGGCACCCTATAATGTCCCCTATAGGGCACCCTATAAGGCACTCCATAGGACACCTTATATGGACTGTAACCATAAGGTGCCTCAGAAGGCGCTTTATAGGGTGCCTTATGCGGCACCTTAGGTTACAGTACAGCGCCTTCTGAGGCACCTTATGGTTACAGTACTCTGAGGGTGTTTTTGCTGACAGCACTAATGTACATTAAAAACAGACAATGCCTCAGACAGCCCTATCAAATAACCCCACTGTGGGTTTGAACCCATGACCTCTGGCTCCACAGGCAGTGAAGCAACCAGTGGGCTACAGCAGTGTTTCCCAACCCAGTCCTATGGGGCACACCGGCCAGTCAGGTTTTCGGGATATCCCTAATGACTATGCATGAGATATATATGCATTAGAGATATCCTGCCAACCTGACTGGTTTGTGGCCCTCCAGGGCTGGATTTGGAGACCCCTGCCTTACACCTCTGTCATTTAAGATTGTGAGTGGGCAAGGTACAGATGTCCTAGACATCGAAAGGGTATATAGAATGTGACACATTCCTCCTCGATTCTCACCACCACCAAAAAGTTGTCTAATAGACAATTAGGGATATCCCAAAAACCTGACTGGCTGGTGTGCCCCATAGGACTGGGTTGGGAAACACTGGGCTACAGCTCTATAGCTGCTAACAAGCCCCTGGCTGGCTGCAGAAGGACTGCATGTCACCACACAGTCTGCTGTGATCACCAGGAAAGGGTTAACCCACCCGTACCCATGATGCACTGCACATGCAAATCAGCAGTCTACAGATGATCACAAGATGGGGTATGCACCCCCACAGCACTTCGGCCTGGTAGGGGGAACTGACCGTGTGTGTTACTGGCACAGAGTAGCTACACACTGTCACATTGTGCGGGTACTGTGCTCACCCTGAGGGTGAGGTGGGGCACCCAGCACCAGGTCCACAGCACCTTCCGTGGCAAAAATAGACAATGCTGCAAGTCCCCAGCAGTGCTAGTGTGTGAGATAGGTAGTTCCTGCAGACACACCTTGGATACATCTGTGTTTTTCAGTCAGGTTTAGCCCTTATGGACCCATAGGTGGATTATGTACCACCACCCAACCCACGGGGCTGAGGGTGGGAAATAGGGTCACCCACCAACAAATCCACATTCTACCTCCCTGCAATGTTGGCAGTAGAGAGGACCATCAACCGCAGTCCAGCTGGGAAACAGACACCCTACAGGGCAGTCAAAGCAGCTCTGTACACATCCATAAAGCAATAGCAGACAGACATTAGGCCTGGAAATGGTCATCTGCACCCCACCACTATCTGATATCCTCCTGCAGCAAGCCTCCAGCCACTGCACCCTGCAAGGTGTTCTAGCAAGACACATACTAGCTGCACACAGTCTGCTAGCTAATTCATAGTGCATGGTTATGGAGAAAATGCATGCACACCAAGCAGATAAGTCAGTGATAGGGCCCCAAAAAGGAACCCATAAATATCACACAAGAAAACTACTACATAGCACTATGGGGGAACCTAGCAATGCCGTGGTCACTGCTCAGTCAGGGTGAGAGTGATCTCCCAGCAGAACATGCTGTGGCCACCCTGTCTGTGCAGGTGGTGGCCGGGCACTACAATGTCCCAGCCATTGCCCTATGCCCTGTGCAGATGCATCCTGGCCAGGCCACCCTGTCCGGGCTATACCCATGGTACCTTGCTCCTCATTATGCGCATTGGCAGGCCAATACTGGCAACAGTGCTGGCAGTGTGGGCTGTGGAGGGTGTTTGCAGCCACCACACACTGGATAGACAGACACACACACCCACGCCTATGCCAGCATTGTACAACTATAGAGGTGTTTGGCAGCCCTGGCCACCGCTCCAGTCCTGGGCACAGTGCAGTCATGGCTATGGTACGCAATACTGTTGGGGTCACTCCCCAGGGTGGTAAACACTGTCGGATACAAGACCTGTAGCACACTCCACAGACATCAGAAAGGTTGCCATGATGCAGCTCAATCAGAAAATTGTACTTAACTTCAGAATTGCTATCTGCCAGTAATCATAGCAACCTTTTGATAGCTGTGTACCATATTCCCAGGTTTAGGGTGGCATTGCTAAGGTATGAAAGTGCTAGTATTGGGAGATGCATGCAGGGCCCAATGTCCTGCCTCTCCAGGAGGCATTGGATAATAGAGCCTGTGGGTGCGGGTGTGTCTGCCCCTGTTGGCTGCTGCTTTATGGCAGAGGTTCCCAACTCCAGTCCTGGTGTTGCAAACACTGTTCGGGTTTTCATGCTGTCCCTCATGAATATGCATGAGATACATCTGCATACCATGGGGGTGGTGCATAGAAATGCAGCACAGGCATCTTTATTAGAGGCAGCATGGAACATGAATGATGTTTGGACCTCCAGGACTGCATTTGGGAGACTCTGCTCTAGGTAATGCGCATGTTTATGGTGTCTGTGCTCTGTAGGGTAAAATGTAGGTGTTTTGGGCATGTTTACATCATCTGCACTACAGGTTCTGTCTGTATTAGCACTTTGTAGTAATGGGTAAAATATGGGGGCTGGGTTGGCAGGAACCACAGCTGGGACTCGAACCTGTGGCCATCTGCTCCTGAACACACTGGCTGTGTGCACTGCACCACCGTGTTGCCACAGAGACAGCACATTCCCTGGGGATACCATGATTGTTTCTCAGACAGGGCCTGTCTGCTGCAGTGCATGGCCACCACCTACACAGGGCTAGGCCACGGTCTGCTCTGGGCAGCTGCCACTGCCCCCTCCACCACCAGTACCCCTCTGCCACTCTGCTGACATGCCCGTCTGCTGGTGGTGCTGGTGGAGCGCAGTCTCAGGCCATCCATTGTATGGGTAGGCGGCTGCTTATGGTGTAGGTTCTGTGGTAGGGGTGCCTGCATAGATGTCCACGCTTCCCCCCAGCACTGCCTGCCTATGTTCTGTGCCCTTGGGGGTACTGCAGCCTCTTCTCTAGGTAATGCGCCTATTTATGGTGTCTGTGCTCTGTAGGGTAAAATGTAGGTGTTTTGGGCATGTTTACATCATCTACAATAAAGGTTCTGTCTGTATTAGCACGTTTTAGTAGTGGGTAAAATATAGGGACTGGGTTGGCAGGAACCACAGCTGGGACTTGAACCTGTGACTTTCTGCCTCTGAATACACTGGTTGTGTGCACTGCACCACTGTGTTGCCATAGAGACAGTGCATTTCCTGGTGATACCATGACTGTTCATCCGGCAGGGCCTGTCTGTTGCAGTGCATGGCACCCACCTACACAGGGCTAGGCCATGGTCTGCTCTGGGCAGCTGCTACTGCCCCCTTCACCACCAGTACCCCTCTGCCACCATGCTGACATGCCCTTCTGCTGGTGGTGCTGGTGGTGCGCAGTCTCAGGCCATCCAGTGTGCAGGTAGGCGGCTGCCTATGTTGCGTGTTCTGGGGTATGGGTGCCTGCATAGACATCCATGCTTCCCCTCCAACACCGCCTGCCAATGTTCTGTGCCCTTGGAGGTACCTGCTGGGTACTATCCCCTGTGACACTGTGATAAACACACTCGTGCCCATGTTGGGCCCTCATCAGTTGCTGTCTGGCTGCTGTACAGTTTCAGCATTCCTAAGTGCCACCTAGGCATCTGCCTAGTCCGCACTGTGCCCCAGCTGCACCACAGCATGTGCCGCCTGCAGCCCTCTGTATCCCATTTTCAAGCATCTGTCCAGTTGGCCATTCCGACATGCCTGCCCTGCTGTTGCTGCACATGTGCACGCCATAGGAAACCTGTCTGATGGAGAGGAAAACCCTGCAGAGCGCAATTTCACTCTGGGCTCATTCACCTTGTAGGGGAACGGAGCATGGACCCTTCCAGAATTCATATCCTTTTTTTGGTGCTTTCTTGAGAGTGTTTTTTGATGTTTCCCATTGAGATCACTATTGCCCAGCTTGGTTATTTTATTTTTCCATTTTCTTCTGTTCATTTTCACTGTTTATTTGCCCTTTTGTTCCGTGCACATGTATCACACTTATCACTTATTTGTAGGTTTCCCTGGTTTTGCTGTACATTGCTGACATAAATGGTTTCTCATCCCTTTAAATCAGCTCTAACGCCAGGGTTTCACTGGTGTTAGTTTTGAGCCTTGGATTTCACAGCGTTAGTGTGCGGGGAGCCTCTCCCCTCCCACTCTCCACCCCCGGGGAGCCTTCCTCTGCCCTCCGCAAACCTTTCTCCGCCTTTAGCGCTCGTTTGTGCCACTGCACGCGTTATTGCGCTAAGGTACCTCTGCGCCCGATAAAGTGCCATTATCGCGTGATAAGGTACCTTATCGCACGATAACGTCACAGAGCGCACATTAAGACGGTTTAGTAAACATACCCTTTAGCATTCTATTTGCTCTCTTGGCTGCCGCTGCACACTGGGTGGAGGATTTTAACATGTTATCCACGATTACATCTAAATCTTTTTCCTGGGTGGTGGTTCCTAATGTGAAACCTTGCATTGTGTAACCATAGTTTTGTTTTTTCTTTCCTAGGTGCATACTTTGCACTTATCCACATTAAGGGGTATGTTTACTAAACTGCATTAGTGTGATTCGGGTTAGGAGTCGCAGTAGAGACAAAAACCCCAAATAAGGACATGGCGGTACATCGTTTCTGAGAATGCACCGAGAACGCGTGTTACAAGGCGCCATAAATGAACGAGCTCTACAGGGCACGTTATCGCGCGTTAATCTTAAGAAGGCGCGCAGGCATACAAGCACAGCAACAGAGCTGTAGCACAATGGTTACAACACGGACTGATGGTACAGGGGTCATGGGTTCGATTCCCCAGTGGGCCTAATGTATAAGGCTGGCTGAGGCAGCACCCTTTACAGTTAAGTAGCGATTGTTGAGGCATGTGAAGTATATTTTAATTAGTGCTGCCAGCAAACACACCCTCACGGTGGCATAACCTAAGGTGCCGCATAACGCACTCCATAGGGCACATTATAAAGTGTACTGTCCGCCAAGACACCCTATAATGTCCCCTATAGGACACCTTATAAGGATGTGAACAAAGCCCTGGCTGGCTGCAGGACTGCACGTCACCACACAAACTGTCTGCTGTGGTTACCAGGATAGGGGTAACCCACCCGTACCCATGATGCACTGCACATGCAAATCAGCAGTCGAGAGATGGGCACAAGATCGGGTATGCACCCCCACAGCACCTCGGCCTTGTAGGGGGAACAGACTGTGTGTGGCACTGCCACAGAGTAGCCACAGACAGTCACATTGTGCGGGTACAGTGCCCACCCTGAGGTTGAGGTGGGGTGCCCAGCACCAGGTCCACAGCACCTTTCATGTCTGAAATACGCCATGCTGCAGGTCCCCATCAGTGTGTGATAGGTAGTTCAGTTAGACACACCTAGGATACATCTGTGTCCTACTGTATGTCTCGGTCATGTCTAGTCCCTATGGGCGATGCTGCACCCAGAATAGTGCATATCCTGTGTTGGTGCCATTATTACCTGCTGTAGGTGAATGGACCCATAGGCAGATTAGGTACCACCACACAACCCACCCTCTGGGGCTCAAGGTGGGAAACAGGATCACCCACCAATAGATCCACAGTCTACCTCCCTGCAATGGCAGCAGTAGAGGGGACCAGCAACCCCAGTCCTGCTGGGGAACAGACAGAATGGTACACATCCCTAACGCAACAGAAGACAGACAGCAGGCCTGGAAATGCTCAGCTGCCCCCCACCATTATCTGACATGCTCCAGCAGCAAGCCTCCAGCCGCTGCACCCTGCAAGGTGTTCCAGCAAGACACATAATAGCTGCAGACAGTCCGCCAGCTAGTCCATAGTGCATGGTCCTGGAGAAGATGCATGTACCCAGAACGGGGATGTCAGCATACAGACCAAGCAGATAAGTCAGTGATTGGGACCCAAAAGGAAACCCATAAATATCACATAAGAAAAACACTATATAGCACTATGGGGGAACCTAGCCATGCCATGGTCACTGCTCAGTCAGGGTGAGAGTGACCTCCCAGCAGGACATGCTATGGCCACCCTGTCCGTGCAGGCGGTGGCCAGGCACTACAATGTCCGAGCCATTGCCCTATGCCGTGTGCAGATGCATCCAGGCCAGGCCACCCTATCCAGGCTATTCCCACGGTACCTTGCTCCTCATTATGCACATTGGCAGGCCAATACTGGCAACAGTGCTAGCAGTGTGGGCTGTGGAGGGTGTTGGCAGCCACCACACACTGGATAGACAGACACACAATCCCCACATCTATGCCAGCATTGTGAAACTATAGAGGTGTTGGGCAGCCCAGGCCACCACACAAGTACTGGGCACAGTGCAGGCATGGCTATGGTACGCAATACTGTAGGAGTCACTCCCCAGGTTGGTAAACACTGTCAGACACAAGACCTGTAGCACACTCCACAGACATCAGAAAGGTTGCTATGATGCAGCTCACTCAGAAAAGTGTACTTAACTTCAGAATTGCTATCTGCCAGTAATCATAGCAACCTTTTGATAGATGTGTACCATATTCCCCGGTTTAGGGTGGCATTACTAAGGTGTGCAAGTGCTAGTATTGGGAGATGCACGCAGAGCCCAAAGTCCTGCCTCTCCAGGAGGCTTTGGATAATGGGGCCTGTGGGTGCGGGTGTGTCTGCCCCAGTTGGCTGCTGCTTTACGGCAGAGGTTCCCAACTCCAGTCCTGCGGTGCCAAACAGTGTTAGGGTTTTCATGCTGTCCCTCATGAATATGCATGAGATACATCTGCATACCATGGGGGTGGCACATAGAAATGCAGCACAGGCATCTTTACCAGAGGCAGCATGGAACCGGGATGGTGTTTGGCCCTCCAGGACTGCAGTTGGGAGGCTCTGCTCTAGGTAATGTGCATGTTTATGGTGTCTGTGCTCTGTAGGGTAAAATGTAGGTGTCTTGGGAATGTGTACGTCATCTGCAATAAAGGTGCTGTCTGTATTAGCACGTTGTAGTAGTGGGTAAAATATGGGGACTGGGTTGGCAGGAACCACAGCTGGGACTTGAACCTGTGACCCTCTGCTTCTGAATACACTGGTTTTGTGCACTGCACCACCTTGTTGTCACAGAGTCAGTACATTCCTTGGTGATACCATGACTGTTTGTCAGACAGGGCCCATCTGTTGCAGTACACGGTACCCACCTACACAGGGCTAGGCCACGGTCTGCTCTGGGCAGCTGCCACTGCCCCCTCTACCACCAGTATCCCTCAGCCACCATGCTGACATGCCCTTCTGCTGGTGGTGCTGGTGGTGCGCAGTCTCAGGCCATCCAGTGTGCAGGTAGGTGGCTGCCTATGGTGCGGGTTCTGGGCTAGGGGTGCCTGCATAGGTGTCCACGCTTCCCTCCAGCACCGCCTGCCAATGTTCCGTGCCCTTGGGGGTAGCTGCTGGGTACTATCCCCTGTGACACTGTGGGAAACACAGTCATGCCCATGTTGGGCCTTCAGCAGTTGCTGTCTGGCTGCTCTGCTGCTTCAGCATTCATATGGGCCACCTAGGCATCGCCCTAGTCCACACTGTGGCCCAGCTGCACCACAGCATGTGCCGCCTGTGGCCCTCTGTATCCCCTTGTCCGGCATCTGTCCAGTTGCCGTTCTGACACGCCTGCCCTGATGTTGTGGGACATGTGCATGCCATACGAACCCTGTCCGATGGTGGGGAAAAACCTGAGCAGCGCTATATCACTGTGGGCTCATTCACCTTGTATGGGGGCCGAGTATAGACCCTTCCACGATTTATATCTGTTCAATGGAGCTTACTCGGGGGGGGAGGGGTTGATGTTTCTCATTGCTACCACTATTGGCCAGCTTGGTTATGGTCTTTTTCCAGTTTTTTGGGGTCATTTTCAGTGCTTATGTGCCCTTTTGTTCTGTGCACATGTATCACACTTATCACTTTTTTTAGGTTTCCCTGCCTGGGCTGTACATTGCTGACACTGAAATGGTTTCTCTCCCCTGTAATGTGCATTTAACGGCAGGTTTTCATTCGTGTTGGAATTGAGCACTTCAGATCAGCGCGTTAGTGTGAAGGGAGCCTCTCCCCGCCCACTGTCTGCCCATTGACCCCTTCTCTCCGCCCTCTCTCCACCTTCTGCAGTGTTTTACCGCGCCGCGGGAGTTTACGATCGTTAACTACGGTTAACGCGCGTTATGTAACGTTAATGATCGTAAACGCATCATAACACACGTTATGATGCGCTTACAATCGTTAACGTTACATAACGCGCGTTATTCACGATTACCCCAGTTTAGTAAACATACCCCTAAATTTCATCTGCCATTTGGATGCCCAGTCTTCCAATTTATCAAGATCCTCTTACAATTTTCCACAATCCTCATGGGTTTTCTCTCACTTGGTTTGCAGCTTGTCATGCTGTGAGGGCTTGTGTGCATCAGTGATGCTGAGAGCTAAACTATCGGTAGTTTAACTACTGGCAGGGTCTCCCAAGATGGACAGGTCTCAGCTGAGATGCCAGACCAAGACAAACCACCCATTTGGGCAGCAGCAGAATGGGATAGTGTTGACGGCGGAGGATCACATTTCTGTGACAATGGCAACAACACCAAACTTAAACTGCGCGGAAGAAAGGCCCAGCAATCTACTTCTGTATCTTGCCATGAAAACCCAATGGATAGTTACAACAAAACAAATTGTGCTGTAGTGCTGGAAGATGAGACCCCCAGATTGGAAGGCACTCAACTAGCTACTGGGGAAGAGCTGTAGACTTTTCAGAGTAAAGCCAGCATTTATGATGTGGTTGGATCAAAGCCCTCGGGACGTCTGACTGCTGATGTAGCTGCGCATGAAATGAGAGTCAGAAGCTGTAAAGATGTCTTACACATTGGAACATGGAACGTACGAAGCATGAACCAAGGGAAGTTGGAGGTGGTCAAGAATGAAATGGAACGTGTACAACTTGATCTGTTGGGTGTCAGCGAACTGAAATGGACTGACATCGGGCACTTTGCATCAGATGATCACATGGTCTACTATGCTGGAAATGAAAGACAAAGAAGAAATGGTGTTGCATTTATAATAAAGAAGAAACTTGCAAGAACTGTAATGAAATACAATGCAGTCAGTGAACGCTTAATCTCTATTCGTCTACGAGGAATGCCTATCAACACAACTATAATTCAAGTATATGCCCCAACAACAGCTGCAGAAGAGAATGAAATTGAAGAGTTCTATGAACAAGTACAAGCTGAAATTGACAGAACATGCAAACAGGATATCCTGATAGTCATGGGCGATTGGAATGCAAAGAAGAAGACAAAGTAGTTGGAAAATATGTACTTGGCAACAGAAATGAAGCTGGAGAAAAACAGATAGAATTCTGCAAGACCAACAATCTATTCATCTCGAACACCTTCTTCCAGCAACACAAGCGGCGACTGTACACATGACTTCACCCAATGGATTGTATAAAAATCAAATTGACTACATCTGTGGAAGTCAACGATGGAAAAGCTCTATAACATCAACAAAGACAAAACCTGGAGCTGACTGTGGTACAGATCATCAACTACTAGTATGCAAAGTCAAGCTTAAGCTGAAAAAGAGCAAACCACTCATTAATGCAGCAAAATATGACCTTGAGAATATACCACTGGAATTTAGAGACTGCCTGCAAAATCGATTTGCTGCTTTAGATACAAATGATAGAGTTCCAGAAGAGTTATGGAATGACATCAAGAAGGTTGTGCTGGAAGAAAGCGAGAAGTCTCTACAAAAGGTAAAAAAGAAAAAACGGCCAAAATGGATGACGGAAGAAACTCTGAAAATTGCCCAGAAACGCAGAGAAGCTAAAGCCAGAGGAGAAAGAAAGACAATCACAGAACTCAACGGAGATTTCCAACGTGCAGCAAGACAGGACAAGGAAAAGTACTACAATGACGCATGCAAGGAAATAGAAGCAGAAACTATTAGAGGAAGAACAAGATCAGCTTTCCTAAAGCTACGAGAGTTAAAGAAAAAGTTCCAGCCTCGAATTGGAATGTTACAAGATGCTCAAGGTTCTATGTTGAATGATGCTGAGAAGATCAAGAAAAGATGGAAGGAATATACAGAGTTTTTATATGATAAAGATCAAGTGGACCAACAGCCGTTTCAACCTGTACCTTATGATCTGGAACGATTGGTGATGAAAGAAGAAGTTGAAGCAGCATTGAAAGCCTTATCAAAGAACAAAGCACCAGGCATTGACTGCATTCCCATAGAAGTATTACAGCAATCTGATGCAGCTGTTACTGTACTTACAAGGCTCTGCCAAGAAATATGGAAGACAGCATCATGGCCAACTGACTGGAAAAGATCTGTGTTTATACCAATACTAAAGAAAGGTGATCCAACTGACTGTGGAAATTATCGCACAATCGCTCTGATCCCACATGCCAGCAAGATTCTACTGAAGATTATTCAAAAGAGACTACAATCATACCTGGAACAAGAACTACCTGAAGTGCAAGCAGGGTTCAGAAAAGGGCGAGGAACGAGAGACATCATTGCGGATGTGAGATGGATCCTTGAAAAGACTAAAGAATACCAAAAGGATATCTATTTGTGCTTTATCGACTATAGCAAAGCTTTTGACTGTGTAAACCATGAGAAACTCTGGGCCACATTAAGAAGCATGGGTGTACCAGAACACCTGATCGTTCTCTTGCACAATCTGTACATTGATCAAGAAGCAACAGTTTGAACGGAACAAGGAGAAACAGAATGGTTTAAAATAAGCAAAGGTATAAGACAAGGCTGCATACTTTCCCCCTACCTGTTTAATTTATATGCAGAACAAATCATCAGAGAAGCAGGATTGTATGAAGACAACAGAGGTGTGAAGATTGGTGGAAGACTCATCAACAACCTTCGCTATGCTGATGATACCACATTACTGGCAGAAAGTGAAGATGATCTGAAACATTTGCTTCTCACAATCAAAGAACATAGTCTCAAAATGGGCCTGCACCTTAATGTAAAGAAGACAAAGATCATGACAACTGGCATAATCAACAGGTTCATCTTCGAAGGAGAAGAAATTGAAATCGTGAATAACTTTAACCTACTTGGATCAACTATCAATAAAGAAGCAACAAGCAGTCAAGAAATCAGATGACGCATTGCTCTTGGCAGAATGGCTATGAAAGACCTAGATAAGATTCTCAAGAGCAGAGATGTCTCTCTCCATACAAAGATTCGACTTGTTCAAGCCATGGTATTTTCAATAATATCATATGGATGTGAAAGCTGGACAGTGAAAAAGATAGACAGGAAGAAAATTGATGCCTTTGAATTATGGTGCTGGCGGCGAATACTGTGTATACCATGGACTGCCCGAAGAACAAACCAGTCTGTACTAGAGGAGATCAAACCTAAGCTTTCTTTAGAAGCTCAGATGACAAGACTTCGACTTTCATACTTTGGACACATCATGCGGAGAGAGAGATCATTAGAGAAAGACATCATGCTTGGCAAGATAGAAGGTCAACGCAAAAGAGGAAGGCCAGCAATGAGATGGATTGATACAATAACAGCAGCTATGGGTACCAGTCTGTCAACAATGAGTCGCCTGACTGAAGACCAAACACAATTTAGGATAGCTATCCAGAGGGTCGCCATGAGTCGACTCCGACTCGACGGCACTTAACAACAACATGGGTTTTAACTTTGAATAGTTTTGTGTCATCTACAAATTTGATAACCTCGCTCGTTATTCCCATTTTCAAGTCATTTACAAATATACTGTATTAAAAAGCAGCAGACACAGCACAGATCCCTGGGGTACGCCACTATTCACCTTTCTCCTTTGAGAAAATTGGCCATTTAGCCCTATCCTCTGCTTTCTATCTTTTAACCAGTTCCTGATCCACAATAGTACACTGTCTCCTATCCCATGACTTTTTTAATTTTGCCAAAGTCTCTGATGAGGGACCTTGTCAAAGGCTTTCTGAAAGTCCAGATGCACCATGGGGTATGTTTACTAAAGCACGGTAATGTTACCGTCGTTAAGTGCCCTGGTAATGTTACGGATGTCCATATAAAGGAGTGGACAGTGCAGCATTAAGGCAAGCCTTGTCAGGTAATGTGCATTACAAGGTACTTAATGCGCGGTACAGTGTGCCCTGGATCTACAGCGCGTTAACATCACCTTATAAGGCACCTAGGCTAAGGCACCATATAAGGCATCTTAGGCTAAGGCACCTTATAGTGTGCCTAGGCTTAGGCGCCCTATAAGGCACATTAGGCTGGGGCGCCTTATAAGGCACATTTGGCTGATGTGCCTTATAAGGCGTCCTAATATAAGGCACCCTAAGAGCTATAAGGTGCCTTAGGTTAGGCACCTTATTAGGTACCCTTGGTTAAGGCACCATAGAAGGCACCTTGGGTTATGGTATCATAGGTTAAGGTGCCCTAACAATGTTACGGTGCCCTAGGTTAGTGTGCCCTAAGGGCTGCAAGGTGCTTCAGGTTGACATGCATGACCTGTTAGGCATAGGGACAGATGTAACCCTAACACTGGATAGAGCACTGAGGAAAGGCAATGAACAGGTGATTGAAGGAGGGAGAGCTGGGAGCTGCTGGACCTGCCATATCTGCGGGAATCCTATGTGGCTGCCAGTAATGTTGACAAACATGTTGGGCGCAGCTGTACCACAGCACAGGGTGTTGGCAATGTAAAGTACTGCAATGACAGTGGGTGGCAGATGATGGGAATACGTGTCCCCCAGTGGAGGCAGAGGTGGCAGAATAGTTACAATAATGGGTGGACAGAGGAGTGGTGGTGCCATGCAGGTCAGGCACAGGTGAGGCAAGCACAAAGAGGTGCAATGCAGGAAAGGGTACCAGTGCAGAATATGGGGTAGCAGCCTGCACAGGAAGACAGGACTCTACACAGCTGACAGATGCAGATAGATGGACTGAAGGATTGTTGACAACTGTGGTGAGGGTATTATGGGCTGGCAGTACAGATCTGCAAAAATATGACTGTTACAAGCATGCAAACTATTTGAGTAGGAAAGACATGAAAGGATGAAACAATGAGGAATTGAACCCATGACCACTGCCTAGAATATCATTGTACTAACCAGTAAGCTATACCTCCATGGCTTGTGTCACAGCAAGGGCTGGGTACAGAAGGACTGCAGGTCACCGCACAAACTGCCTGTTCTGTGTTCCAGGATAGGGTAACCCCACCAGTACCCATGATGCAATGCACATGCTGAATAGTTGTCTACTGCTGATCACCAAATGCGATCTGCACCTCTCCGGTACCTCAGCTTGGTAAGACGAACTGACAGTGCATGATACTGGCACAGAGTAGCTACAGACCATGCCATTGTGCAGGTTCTGTGTTCATCCTGAGGGTTAGGATGGATGCTCAGCACTAGGTCCGCAGTTCATGTGGTGCGAGAGATAGGTCCTGCTGTACATCCCTGTCACTACCAGTGTGTGACAGGTGGTCCTTGCAGTGCAACTGAAAGTAATTCTGTATCCATCTGTGACCAGACACCACCCAGATTAGTGCATACCCAGGAGGGATTGAGCCGACACCAGCACCCACTCCACCTCTGTCCACCTGCTACCGCTCCACCTGCCCAATCGGGGCAGCTCTGCTCGTTTAAAACAAACAGCAGCCGGCGCACCCGCGCCTGAGGGCCTCGCCAGAGGGCCCTTTGGCGTGGCCCTTAGGCGGTGGCCCGACAGCCGAGGGCCCCACACACAGCATGTCTACCGGAATCAGTCAGTAACTGCTACGAGACCACAACGCTGCACAACTCAGCAGAACCACCGCCGCTTGAGCTCCCCTGCCAGGGTTGAGCTCGCTAACACCAGACACCACCAGCCGCTGTTGACCGCAGGTAACCAATAGCTTTTACCACAATAAAAGCAATTTCCATTGTAAGGCTGAAACCCTGAACAGTGACCGCAAGTAAAATACACCCACCAGACAAAAATCGCTGGTACAACCACTAAAACACTGACCTGCATGAACTGCCCAGAACTGCAAGAAACCAATAAAGGGTCACGAATTAACATATAAAGCTGTACCATTAGAGAACCAAATAGCATTAGAAAACCACAGTGCAATGGAAGTTATTAATACCATACTTTTAATTTGTCTGTGCCTGACAGTATGTACCTGCACATGCAATGCGAACTCGCACAACCATTTTCCCTACACATGGCAACCTTTATATTGACACACACTATTCATGATACCCACATATGTGGTATACAATATGCATTACCCCACTCACATTAGCACTGTACTGCAACCCGACCGAGTATCAACCACCAAGCACCGTAATAAGCCACGCAACTACTATAACCCAAGACCGAAGGAAACGCACCAGCGAATATCCACAACAAAACCGAATACAAACCCACAACCCAACAAAATGCCTCAAATCCCACACACTTGTATACTAATAAATGCCAGATCAGTAAGAAATAAAATTCACGTTATGCATAATGTCATCACAGATGAAAAACCAGACATCCTATGCATCACAGAAACTGATCCCATCCTACTCAAGCAATTGAACAAACCTGGTTATAAGATATACAACTGTCCACGAACCAGTAGAAGAGGAGGTGGAGTCCTAATTATTGCTAAGGATTCACTAAACCTAATCAACACATCGCAAAACACAGTCGATGGAATCGATATACTCAAACTGGAAAGCAATAATTTGTCTCATCTATAGATCCCCCACTTCACAGCATGAAACTCTGGCTGCCGTGCTAGAGACAATCTCTACAACCACAATCAAAAAATACCAAATCATACTAGGAGACCTCAGTCTAGCATCAGCCTCACCTACGCATGCAAGCACCTTCCTGGAAGCTATGGACCAACTAGGATACAAACAAATAATACAAGATGCCACACATAACAAAGGAAACATACTAGATCTGGTATTTATACCGAAGAAAGACCAGCAGGATGGAGGCACAGAACCTGTACCACAAATAACACAAGTTCCATGGTCCGGCCACCAACTGATAAAATTTACCTTATACCTACCCACCAAACCTGGCAATCCACAAACTGGATCAATGATGCAACTTGGAAGGAAATTCCAGAAATTCAACAAAGAAGCCCTAATAAGCTCCATCACAACGCACATAAACACGGACTACACCGACCTAGAAACCCTAATCAACCCATGGAACGAAGGGATAGAAGCAATCTCAGAACTAAAGACGAAAGCACCGAACAATGCGAACACTAAAACAAGAACCAAAACGAAGCCCTGGTACACGACAACACTAAACAAAATGAAGAAAGACCTAAGGAAACTAGAAAAACAATGGAGACAAACGAAGACCCCCGAACGCAAAGCAGAATACTTAACGTTCCTCTCAAAATACAAAGTCGAAATCAACCTTGCAAAAAACCCCCATCATACCAACATACTCAACAAGGCGCTGAACAGACCCAGAATATTGCTTGAGCTCATTAAATCCCTTACTAAAACCTCCCAGGATGATAACTCCAATGACGCTATTAAAGTGCAAACGTTAGCTGACCACTATGCCAGTAAACTCAACCCACCATCAGCGGGACACCCCACCCAAAACCAGACCTCAAACTATCCCTCACAGCACGTCACAACCACGAACAGGAACAAGGAATGGAACGCTTTCTACGAGATGGAGGACAGACAAATAATAAACATAATCACAAGCCTAAACACCATAATCTCCCCATTAGATCCCTGCACAGCAGCCTGGCTCAAGGCAACAAAGCAAGAAATTGCCCAATACATTACACACATAGTAAACCAATCACTCCAGCAAGGAATCATGCCAACTGAGCTCAGAAAATCCCTCATAAGACCCATACTAAAAAACAAAACACTCAAGAAGGATGATCCAGCCTCATACCGGCCAATCTCAAGTATATCATTCCTAGCCAAAACGATTGAAAAGGCAGTCCAACAGCAACTACAAGACCATGTTGACGCCAGAAACACACTCGATGATCAACAATATGGATTCCGCCAACATCAAGGTGTTGAAACCTTACTACTTGTGCTTCTTGATAAACTATTCAAAGGCCTGGAAGACAAAAAGAAAATGTTCATTCTAATATTCAAAGATATAACTGCTGCATTTGATACAGTAAACCATAGAACCCTCATCAACAGACTGGAGTCCATAGGAATAACAGGAACCCCCCTAAACTGGTTCATATCCTATATAACAAACAGAATGCAGCAGGTCCAATTCAATGAAGAAAAAGTGAAGGCATTCTCCCAAACTCAGGGAATACCTCAAAGCTCAGCATTGTCCTCCCTACTGTTCAACCTATACATAAACCGGTCTGCACAATCTTTCAGAAACACAAGGTCAATTACCACATTTATGCAGACGACATAATGCTATATACTCAACTGACCATGACCAATCCGAATTACAACCATCTAGAGGAATGCCTAAATGAAATGCAAACCTGGCTACAGTAAAACAATATGGGGTATGTTTACTAAATTGTCTTAATGTGCGCTCTGTGACGTTATCGCGCGATAAGGTACCTTATCGCGCGATAATGGCGCTTTATCGGGAGCAGAAGTACCATAGCGCGATAACGCGCGCAGCGGCGCAAACGAGCACAGAAGGCGGAGAAAGGCTCTTGGAGGGCAGAGGAAGGCTCCCCAAGGGCAGAGAGAAGGGGTCAATAGGTGGAGAGTGGGAGGGGAGAGGCTCCCCGCAAACTAACGCTGTGAAATCCGAGGCTCAAAACTAACGCCAGTGAAACCCTGGCATTAGAGCTGATTTAAAGGGAAGAGAAACCATTTCTGTCAGCAATGTACAGCAAAACCAGGGAACCTACAAAAAAGTGATAAGTGTGATACATGTGCACGGAACAAAAGGGCAAATAAACAGTGAAAATGAACAGAAGAAAATGGAAAAATAAAATAACCAAGCTGGGCAATAGTGATCTCAATGGGAAACATCAAAAAACACTCCCAAGAAAGCACCAAAAAACGGATATGAATTCTGGAAGGGTCCATGCTCCGTCCCCATGCAAGGTGAATGAGCCCACAGTGAAATTGCGCTGTGCAGGGTTTTCCTCTCCATCGGACAGGTTTCCTATGGCATGCACATGTGCAGCAACAGCAGGGCAGGCATGTCGGAATGGTCAACTGGACAGATGCTTGAAAATGGGATACAGAGGGCTGCAGGCGGCACATGCTGTGGTGCAGCAGGGGCACAGTGCAGACTAGGCAGATGCCTTGGTGCACTTAGGAATGCTGAAACTGTACAGCAGCCAGACAGCAACTGATGAGGGCCCAACATGGGCACGAGTGTGTTTATCAAAGTGTCACAGGGGATAGCACCCAGCAGGTACCTCCAAGGGCACAGAACATTGGCAGGCGGTGTTGGGGGGGAAGCGTGGACGTCTATGCAGGCACCCCTACCCCAGAACATGCACCATAGGTAGCCGCCTACCTGCACACTGGATGGCCTGAGACTGCGCACCACCAGCAGAAGGGCATGTCAGCATGGTGGCAGAGGGGTACTGGTGGTGGAGGGGGGCAGTGGCAGCTGCCCAGAGCAGACCATTGGCTAGCCTTGTGTAGGTGGGTGCCATGCACTGCAACAGACAGGCCCTGCAGGATGAACAGTCTTGGTATCACCAGGGAATGCACTGTCTCTGTGGCAACACGGTGGTGCAGTGCACACAACCAGTGTGTTCAGAGGCAGAAGGTCACAGATTCAAGTCCCAGCTGTGGTTCCTGCCAACCCAGCCCCCATATTTTACCCACTACTACAACGTGCTAATACAGACAGAACCTGTAGTGCAGATGATGTAGACATGCCCAAAACAACTACATTTTACCCTACCGAGCACAGATACCATAAACATGCGCATTACCTAGATCAGAGTCTCCCAAATGCAGTCCTGGAGGGCCAAACACCATTCAGGTTCCATGCTGCCTCTAATAAATGTGGCTGTGCTGCATTGCTATGCACCGCCCCCATGGTATGCAGATGTATCTCATGCATATTCATTAGGGACAGCATGAAAACCCGAATAGTGTTTGGCCCTCCAGGACTGGAGTTGGGAACCTCTGCCCTAGAGCAGCAGTCAACAGGGCAGAGCTACTCAATTCCAGTCCTGGAGGTCCGCAACCCTGCAGGTTTTTGGGATATCCCTAATGATATGCATGAGATATATATGCATTAGAGATAGCCTGCCAACCTGACTGGTTTTTGGCCCTCCAGGGCTGGATTTGGAGACCCCTGCCTTACACCTCTGTCATTTAAGATCGTAAGTGGGCAAGGTGCAGATGTCCAAGACATCAAAAAGGTTAGAATTTGTCACATTCCTCCTTGCTTCTCACCACCACCAAAATATTGTCTATTAGACAACTTTTTGGTGGTGTTGAGAATCTAGGAGGAATGTGACACATTCTATCTACTCTTTTGATGTCTAGAACATCTGTACCTTGCCCACTCACAATCTTAAATGACAGAGGTGTAAGGCAGGAGTCTCCAAATCCAGCCCTGGAGGGCCACAAACCAGTCAGGTTGGCAGGCTATCTCTAATGCATATATATCTCATGCATATTATTAGGGATATCCCGAAAACCTGCAGGGTTGCAGACCTCCAGGACCGGAATTGAGTAGCTCTGCAACAGGGGCTGACACACAAGCAGCCACAGGCTGCATTATCTCAAGCCTCCTGGAGAGGCAGGATGTTGGGACCTGCGTGCATCTCCCCATACTAGCACTTGCATACCTTAGCAATGCCACCCTAAACATGGAAAAACTGTACACAGCTATCAAAAGGTTGCTATGATAACTGGCAGATAGCAATTCCTACGTTAAGCACAATTGGCTGATTGAGCTGCATCATGCAACCTTTCTGATGTCTGTGGAGTGTGCCTCAGGTCTGGTGTCTGACAGAGTGACCCCCAACAGTATTGCATACCATAGCCATGCCTGCACTGTGCCCTGGAGTGGTGTGGTGGCCAGGGCTGCCAAACACCTCTATAGCTGCACAATGCTGGCATAGGTGTGTGGAGTGTGTGTCTGTCTATCCAGTATGTGGTGGCTGCCAACACCCTCCACAGCCCACACTGCTAGCACTGTTGCCAGTATTGGCCTGCCAATGTGCATAATGAGAAGCAAGGTACTGTGGGAATAGCCTGGATAGTGTGGCCTGGCCTGGCCGCATCTGCACAGGGCATAGGGCAATGGCTTGGACATTGTAGTACCCGGCCACCACCTGCATGGACAGCATGGCCACAGCATGTCCTGGTGGGAGGTCACTCTCACCCTGACTGAGCAGTGACCACGGCATGGCTAGGTTCCCCCATAGTGCTATATAATGTTTTTATTATGTGATATTTATGGGTCTTTTTTGGGGCCCAATCACTGATTTATCTGCTTGGTGTGTATGCTGACATCCCAGTTCTAGGTACATGCATCTCTTCCAGGACTATGGACTAGCTAGCAGAGTGTCTGCAGCTAGTATGTGTCTTGCTGGAACACCCTGCAGGGTGCAGTGACTGGAGACTTGCTGCTGGAGAATGTCAGATGGTGGGGGTGGGGCAGCTGAGCATTTCCAGGCCTAATGTCTGTCTGCTATTGCTTCATGGATGTGTACAGCTCTGCATTGTCTGCTCTGTAGGGTGTCTGTTTCCCAGCAGGACTGGGGTTGATGGTCCTCTCTACTGCTACCATTGCAGGGAGGTAGATTGTGGATCTATTGGTGGGTGATCCTGTTTCCCACCCTGAGCCCCAGAGGATGGGTTTTGTAGTGGTACATAATCCGCCTATGGGTCCAAACACCTCCACCTACATCATGTAACCATGGCACCAACAGAAGATATGCACTATTCTGGGTGCATCATAGCTCATGGCTAGACATGACTGAGAAATACAAAAGGACACAGATGTAACCTAGGCGTGTCTGCAGGAACTACCTATCACACACAATAGCACTGATTGGGACTTGCTGCAGCATGGCATATTTCAGCCATGACAGGTGCTGTGGACCTGGTGCTGGGCGCCCCACCTCACCCTCAGGGTGAGCACAGTACCCGCACAATGTGACAGTCTGTGGCTACTCTGTGCCAGTACCACACACGGTCAGTTCCTCCTACCAGGCAGAGGTGCTGTGGGGGTGCATACCCCATCTTGTGCCCATCTGTCGACTGCTGATTTGCATGTGCAGTGCATCATGGGTATGGGTGGGTTAACCCTATCCTGGTAACCACAGCAGACAGTTTGTGTGGTGCCGTGCAGTTCTTCTGCAGCCAGCCAGGGGTTTGTTAGCAGCTGTAGCCCACTGGTTACTTCACTGCCTGTGAAGTCAGAGGTCATGGGTTCAAACCTATGGGGGAGGGGGGTTATTTGATAGGGCTGTCTAAAAATAGACAATGCCTCAGACAGCCCTATCAAATAATAATGTACATTAGTGCTGCCAGCAAAAATACCCTCACAGTACTGTAACCTTAAGGCACCTTATAGAGCACTTTATAGGGCGCCTTATAAGGCGCCCTATCAAGCGCCTTATAAGGTGCCTTATAAGGTGTCCTATAGGGGACATTATAGGGTGCCTTGACGGACAGTGCGCTTTATAATGTGCCCTATGGAGTGCGTTATGGGGTGCCTTATGCGGCACCTTAGGTTACGCCATCATGAGGGTGTTGTTTGCTGGCAGCACTAATTAAAATAAAAGTAAAATGCCTCAAAAATCACTACCTAAAAATAAAGGGTGATGCCTCAGACAGCTTTATGCATTAGGCACACTGGGGGATCAAACTCATGACCCCTGTACCATCAGTCAGTGTATTAACCATTGTGCTACACCTCTGTTTCCATGTTTGCATGTCTGGGCGCCTACTTAAGATTACTGCGTGTTAACATGCTTAGCGGCGCTTCGCCCGTTAATGTGCACAGCAGCGCGCGTTATCACGCGATAATCCCGTTTTGCTACTCTAAGACCGACACGCCCACTCCTTTTAAGGCAGCCTGCACACTATCGCCGGGTGCACGTTAAGACGGTTTAGTAAACATACCCCCATGTCTATAAACCACAAGAAAACGAAATGTACATCTACAAAAAATCAGTTTTCAACCCTCCCTCAACAATCACCATGAACAACAACTCTTATAACATAAAGAATGAGATAAAATACCTAGGGGTAAAACTCGACAGAAACCTAAGGATGGAAAAAGATCTTCGACTGCTTAACCAGGCAATATTCCATAAACTAAGGGTCCTCCAACCCCTATGCAACATCATCAAACACACCGATTTCAGAACAGTAGCACAAGCACTCATTACACCCCACCTAGACTACTGCAACGCCATTCTCCAAGGTCTACCAAAGAAAACCCTCAACATACTGCAAATGGCGCAAAACGTCACAGCCAGGATTATCATGAAGCGAAAACTCACCGAGCATATTACGCCAATACTAATCGAATTACACTGGCTTCCCATTACTGCCCGCATAAGATACAAAATATTAGTAACAACATTCAAACTGATACACAACATAGCACCATCCTACCTCTCCATCTCATCACTACACAACCTCCTAACAGAAGCAGAAGAACACACAACTTAAACACCTTTTACGTCTCAACTAACATCTGCACTGTCAAAGTTTGCACAAGCAACAGAGCATTCACCTATTCAGCACCCACGTTATGGAATCAGGTACCAGATGAACTGAGATCGAACAGCGACCTACAGGATTTCAGGAAAAAGCTAAAGATCCACCTCTTCCAGGAACATTATAACTTGACATAAGCAATGCAGAATGAACCAAATCTTGCAACCCAAATGAACAAGAGTAAGAACCTATTTCGTTGCAACCACAAATATATATATATTTTCAGCTATATAAATGCAACTGTAGATGGCTCAAACTGTATAAATGCAAGCAAAAGTAATACAAATGTATAAATGTATAAATGTAAAAACACCTACCCCATAATGAAGATGTAAATAATGTTGATTCCTATCATATGTAACCAATGTTTGCTGTGTAAGGTAAACCGCTACTGATCGCTGGAAGAAACGGTATACAAATGAAACCAAATCAAATAAATAAATAAATACCCAGTGTTAAGGTCTGGCTGCCATGGGCATCTGTTATCATGGGCAGAGGAGTGTCTAGACTCGCATGAGGTTTATGTAGCACTGCCTCTACAGGTCAAAGTGGTACACCCTTTTTGTAGGTGAGGGAGTGGAGGGACAGGTGCTTGAGCCCGGAAGAATAGCTGTAGGACCAGCAACCCCCATCCTGCTAGCAAAAGACAGCTCTCCAGTGCTGGTGGGTCAGAGCCATACCTGTAACTGGGCAGTGGTAGATCAGCAGTAATGCCGGGTGTAAGCCTGGAAAACCTCAACTGCCCCACACCATACTTTACCATTCACCAGCAGGCAGTACCCTGCAAAGTATTCCAACCATGCACAGACTAACTGCAGTCCACTAGCCAGTCCATAGTACATACAGAAAAACTATGTGCACCCAGAGGTAGGATATACAGCACAGACACCAAGCAGGTATCTGAGTGACTAGGGCCCAGAACTAAGAACACATAGGTATCACTAGAAACAGATAGCATAGAGCACTATGTGGGAACATAGACATGCCATGGTCACTACTCAGTCAGAGTGAGAGTGACCTCCCAGCATTTATTTATTTATTTATTTATTTATTTCAACTTCTTATATACCGCACTCTTTGACATCAGCGCGGTTTACAGATAACATAAAGAAACCAGAACAACAGGCTGTTTGGTATTACATATAACAGGAGTATCAACTTGGATAACATGGGAGAACTATTTACATGGAGTATATAATCTATTAACTAGATAACATGCTCGAACTATTTACATAAAATTAGCAGGAATGCTTGGAACAAGGAGAGAGACTGTGGATTGTATTAGGGTGGGGCTATTATGTTACGCTTCATGTGGATTGTATTAGGGTGGGGCTATTATGTTACGCTTCATGTGGGGTAGTATTTGATGAAAAGTTGCAGTTTAAGGGCCTTTCTGAACTGGGTTAGGTCGGTTATGGCGCGGAGATCAGGTGTGAGAGAATTCCAGCATTTTGGTGCGCTAAACATGAAAGCTCTGTTTGACGTTGAAAGGCTGCACGTTGTTATAGCCTTTGGGGTTGTTAGTGAGTTTAATGCTGCCTGTCTCCTATTTCTGTTTGATGGGACGGTTTGGATGAGTTTAGAAAGTGATGTGGACGATAAACCAGAGCACTACTACTACCTCCTGCACAGTTTAGCAATGTCGGCACTGTGATCAGGACCAGTGTGGCTGGTCCTGATCACAGTGCCGACATTGTGGCTGGCCCTGATCACACTGACCAGGACCACAGCATGACATGCTGTGGCCACCCTGTCCATGCAGGTGGTGGTCGGGCACTACAGTGGCCTAGCCATTGCCCTACACCCTGTGCAGATGCATCCTGGCCAATCCACTCTGCCCGGGCCATACCCACAATACCTTGCTCCTCATTATGCACATTTGCAGGCTAATGCTGGTAACAATGGGGCATTATGGGTCCAGTGAAGTGTAGGCAGCCACAAAACAATGGATAGACATATACACACACTCCTTTTGCAGCATTGTGCAGAGATAGGGGTGGTTGGCAACCCTGCCTGCCACACTGGTCCTGATCACAGTGCCGACATTGCTAAACTGTGCAGGAGGTAGTAGTAGTGCTCTGGTGATAACTGCATCTCCGTGCTGGGGCCAACAGCCTGATTCTCTATGAAGCTTTGGATAGTGGAGCCTGTGTGAGTGGGTATTTGTACCCCTATTGGCCGCTGCTTTGGGGATTGCACATTTTGATATTGTATTTGCATTGTAGGGTAAAACATAGGGACATGCTCTGCAGGATCCACAGCTGGGACGTGAATGTGTGACCCTCTGTTCCAGGACACACTGGCTGTGTGTACTGTACCACACTGTTGCCACAAAAGCACAGCAGTCCCTGGGGCTACCTTTACTTTTCCTCAGCCAGACCTTTTCTGTTGCACTGCACACAATATACTGGTACAGGGCATGGCCTAGGTCCACTACAGGCAAGTGCCACTGCCCCCTCCAGCACCAACACACACCCTCCACCATGCTGACATGACCATATGCTGTCGGTGCTGGTAGTGCGCAGTCCCAGGCCATCCACTGTGCAGGTAGGCGGGTTCCTAGGGTGCGGGCTCTGGGGTGGGGAGGCATACATGGACATCCACACATCCCCCCCATCACAGCCTACCAATGTTATGTCCCTTCCACATGGGGGAGAGATGGCTGGGGGATGTCAGGTTGGTGCTCTAGCAACTATTGGCTAGCGTGGACCAGGTAGATGTAGGTAGATTGTGTTGTGACAGCCGCCAGTGGACAGGCTAGGGCATGCACCTCAGGTACAGTGTACCCAGTTTGGCCTACTGGGTGTATATATGTTTCTGACAACGTGTGGTCACATCCTGCAAAGCCTTACTGGGGGCCGCAGTAAAGGGTGTTCATTGAGCTGGGTTTATGAACTTTTTGGAATGCATCTTGGGTAAGGTCTGTGGACCCTTATTAGAGTAGTCCCCAGATGTGCACTGATTGCTCTATTACAGGCATAGTGGTACCTGTGTGACCTTTGGGTTACTTGCTGGGTAATGTCCCCTGGATGGGACACTGTGGAACACCAACTACTGGGCATGTTTAGCCTTGGTCAGCTGCTGTCTTGCTGATTTCCAGTTTCTATGTTCCTATGTGCCACCTAGGCGACAGCCTAGTCCACCTTGTGCCCCAGCTGCCCCCACTGCATGTCCCACCTACAGCCCCCTATGCCCCATTTGCACCATCACCATAGTGGCCTTTCATACTTGGGCGCTATGCTGTTGCTGCAAATGGAGCACTATTATCACTTTTCTTGGGCTCCCTGCCTATGCTGTACATTGCTGATGCTAAAATTGTTTCACTCTCCTGCAAATGTGCATCTAACAACAGGTTTTCACTCCCGGTAATGTTCGGCCCTTCATGTCCCCGCGTTAGTGTAGCAGGAGCCTCTCCCCGCCCACTCCCCGCCCATTGACCCCTTCTCTCCGCCTTCTTTCCTCCCTCTGCGGGACTTACCACAGCCAGTGACGTTAACACACGTTAAGTAACGTTAACACGCGTAATAACGCACATTAATGTTACTTAAAGCGCGTTAACGTAGCCGCTGCTACGTTACCACGCTTTAGTAATCATACCCCTATATCAACCGACTCACCTTTGTCTACCTGTTTATTCACATCTTTAAAAACACATAACAGATTAGTAAGACAAGACCTTCCTTAGCTTAAGCCCCCAATACCCCTCCCCCTGATGCTAACTGCTTAGCACTGAGGTGTGTAGTGGCAGCCCCTGCGAATATCCAGCTGAATTAACCATGTTAGTGCCGCTGAATATCCAGCTCAGTGGCATTTACATGTTTTCTGGTCTGCAAACCATGTAAATGCCTTTGACTATCCTCCTCAATATTTCTAATTCAAGGTTAAGCATCAATTAGGGAAAGCAAAAGCAAAAATAAAAGTGGGAAATGTAGGAAATGTAGGAAATAGGAGGAATTTTAGGTTCAAAATGGACACAAATTCTGGTTACTCTCAGATGATTTTGTGGCTTTACTTCATTTTTTCCTATCTTTCTGTCTGTGCAGATCTTGAAATCCAGCATGCAGGGGGACACCAGTCCAAAAAAATCCACCTACACTATTGCAGACCTGGTACATACCCCAGTTGTCCGCAGGATAACCATCTGCCTCATCTTCGTATGGTAAGTCAGAATAACTTCTAGGAGCTCAATTTTCAGCCAAGGTTGCCACCACTTGAAGTTAAGCGCTGGCCTTAGCACTTAACATTAGGAAATAATTTTATAAACATTTTCTGTGTTGAAAAGGTCTCTTATAAAATTAGGTCACATCTAAAAGTACACGTGGTGCGTTAGGAGTGTGTTTGTTTAGTAGGTGTGCTCATGGGAGGAGTTAGGGCAGGGCATGGGTGGAGCTGAGATTTATTTATGCAAGCATTTTGCAAAATACATGTGTACCTTACTCACAAATATTTACTCCTGCTCTTCAGCAACCACAATCTAGGCACTGTTTCTGTAGGATTTGTGCAAGTATTTTATAAAGATACATAGGTGCCTAGGGGGTATGTTTACTAAACCTTCTTAACATGCGTGGCGCGCATGAGCGCGCGCTAAGGTACCTTAGCGCATGCTAATGACGCTTTATGGGGCAAAAACGCGCTTTAGTGCGCGCTCATGCGCGCAGCGGCGCAAACGAGCGCTGAAGGCATGGAAAGGCTCCCGGAGGGCGGAGGAAGGCTCCCCAGGGATGGAGAGAAGGGGTCAATTGGTGGAGAGTGGGAGGGGAGAGGCACCCGCACACTAACGATGTGAAATTCGAGGCCAAAAATAACGCGAGTGAAAACCTCGCGTTAGAGCTGATTTAAAGGGAAGAGAAACCATTTCTGTCAGCAATGTACAGCAAAACCAGGGAAACCTACAAAAAAGTGATAAGTGTGATACATGTGCACGGAACAAAAGTGCAATTAAAAATTGAAAATGACCCCAACAAAATAAAAAAAAATCATAATCAAGCTGGGCAATAGTGATAGTATTGGGAAACATCAAAAAACACTCCCAAGAAAGCCCCAAAAAATAAATATGAATTTTAGAAGGGTCTACGCTCCGTCCCCATACAATGTGAATGATCCCACAGTGAAATAGCACTGATCAGGGTTTCCCTCTCCATTGGACAGGTTACCTATGGCATGCACATGTTCCACAACAGCAGGGCGGACATGTCGGAATGGGCAACTGGACAGATGCTGGGAAAGGGGATACAGAGGGCTGCAGGCGACACATGCTGTAGTGCAGCTGGGGCACAGTGCGGACTAGGCAGATGCCTAGGTGACACTTAGGAATGCTGAAACTGAACAGCAGCCAGACAGCAACTGATGAGGGCCCAACATGGGCACGAGAGTGTTTATCACAGTGTCACAGGGGATAGTACGCAGCAGGTACCCCCAAGGGCACAGAACATTGGCAGGCGTTGTTGGAGGGAAGCGTGGACGCCTATGCAGGCACCCCTACCCCAGAACACGCACCATAGGCAGCTGCCTACCTGCACACTAGATGGCTTGAGACTGTACCACCAGCACCACCAGCAGAAGGGCATCTCAGCATGGTGGCAGAGGGGTACTGGTGGTGGAGGGGGACAGTGGCAGCTGCCCAGAGCAGACCATGGCCTAGCCCTGTGTAGGTGGGTGCCATGCACTGCAACAGACAGGCTCTGTCTGACAAACAACCATGGTATCCCCAGGGAGTGCACTGTCTCTGTGAGCACAGTGTGGTGCGGTGAACACAGCCAGTATGTTCAGGAGCAGAAGATCACAAGTTCAGGTCCCAGCTGGGGCTACTGCCAATCCAGTCCCCATATTTTACCCGCTACTAAACCGTGATAGTAAGGACAAACCTTTATTGCAGAGAACATGCGCATGGTTCAAACGCCTATATTTTACCCCACCGAGCACAGACACCAGAAACATGCGCATTACCTAGAGCAGAGTCCCCCAAATGCAGTCCTGGAGGGCCACAAATCATTCAGGTTCCATGCTGCCTCTAATAAAGATGCCTGTGCTGCATATCTATGCACCACCCCCATGGTATGCAGATGTAGCTCATGCATATTCATGAGGGACAGCATGAAAACCCGAATAGTGTTTGGCACACCAGGACTGGAGTTGGGAACCTCTACCATAAAGCAGCAGCCAACAGGGGCAGACACACCCACACCCACAGGCTCCATTAGCCAATGCCTCCTGGAGAGGCAGGACATTGGGCCCTGCGTGCATTTCCCAATACAAGCACTTGCATACCTTAGCAATGCCACTCTACACTTGGGAATACGGTACACAGCTATCAAAAGTTTGCTATGATTACTGGCAGATAGCAATTCCTACGTTAAGCACAGTTTGCTGATTGAGCTCCATCGTAGCAACCTTTCTGATGTCTGTGGAGTGTGCTGCAGGTCTGGTCTCTGACAGTGTTTACCACCCTGGGGAGTGACCCCCAACAGTATTGCGTACCATATCCATGCCTGCACTGTGCCCAGGACTGGTGTGGTGGCCAGGGCTGCTAAACTCCTCTATAGTAGCACAATGCTGGTATAGGTGTGGGAGTGTGTGTCTGTCTATCCAGTGTGTGGTGGCTGCAAACACCCTCCACAGCCCACACTGCCAGCACTGTTGTCAGTATTGGCCTGCCAATGTGCATAATGAGGAGCAAGCTACCATGGGTATAGCCCGGACAGGGTGGCCTGGCCAGGATGCATCTGCACAGGGCATAGGGCACTGGCTGGGACATCGTAGTGCCCGGCCACCACCTGCACAGACAGGGTGGCCACAGCATGTCCTGCTGGGAGATCACTCTCACCCTGACTGTGCAGTGACCACAGCATGGCTAGGCACCCCCATAGTGGCCATATAGTATTTTTCTCATGTGATATTTATGGGTTTCCTTTTTGGGGCCCAGTCACTGACTTATATGCTTATTGTGTGTGCTGACATCCCAGTTCTGGGTGCATGCATTTCCACCAGAAACATGCACTATGGACTAGCTAGCAGACTGTCTGCAGCTGGTATGTGTCTTGATGGAGCGCCTTGCAGGGTGCAGCGGCTGAATACTTGCTGCAGGAGAATATCAGATAGTGGTGGGGTGAAGCTTAGAATATACAGGCCTAATGTCTGTCTGCTATTGCGTTATGGATGTGTACAGAGCTGCATTGACTGCCCTGTAGGGTGTCTGTTCCCTAGCAGGACTGGGGTTGATGGTCCCCTCAATTGCTACCATTGCAGGGAGGTAGAACGTGGATCTGTTGGTGGGAGACCCTGTTTACCACCCTCAGCCCTGGAGGAGGAGGGTGGTGGTACATAATCCTCCTAGGGGTCCATAGGGGCTACACCTGACTGAGACATACAGATACATCCAAGGTGTGTCTGCAAAAACTACCTATCTCACACATTAGCACTGCTGGGGATCTGCAGCATGGCCTATCTCTGCTGTGGACCTGGTGCTGGGCGCCCAACCTCACCCTCAGGGTGAGTGCAGTACCTGCACAATGTGACGGTGTGTAGCTACTCTGTGCCAGTACCACACACGGTCAGTTCCCCCTACCAGGCCGAGGTGCTGTGGGGGTGCATATCCAATCTTGTGATCATCTGCTGCATGTGAAGTGCATCATGGGTATGGGTGGGTTAACCCTATCCTGGTGACCACAGCAGACTGTTTGTGTGGTGACTTGCAGTCCTTCTGCAGCCAGCCAGGGGTTTGCTAGCAGCTGTAGAGCTGTAGCCCACTGGTTACTTCACTGCCAGTGGAGCCAGAAGTCATGGGTTCAAACCCACAGTGGGGTTATTTGATAGGGCTGTCCAAAGCATTATCTATTTTTAATGTACATTAGTACTGCCAGCAAAAACACCCTCAGCGTACTGTACCCATAAGGTGCCTCAGAAGGCGCTTTATAGGGCGCCCTATAGGGCACCTTATGGTTACCGTCCATATAAGGTGCACTATACAGTATCCTATGGAGCGACTGATAGGGTGCCCTATAGGGAACATTATAGGGTGCCGTGGTGGATAGTGCACTTTATAATGTGCCCTATGGAGTGCCTTATAGGGTGCTTTATGCGGCACCTTAGGTTATGGCACATGAGGGTGTATTTGCTGGCAGCAATTAATAAAATACAAATAAAGTGCCACAGGAAACAATACTTACATGTCAAAGCTGATGCCTCAGCCAGCCTTACGTATTAGGCACACTGGGGATTTAACTCATGACCCCTGTATCATCAGTCAGTGCCTTAACCATTGTGCTACACTGCTGTTCCTCCTTGCATGTCAGCGCACCTACTTCAGATTTCCATGCGTTTAAATGCACAGTGCTGCCATCAAAAACAGTGCTATGACCTTGCTGTGCCTCATAGAGCACCCTATACGGCACCCTATAGGCCACCCTTTAAGCAACATTGTAGGGTGCCGTGGCGGACAGTGCACTTTAAAATGTGCCCTCTGGGGTGCCTTATGCAGCACCTTATGTTACAGCGCTTTGAGAGAGTGTGTTTGCTAGCAGCAGTAATTAAAATAAAATTAAAAAGCCTCATAATGCAATATTACACATAAATGGTAGTGCCTCAGCCAGCCTTATTCATTGAGCACAGTGGGGGATTGAACCCATGACCCCTGCACCATTTGTCAGTGTCTTCACCATTGTACTGCAGCCCTGTTCCTCTGGTTGTACATCAGCGCGCCTGCTTATGCTTCCTGCGCGCGTTCCTTGTGCGCTAATGTGTGCAGCGCACAAGAGCGCGCAGCGCAGCGCGCGCTAATCCCATTTTGCTAATTTTTGACCGGACCGCCCACTCCTTTTATGGCATCCTGCAGACTAACGCGACACGCACGTTTAGAGGGTTTAGTAAACATACCCCTAGGTGTCTTTAAAAATAGGCTGAAAATAGATGCCTTCTCCACTTCCAAATGTAACTGCCTGTTATTAAATTCCTTCTAAGGGGTTAATTTTATAAGGGAACTGCGTAAAGATACGTGCCATTTACCATTAAGTTGCTAGTTTCAAAGATTTATGTGTATGCCTGGACACTTATGCACATACTTTATTGAGCTAGTCTGTTAGTACGCACATAAGAGCGATCACACATGCTTTCAATGTGGGCATGCATGTGGTGGTGTGGGAGCAGAGCTCAAATGTTTACATGTTCCTGCAAACCTAGTTGCGGGCATTTCCACTTACCCTAAGGCAGGCATGAGTGCTTGCGACTACTTTGACGCCCTCTTTTACACAGTTTATTGCCCTGTTTTATAAAAGAAAGTACATGTATACGTCTCTTTATAAAAGAGACCTCAAATGTGCACATACTACCACGGGTTAACTCTGCCGGAGTTCATGGGCTCGATATTCAACAGCGGTAGATAGTGCTTTTAAAGTGGCTGGCCATTGCTGCTTTAACTTAAACCAGGATAATCAATGCTGGATTCATAAACGGCCACCAGCATTGAATATTCAGGTTGCTGAGTTAGTGATTTAGATAACTGGTTATCTGTGATATTCAGTCAATAGCCAGATAAAGTTAGGCCAGCCTTTTTTCTAACTATACCCGAGTAAAGATAACTGGTTATTGACTGAACATCACAGAGAACTAGTTATCTTTGGGTGCTGCCCACCCTCAGAATGCTCTGATGCTAGCTGGTTAGCATCAGGGCATTTGGATGAGCTAGAAGGGAATTTTCAGTGGCATTAACAGAGTAAGTGCAGCAGAACATTCGGGTGTGTGACATTTATGCAGTTTGCAGGTCTGCAAACTGCGTAAATGCTTTTGAATATGCCCCCCCCCCATAAAATTACCCTCAAAATGTATATTCAGTGTGCATTATTCGTTTAGGGAATGCTGCTGAATATATACAGTATATAGGAAGATCGCTGTGGGGACTATGGAGTCATTCTGTGCCATGAATGGCGGGGATGTATGTCCTGCCTGGACATGCATCCCCGCTATTTGTCCCTCTGCCACTCCTGGTGCAAAGGCTCCCCGTACGAACAGTGCTGTTATACGGGGAGCTTTTGACGGGGCAGGAGGGGCGGTCTGGAGGCAGAGCTACACAGAGCATTTGAATACTACACACCTCCATTATGGAACTCACTCTCACACAACCTAAGAGATATTACAGACATCGGTGACTTCAGAAAATACCTAAAAGCCTACCTCTTCAACAAACACTACAACAGCATCAGGCAATGATCGAATTCCCTACACAACTGTCCCCCTCAACAAGATGTCGTCTAAGCTTGTACCTAGATGTTGTACATAGTTATAGAGTTGTAAACAGTTAAATGTAAATAGTTCTTGGTAGGCAAGATGGCGACGTTAACGGACGTGTGTTGGTGAGCTCCGTGCTTTTGGAAATTGTCAGCGTTTCCTGTACCTTTTTTCTTCTGCGTTCTGTGGAACTTATTTGATGCCGCATAAGGGCAGAAAACGTAAGGCTAAGCTGGCAACAACGGAGGACGCGGGAGCTGATAAGCCAACACTTCGCGGCCCCATGGATTCTTTCGTGGTGCCAGCTGAGAAGAGTGCCGCGACTTCAGAGCCCTCGCTAGGCATTCTTGGGGCGGACGGAGGGTCCCGGGATGCCGTGAGACTTGAGGCATCATTGAGCCCGGAGTCCCGTGTTCCACCAGCGCAACCGGAAGGTGAGATCCGGTCTGAGGACTCAGTTGGGTCTGGTGGAGGTTTGCTGTGCCCTACTGAGCAGCCTCGACAATATTCTCCCAGCGTGGAAGGTAGTCCAGCCGGGCAGGTAACTCCGGAAGCGCTGTCTGGTGTGAAGGGGGTTGTGGAGGATCGGGCCTCTTTGCCTTGTCTCTCTTCTGAGGAACCTTTCTCGGGACTGGCGTCCAAAGTTCTCTTCTGGAAAAACCAAAAACTGTTACTATTGATTCTTTATGGGAAGCTTTTTCAGCCATGCACCTCACTATAACAGCACAGCTCCAATCTATTCAACAACAGTTTCAGTTTTTTGGGCAACAGTTACAAGTTTACCAATCTACTCAGACTGAGATGAATGCTAAAGTGGCCTCCCTTGAGGGGTTCTTAGGGCAGATTAAAGATGTTTCCCATAACTTGATAAAAGATTTGGCGGTAGTACAAAGGAGGCTGGAGTTTCTTGAAAATGCCACAAAAAGCCGTAACCTACGGGTTTTGAATTTTCCTAAAGTTCCATCGGTCTCGTCTCTGGAACTATTTAAGCAGTTTCTTTCTACAGTACTCAAGGTATCGGCAGATGCAATTCCTCCTATATCCAAAGCTTTCTACCTTCCGACTTCTAAGATTGGTGGGAAGGGTGAAGGAAATCACCTTGTGCTGTCTGCGGATAGTCTGGATCTTTCTACTTTTTTGGAACAGTTCCCTACTGCTGTCGGGATGACTGCTACACTTTTGGTGACCTTCGCCCTAGAGGTGGATAGAGACTGGCTTCTGAGGCTTTTTTTTAGGTCTACTGGAAAAGAATTTTTGGATTCACGTATTAGGATGTTTCCAGATGTCTCGAGAGCAACTCAGAAGAGAAGGAAGCAGTTTCTTATGTATCTTTCAGGGGTTGTTCAGTTGGGGGGTTTGTTTTTTTTGAGATTTCCCTGTAAATGTTTGGTGAAGTTATCTGGACACAGATATATTTTCTTTGAACCTTCCCAGCTAGCCTCCTTTATAAATTCTAAACAGGGTGATTTGGTAGTTCCGTCTTCCTCTTTATCCCCCGGTAGACCTCCGGATTAGGGGGTCTACTTACGGTTATGGTTAAGGTACTCTTCTTGTCTGTTCTTTTCCTGTTGTAATTGCTAGGTGATAATTTTCCTGTGTTTTGTGACCCATACTTGCCTTTGTTGTGGACTTGTGGGCTTAATGTCCTTTGCTGTACAAGTTGTTACTTGTTTGTATTGTAAAATTGCATAAATAAAAAAAAAATGTAAATAGTTCTTGTACCGTTCCTTGTAAGAATGTTCTGTTTTCTGTAAACTGCTTTGATAAAATGAAAAGCGGTATATAAACAAATGTTAAATATATAAATAAATAAATAAGAGCAAGGGCAAGCATCTGTGGGCTGTGACCCCAGACATACAGGGCCGATTCTGAGGTCGACCCTGTACGCCTGGAGTCAGCCATGTAGAAGGGGGATGCCGGATCTGGGTGGCGGTGGTGAGATGATGGGGCGCAGAGGGATCCTCGCAGCCTAACCATGGCTATGGGAGGCTGGATCGTAGGATGGGCTATGGGTAAAGTGCAATATGAGTTGGTAGCCAGGGATTGCGGCTCTGTAATAGAGCCGGGTGCCATGACAATGAGATGCTATGGCACTGCAGCTCCATTATGGAGCCTAACTAAGTTAGCCGGGGATCTGCTAGGCATGTAGCCCATCAGAAACGGGGCCCAGCCTGCATGTCCAGGCTGATTCTGATCCCGTGGGCACATCTAGCCCCCGCGGGATCAGAATCGGGTGCTACCGCTGTATGTCCCGATTCTGAGAGGTCACACAGGGGCTGGATGGCCAGAATAGAATTGGCCTCTGTCTGTTTAATTTAGGCCTGCTATAAGGCAGGCCTAAACTAAATTGATAACTCATCTATTTAGTGGCTGAATATCACCACTATGGGGGTAATTTTATAAATGAGTTTTCGCAAAAAGAAGGACTTTTATAACATTATCCCAGGGATTATATGCACAGTGACAAAAAGGATGCATACCTTTACAGAACCCATGTGTTCTGGGTGGAGTTTGTCTTTATAAAATAGGCTGAAAATATGCCTCTAGTTGGCCTTTACACATAGGTAGCCTGATATAAAATTGCCCTCCACATGGATAATTGCTGGCTCCATCTCCACCACTCCCCAAACCCAACCCTATATTATCCGGATATAATCTTGCCATTTAGCAAGTTACATTTTCCAAGTTAAATGGCCCGATTTTATCTAGGAAAGAGCTGAAAATGTCTGATTAAGCAAGTTATACATTCACCACCTGCTGGTAAATGCATAACTTGCTTTGAATATCAGGCCTTATGTGTTTTAACATTTTCATTTCTTTGGATTTTGTAGGATTGCATAGATGTTTAATCTTATCACAGTATAGAAGTGTAATAAATGAAATGAATTTTTTGTTGCCATGTTTAGCCCTTGTGCTCTCTGTATTCTGGCTGGATCATGACCAGCAGAGGTAGTAGCAAACCGAATTACATATGCTTGGGACCTGAGATGGGGTAGTGGTGAGGTCAAGGCAGTGAAGTGAATGGAGATTGAATAGATTGAAACAGCAGGCCGGAGCAGCTAGGCACACTGTGTGGGATAAGAGGTCCTTCTCTTTCAGCAACTGTTATTATGTCTGCACCATTTCCAATTGCCTGCTGTAACTCGTGACTACGTGTATTGTCATTACTAGGTTCTCCACTAGCTTTGCTTATTATGGCTTAGCCATGGACCTGCAGGGCTTTGGAGTAAGCATCTACCTGATCCAGATCATCTTCGGAGCTGTTGACATCCCTGCCAAGTTCATCTCTGTCATAGTGATGAGTTACATTGGACGTCGTGTCACTCAGGCAGGCTCCCTTATCTTGGCTGGACTGGCTATTTTTGCCAATATATTTGTACCATATGGTGAGTGAGCACCCACCTGTTCTTATAACGGTGACCTCGAAATAATGTTTGTTTGCAAGCATGAGTAAAATTGGTTGAATGAGTATAAGGGGTATGTTTACTAAACTGCGTTAGTGTGATTCGCGTTAGGAGCCGCTTTAGTGGAAGAAATGGCAAAAAAGGACATGGGCGGTACATTGTTACCGATAATGTGCGTTATAAGGCGTCGCGCAGCAACGATCGTTACAGGGCACGTTACTGCGCGTTAAGCTTAAGAAGGCGCGCTGACACCCAAATGCAGAAACAGAGCTGTAGCACAATGGTTACTACACAGACTGATGGTACAAGGGTCATGGGTTTGATTCCCCAGTGTGTCTAATGAATAAGGCTGGCTGAGGCATCATGTGTAACCCTTTGAAGCCCTACTATAATATTTTAATCCACATTCTGCAGCCGGGTTAAAGTTTGCATATGTCAGGAAAATTGTAACCGTCTTATTCAATATGTTCCAATAGTGACGTTCCCTCTGCCATGGTCATGTATTATATACCATTTGAAAGGAATGTTTAGGCAGAAGTTTGGATCCCGAATGTTTTGGGCTTGGCCTGGAAAGGGTTAAGTATTGGGCTGTGAGGAAGTTTAGTTGTACTTTAATAGTGCTGCCAGCAAACACACCCTCACAGTGGCGTAACCTAAGGTGCCACATAAGGCACCCTAGAAGGCACTCCATAGGGCACATTATAAAGTGCGCTGTCTGCCAAGGCACCCTATAATGTCCCCTATAGGACACCATATAAGGCACCTTATAAGGCGCTTTATAGGGCACCGTATAAGCCTTATGAGCCACCCTAAGGTGACAGTGCCCTGAGGGTGGTTCTGCTGGCAGCAATAATATACAATAGAAATACACAATGCCTAAGACAGCCCTATCAATGCACCCCACTGTGGGTTTTGAACCCATGACCTCTGGCTCCATGGGCAGTGAAATAGCCAGTGGGCTAGACCTGCTAATAAACACCTGGCTGACTACAGGAGGACTGCACGGCACCACACCCACATTCTGCTGTGGTTACCAGGATAGGGTCAATCCATTCGTACCCAGGATGCACAGCACATGTAAATCAGCAGTCTACAGATGATCACAAGATGGGGTATGCACCCCACAGCACCTCAGCCTGGTAGGGGGTGCCGACGGTGTGTGTTAGTGGCACAGAGTATCTACAGACCATCACAGTGTGCGGGTCCTGTGCTCATCCTGAGGGAGAGGTATGGTGCCCAGCACCATTCTCACAGCACCTGGCTGGGCTGAGATAGGCTATGCTGCAGGTCCCCATCAGTGCCAATGTGTGATAGGTAGTCCTTGCAAACACCCCTAGGATATGCCTGTGTTCATCTGTATGTCACATCTAGCCCTTGTGGACTATGATGCACCCAGAAAAGTACACACTCTGTGTGGGTGCCATGGTCACATGATGTAAATGAAGGGGGGTGTTGGGACCCACAGGGAGATTACATACCACCACCCAACACACCCTCTGGGGCTAAGGGGTGGGGGACAGGATCTCCCGCCAACAGATCCACTTTCTATCCCCCTGCAATGGTGGCAGTAAAGAGAACCATCACCCCAATCCTGCTAGAAATCAAACACCCTACAAGGCAGGCAATGCAGAGCAGTACACATCCATAACGCAACAGCAGACAGATGGCAGGTCTGGAAATGCTCAGCTGCCCCCAACCATTATCTGACATTCTCAAGCAGCAAGCCTCCAGCAGCTGCACCCTGCAAGGTGGTCCAGCAAGACACATACTAGCTGCAGACAGTCCGCCAGCTAGTCCATAGTGCATGATCCTGGAGGCGATGCATGTACCCAGAACAGGGATATCAACATACACACCAAGCAGATAAGTCAGTGATTGGGCCCCAAAAGAAAACCCATAAATATCACATGAAAAAAATGTTACACCGCACTATGGGGGAACCTAGCCATGCCATGGTCACTGCTCAGTCAGGGTGAGAGTGACTTCCCAGCAGGACATGCTATGGCCACCCTGTCCGTGCAGGTGGTACCAGGCACTACAATGTCCGAGCCATTGCCATATGCCCTGTGCAGATGTGGCCAGGCCAGGCCACCCTATCCAGGCTATTCCCACAGTACCTTGCTCCTCATTATGCACATTGGCAGGCCAATACTGGCAACAGTGCTAGCAGTGTGGGCTGTGGAGGGTGTTGGCAGCCACCACACACTGGATAGACAGACACACACTCCCCACACCTATGCCAGCATTGTGCAACTATAGAGGTGTTGGGCAGCCCAGGCCACCACACCATTCCTGGGCACAGTGCAGGCATGGCTATGGTACGCAATACTGTAGGAGTCACTCCCCAGATTGGTAAACACTGTCAGACACAAGACCTGTAGCACACTCCACAGACATCAGAAAGGTTGCTATTATGCAGCTCACTCCGAAAATTGTACTTAACCTAGGAATTGCTATCTGCCAGTAATCATAGCAACCTTTTGATAGATGTGTACCATATTCCCAGGTTTAGGGTGGCATTACTAAGGTATGCAAGTGCTAGTATTGGGAGATGCACACAGAGCCCAATGTCCTGCCTCTCCAGGAGGCTTTGGATAATGGGGCCTGTGGGTGCGGGTGTGTCTGCCCCTGTTGGCTGCTGCTTTACGGCAGAGGTTCCCAACTCCAGTCCTGCGGTGCAAAACACTGTTCGGGTTTTCATGCTGTCCCTCATGAATATGCATGAGATACATCTGCATACCATGGGGGGTGGCGCATAGAAATGCAGCACAGGCATCTTTATCAGAGGCAGCATGGAAACTGAATGGTGTTTGGCCCTCCAGGACTGCATTTGGGAGGCTCTGCTCTAGGTAATGTGCATGTTTATGGTGTCTGTGCTCTGTAGGGTAAAATGTAGGTGTTTTGGGCATGTTTACGCCATCTGCAAGAAAGGTTCTGTCTGTATTAGCACGTTATAGTAGTGGGTAAAATATGAGAACTGGGGTGGTGGAAACCACAGCTGGGACTTGAACCTGTGATCTTCTGCTTCTGAATGCACCGGTTTTGTGCACTGCACCACCATGGTATCACAGAGATGGTGCATTCCCTGGTGATACCATAACTGTTGGTCAGACAGGGCCTATCTGTTGCAGTGCATGGCACCCACCTACACAGGGCTAGGCCACGGTCTGCTCTGGGCAGCTGCCACTGCCCCCTCCACCACCAGTATCCCTCAGCTACCATGCTGACATGCCCTTCTGCTGGTGGAGCTGGTGGTGCGCAGTCTCAGGCCATCCAGTGTGCAGGTAGGCGGCTGCCTATGGTGCGGGTTCTGGGACATAATGGAGAAGGAAGGGAATGGAGAATGGAAGGGAGAGTCCAGGGAGAAGGGGAAGGTGAATGGAGAAAGGACATGGAAAATAAAAGTAGAGGGGATAAGTAAGAAGAGAAGAAAGAGTGGGAACTGAAAAACTGAGTGTGGATGAAGATTGGGAGACAGCAGGGATATGGTGATTGGGTGGGAGGTGGGAGTGGGAGTTTGATAGACTGGTTGAAATGTGAGACTGGTGCATAAGGGTAAGAAGAGATGGGGATGTGTAAGGATCTGGAGGGGTGGGGAAAGAGCTGAGAGGGAATGTAGAGGAGCAAGATGCTATGCAAAGGGTGAGAGACAGAGGAAAGGGACAGCTCTGTGAAGAGGATGAGACAGGGTGGAAATGGGAGAGCTGGAAAAGAGGGGAAAAATGGTAATGGGAAGCTGGGGAAGGATAAGAGACAGAAAAAAGGAGTAATAGAGAAAGAAGATGAAGGTAAAAGTAATGTCAAAGACAGATTTAGGAAAGGAAGGAAAGGAGGCAGGAGGACAGAGAAGAAATGGAGAAGGGAAAGGAGAACATGGAAAATGACTAAGAGGAAAATTGACAAGAAAAAAAAAAAGGTTGGGATCAAGTCATTTTGAAAAAATAAAATGATCAGAAAACATAGATTGAAAAGAAAATGGGCCCGATATTCAAAGGGATTAAAACGGTTAGCAGACCTGCTAGCTGTATTGATTCCTTTATCTGGGATAATCAGTAGCACTAACACGGTTAGCACTGAGGTGTTTTGGGGGTTGTTCCAGGTTTGGCACCTGGCCATAACCGGGCAGCAGTGATAATGAGCCACTGCCCGGTTATGGCAAGGCAGTGAAAGTGAAGTGCAACAAAGTGTGGCCTAACCTTCGCTGCAGACGTTAACCAGGTGGTAGTTGCACCCGCATTGCAATCACGCATTCTGTACATGAGTGTTAGGAAATAGGAAACAGGGCGACTACGCTGGAAGAAAGAAAGTCAAACAGGAGAAACAGAAGAATATCTAGGCACTTGCCTATGCCACCAGGGAGGAGGAGTACCCTCATGGAGCAGTCTGGAGTGACTCTGCTGTCTGTGCAAATATCTACAGACACATCAACTGCTGTCCTGACTGACTGCTGTTCATGTCTGCATATGGACTGGATAGTTGTCAAAGAGCTGCTGATTTGTGTGGTGTGGAGGAATCAGGAGGTATGGCCTGTGCTCTAGGCCTCATAGTCAAAATTTGAGCCAGCAGAGTACAGTGGGGGGTGGGGCATGCAAGTTAGGTGTTGCATATACTGGTAACATGACGGTGTGTCATTAAAAGGTGTCATCTGATCCCTGCCTCCCCTGCATGTGTGGGGGGGGGGGGAGCATGTAGTAGTGCATACATACACCTAGTGGGCCATGTCGCTGCCATGAGCCATGCTCCTGTGGACAGATGGCCTCTCATCCTGACCAAGGGAGGATGTGGCTGATGTCTACCTGCTCTGAGCAGCTACTTAATATTTCTAGTAGTGAATATTGGTCTCCTGTGTTGAAGCTTACTGATTAGTGTCTCTTTTCTGGCTCCTGTGCCCAGGGGCTGAGACGTCCTATGGACCTGGGGAGCTCCTGTGGTTTTCCCTGGTCTGGTGGGCTTTTAGTTCCCTAGTAGCTGGGGGCTGTTCTCCCAGAGCTCTATTCATCACCTCCATGTGATGTCCTCCCAGAGCTCCTCTTAGCAAAAGGGAGGATGAGGAGCTCTCTGTGAGTAGATAGCTTTTCATCCCACCCCCAAATCCTAGATATCAGGCCACTGTAGTGCTTTTTGATTTTATGCATCTCTTGTGGTACAGATGCTGATTGAGAATACCACCACCACCACCACAAAAAAGAAAAAAAGGAAAGCACAGCTTACAATATTTATGATATAACTGAGAAAAAAATGCTTACCCCTCATCCAAAGACCTTGTACCGTGTTCCCTGCAGCACTGTTCCCTCTAAGCTGTGCGCGTGTGCGCGCGCACACACCTCGCGGAGTAAGCGCACATACTTTAAAACAGAGCGCACAAAAATTACAGCTATGATTCTGATAGAAAACAACACAGACGTCTTAAAATTTAAAAGTTTTGATTGTAATTACTAGAAATTTCCCGCTTCATTTAGTAATTGTCTATTTTCATTTAATTTGATTAAAATCAATGTGGTGTACATTCTGTATTCTGACGTGTAGTCAAATTTTAAGGTATATAACTCCGAGTGTCGTTATGTGATGCACAAAAATTTAACCTTCCTTCAAAAGCTGCACACAGCTGATATTTTATGCGCACACAGCCTACAGAAAATTAGAGGGAACATTGCCCTGCAGCCTAGGTGAATCGGCACCCTGGGCACCTCAGGAGGGGGGGGGGGTCATATACCTCTCCTCCCATGATGGGCACAAAGGACACCCTGCTTAATCCCATACAAGGCCTCCTGCATCTTCAGATGCCACAGTTTCACTCAATTTCCAACAGTTAGGGATGCAGCATAGATTCTCATGTTTTCTTTCCTGATTTGCATGCTCCACCCTCTTGTACTTAGCCCCTATGCTCTGAGCTGTGCAGCCAGTTGAGCCTATTCCCTCTATGTTCTGAACTGGGCCAGTTTCCTGAAGGTGTATTTGGGGCACATTTATTGTTGTCCGCAGTGGTTCTGTAGCCCACTGCAGCCCTAATAATGCATTTGTGGCTTTCCTTTGCAGCGTGTGCATTGAAAATGTGTTCACTGTGTGAATGCACTATGGCTACGCATTCCCTACTACCCCTTGCATCTACCATGGCCTATAGACTCTGCCATGGTAAAAATGCATGCTAATTTTATAGTCACGCCCCACACTAGTCATGGTGATTTACTAAGGTCACATTTTACTTACCAGATAGTGTCTTTTCCTTGAGTCCTGCTAGACCAGCCCAGAAAAGTGGGCTGTGTTCCCCTACCAGCAGATGAGTAGAGACACAGCCAATGAAATGTTCAGGTTTCAATCACATCACTCCCATGCGTCTATCAGCCTGAGCCACCAGGGGCAAAATCACTATTCGTACCCAAGCATATGGAAAGGAATGACAGACCTCACACCACCTCAATGAGAGTAGCAATGTTCAACCAAACAGCAAAGAAATTATTACAGGATTAATTTGAACAGAAGGCTTGTCACTATGTTATGAGCCTGCAGGGCCAATCACTCAGATTATAGTGGACCAAAAGGTACAAGAGACCAATAGAGTTTCAGAGGCAGGTACTGAATTGTCTAGCAGGATTCAAGGAAAGGACATTATCTGGAAAGTAAAATGTCACCTTCTATAATGTCACCTTCTATATTGTCCTGCTAGACCAGTCCAGACAAGTGGGACATATCAAAGCTACGCTTCCACTGGGTGGGAAGAAGATACAGCAGCCCATACAACCCTTGAGCCAAAGGTAGTCTCTGCCTCAGTGTGGACATCCAAGTGGTAATGCTTGACAAAAGTGGAAAGAGATGCCCACGTTGCTACCCAACAAATGTCTGAGGGGGCTTCCGAGCAATGCCCTGCCCAAGAGGATGCTTGTGATCAAGTAGAATATGCACACAACCCCTCCAGAATCAGCTGGTTCCGTAACAGATATGCCAAGGCAATAGCCTCCTTGATCCAGCACTCCAATGTAGACTTGGTGAATGCTCAGCAAACAGCACAAAAATATGATCTGGCTTAAGAAAGGAATTTGTAACCTTCAAATATTGGAGAAGCACCCCCGGATATCCACAAGGTGAAGATCTCTATCTTTCCCTCGACACTGCTCCTTAGAGAAGACAAACCACTTGGTTCACATGGAAGGGAGATAGCACCTTGGGCAAACAAGAGGGCATAGGCATAGGCAGAATGAAGACGGTCTTCTCCGAGAATGACAGCAAGACAGAGCCTGGAGCTTGGAAATCCGTCTAGCTGAACAAATCATGACCAAGAATACAGTCTTGAGAGTTAAATCCTTAACAGTAGCATGCTTGAAAGGCTCAAAGGGCTCCAAAATCACTAGATAGAGATCCCAAGAAGGGATAATTGACCAGAGAGGGGATGCAGACCTCAAACCCCTTGAAGAAAATGCGAGACATCTGAGTGCGAGTCCAAAGACTGCCTAAAGGCTCTGATCCCCCCACCTACCCAATCAAAAAACTCCCAGTGGCCCCAAGCACCCCAAAGAAAAAAAAATCCTGGTGGCCCAGTGGCTCCAAACCCCTCCACCCCTCCTCCAAGTATCTTAAATCATGGGGCGGGAGTGTTGTCTACACACTCCCGCCCTTGCATCGCCACCTTGTAAAATGACGGGATCTCGTATAAGACCTATTGGTAAAGTGACCCCCTCCCCCGTTGCATCCTGGGATAGCTCGTGCATCCCAGGATGCAGCATTTTTTTTGCCTTATATGGCAGTCTGACCCCACTCGGTGCATCCCGGGATGCACCACATAAGGCCAGGTGCAGCCATTTTACAAGATGGCGGCTCAGGGGCAGGAGCATGATGACCTTGTTTCTCTGGAACAGCATGCTAAACTTGCATCAACTTCTGTGTGCATGTGTTTGGCTTGCTCTCCCAGTTTAATGCTGACTTTTTGCACACTGGATAATTTGTATATTGCACCCCAGCGCAAAGTGTCAGCATTAAACTCATTCTATAAATCCTGCACTAGAGTTTTATGCACTGGGCTCTAGTGCAGGGTATCTGCATCAGCTTGTAAGGTTGTTCCTGCGAATAGAGGGTTAAGTGACTTGCCTAAGATCACAAGGAGCAACAGTGGGATTTGAAGCCTGGCTTCCTGATTTTTAGCCCACTGCTCTAACCATTAGGCTACTCTTCCACACCTGAGGGTCAGCTAATGACCAGGTAGGGAAAGCAATCATTTATATTACTTACATGGACCTCTGAGTAACTGTTTATGGTATAATTGGTTTTGAGGGAAATGCTAATGATTTAGGCTACAGATAGCCAGGAATGAAGCTTGTACAAGGCACTGCATTGGATTTTAATATTGCCACTCTGTATCTCCCAAATAAGGACTGATCTTCCTCATTTGTTTTCCTGTCTTTCATCAGAACTCCGGGTATTACGAACGGTGATGGCTGTGTTGGGGAAAGGGTGTCTTGCTGCATCCTTTAATTGTGCTTATCTCTACACTGGGGAACTGTACCCGACTGTTATCAGGTACCAACGCCTCCATAGACTATGATACTGTGTTCTGTGTAAAGGAGATCTTTACCTTGCTTATATGCAAAGGAGATATGCTCTCTGTTCAGGCTGTGGTCCTGCATGTTATATGTATAAGAGAGGCCTGTCTTCTTCTCAGGTTGTAACCCTTCTACTCGGGCTTTATGGCGGCAGCCTGGTTAACAGCCTCCTCTTTCTTCTCTTCAAAGGCAGACCGGAATGGGTCTGTGCAGCACCATGGCTCGTGTTGGGGGTATTGTGGCTCCAGTCGTACAGATGGCAAGTGAATACTTCCAGTCTCTGCCCTTAATTATTTACAGTAGTGCTCCCATCATATCAGGCGTCGCAGGCTGGTTCCTCCCAGAAACCCTCAACATGCACTTACCAGAGACAGTGGAAGAGGTGGAGAGGTCAGTATCTTAATATGGATTTATATGCTTCTGCTAACATGGTCCTTATACCACTATTACAAAAAAGACATGTAGCCATCTCTGGGATGGATGGCCTATCATATGGAACAATATTTATTTTGTTTAGTTTATTGAAACTTTCTAGACTGCCATTTGGCCAAAGTCATCATGGAAGCTTACAATGTAAAATAAAACTAACTAAAATACCACTTCATAATGTATGTCTGTGGCTACTGCCATGTGATCACAAGCAAACAATCACACTGCGTCTGAAAACATCACACCGTTCACGTTACTATGGTGCTAAATCTAGCCTAACGATTCAATATAACACCTTTCAATAGGTGTATCACAATGGTTTACAACAGATTAACATAAAACAAATTACAAAAGCATTTCTAAAAAGAAAGGACCTGATATTGGGTTGGGCAGGCTATGCCCCCTTCAACCATCGCCCTGCCCGCCGACTTTAACTCCGGATATTCAATGCCAGGGTCATATGCGGCCCTGGCATTGAATATCTGGGGATCACCGCAGACACTGGAAGCCACAGTAGCTAAACAGGCAGCAGTGATATTGCATGCTGCCCATTAGCTCCTGCGCCTTAAAGATCGGCGAGAGTTTTCCTCGGTCTGACCCGGAACACCCCTGATATTCCCTGATGCTAACCGGATAGCATCGAGGCGCAATAGGGAGTTAGGAGGCAATATTCAATGGCTGTAAACCATGCAAATGCCTTTCGAATATTGACCCAAAGAAAATAGAAACGTTCAATGACATAGGTAGTAATTGACCTTGGGAATGTTTACTAAAGTATGCTAACAGTTAGCTCAAGGTTTATTGCACAGTGTGCATGCTGTGCAATAAGTGAGCCCTGCGATAAACATCCCATGCCAATTGGTTAGTGCAATTGGGCAGGGACTGGGCGGGTTAGGGGTGGAATGTGGGTGTTGATGGCGCATCACAGTTAACGTGTTTTTTGGGCATGTGTTAACCACAGCTGTTGCCGTTAGCACAGGTGTATTTAACACCATCTCAGTAGGTGACATTAAGTGCACCTGCATGCCGGTTAGCATGGTACTGTGGGGTTGCAACATGCTAAAATGGCAGGGGGATAGATGCACACACCCTCTGAGGTAAGCACAGGCCTCCATGCGTGACTCATGGTCCAATTGCCCACCAAATTAACACATTTTAATAAACATGCTCCATAGTGTCATCATCACATAGACAGAGAGAGAAAAGGGAGACTTAGGGGTATGTTTACTAAACTGTCCTAATGTTACCGGCGCTATTGCAGCATTAATATGAAGAATGCAATATAAGGTAGTGGGCATTCTGGCGGCAAGGTAACGAGGAATCTATATCGCGTGATAGAGGGCGCCTTGGCTCGTTAACGCGCGTTAACCTTAAGTCCATGCCAGTGCTGTGTTAGAAGCTATAGAGATGTAGCCCACTGGTTATTACAATGACTGTGGCGGCAGAGGTCATGAGTTTGATCCTGCAGTGGTGTTGTATAATAAGGCTGTCTGAGGGATTTCCCTGTCCGCCAAGGCACCTTATAATGTGCCCTGTAGGGCGCCTTAGGTTACGGCACTGTGAGGGTGTTTTTTTGCTGGCAATACTAATTTATATTAAAAGGAAATTCCTCAGACAGCCTTACTAAGCAACACCACTACAGGATCAAACTCATGACCTCTGCTTCCACAGTCATTGCCATAACCAGTGGGCTACATCTCTATAGCTGCAAGCACAGCACTGGATGGCTACAGAAAGATTGCAGGTCACCGCACAAACTGTCTGCTGTGGTTACCAGGATAGGATAAACCCACCCGTACCCATGATGCACTGCACATGCAGATCAACAGGCTACATCTGATCACAAGATGGGGTATGTGCCTCCACAGCACCTCGGCCTGGTAGGGGGAACTGACCGTGTGTGTTACTGGCACTGAGTAGTTACAGACCGTGACATTGTGCGGGTCTGTGCTCACCCTAAGGGTGAGGAGGGGCACCCAGCAACAGGTCAGCAGCACCTGGCTTTGCTAAGATAGGCTGTGCTGCAAGTCCCAATCAGTGCCAGTGTATGACAGGTAATCCTTGCAGACACACCAAGGATATCTCTGTGGTCAACTGTATTTCCCAGTCATGTCTAGTCCTTGTGGACTATGATGTATCCAGAATAGTGCATATACTGTGTGGTTGCCATGATCACTTGTCATAAGAGCAGGGGGGTGTCTGAACCCACATGTGGATTATGTAGTACCACCTACTTACCAACCCGCCCACTTTGGGTTAGGGTGAAGGCCAGGATCTGCCACCAACAGAACCACACTCTACATCTTTGCAATGGAGGCAGTAGAGGGACCATCAATCCCAGTCCTGCAGAGAAAGGGCACCCTCTGGGGAAGTCAATGCAGATCTGTACGTATCACATAAAGCAGTGGTCCCCAACCCAGTCCTATGGGGCCCACCAGCCAGTCAGGTTTTCGGGATATCCCTAATGACTATGCATGAGATATATATGCATTAGAGATATCCTGCCAACCTGACTGGTTTGTGGCCCTCCAGGGCTGGATTTGGAGATCCCTGCCTTACACCTCCGTCATTTAAGATTGTGAGTAGGCAAGGTGCAGATGTCCAAGACATCAAAAAGGTTAGATAGAATTTGTCACAGTCCTCCTCACTTCTCACCACCACCAAAAAATTGTCTATTAGACAACTTTTTGGTGGTGGTGAGAATCGAGGAGGAATGTGACACATTCTATATACCCTTTCAATGTCTAGGACATCTGTACCTTGCCCACTCACAATCTTAAATGACAGAGGTGTAAGGCAGGGGTCTCCAAATCCAGCCCTGGAGGGCCACAAACCAGTCAAGGTTGGCAGGATATCTCTAATGCATATATATCTCATGCATAGTCATTAGGGATATCCCGAAAACCTGACTGGCTGGTGGGCCCCATAGGACTGGGTTGGGGACCACTGAATAAGGCACCGGCAGGCAGGCCTGGAAATGCTCAGCTGCCCCCCACCACAATCTGACATTCACCAGCAGGGGGCACAGTCAGTCTTCACCCGCTGCACCCTGCAAGGTGTTCCCCCATATACAAGCTAACTGCAGACAGTCTGCTAGCTAGTACATAGTGCATGTTCCTGGAGAAACTGTGTGCACCCAGAAGTGGGATGTAAGCACAACCACCAAGCAGGTAGGCCAGTGATTGGGCCCCAGAAATGGGAACTCCCAGACATCACTTGAGAGAAACACAATATAGCACTATTTGGGAATCTGGACATGCCATGGTCACTGCTCATTCAGGGTGAGAGTGACCTCCCAGCATGACATGCTGTGGCCACCCTCTCCATGCAGGTGGTGGTCAGGCATTACAATGTCCCAGCCATTGCCCTATGCTCTGTGCCCTGTGCAGATGCATCCTGCCCAGACCGCCCTGTCCGGGCCATACCCACAATACCTTGCTCCTCATGCACATTGGCAGGCTAACACTGGAAACAGTGCAAGCATTGTGGTCTCAGTAAGGTGTAGGCAGCCACAAAACACTGGATAGACATACACACACTCCCACACCTATGTCAGCATTGTGTAAAGAGAGAGGTGGTTGGCAGCCCTGGCCACCACATCAGTCCTGGGCACAGTGCAGGCATTGCTATGGTACTCAATATTGTTAGGGTCTCTCTCCGGGGTGGTAAACACTGTCAGTAACAAAATATGAAACACACTCCACATATATCAAAAGGTTGCTATGATGACTCTCTGTTAACAAATTGTGTTTAATGTAGTATTTGTTATCTGACATTGCTCATAGCAACCTTTAGATATATGTGAAACGTGTTTCCATGTTTATGACGGCATTGCTAAGGTATGCAGGTGCTAGTATTGGTAGATGCTGCTCCACACAGGGCCCAACAGCCTGACTCTCCATGAGGCTTTGGATAGTGGAGCCTGTGGGTGTGGGTGTTTGTGCCCCTGTTGGCTTATGCTCTAGGGCAGAGGTTCCCAACTCCGGTCCTGGTGGGTCCAACATGATTCAGGTTTTCATGCTGTCCTAATGAATATGCATGAGATATATTTGCATACAATGGGGGCGGTACATACAAATGCATCTCAAGCATATTTCTTAGGGACAGCATGAAATCTGAATGGTGTTTGGCCCTCCAGGACTGCAGTTGGGAACCTCTGCTCTAGGGACTGCACATGTCTATGGTGAATGTGCCCTGTAGGGTAAAATATAGGCGTTTATAGCGTGTTTATTTTATCTGCAATAAAGGTTCCTTCTTTATTACCACGGTTTAGTACTGGGTAAAATAAAGGGACATGGTCTGCAGGAGCCACAGCTGGGACCTGAACCTGTGACCTTTTGCCCCTGAACACACTAGCTGTGTGTACTTCACCAAACTGTTGCCACGGAGGCAGGTTGTTCCCTGGGGATGCCATTACTGTTCGTCAGACAGACCTTGTCTTTTGCAGTGCACGGCACCCACTTAAACAGGGCTTGGCCTTGGTCTGCTGCGGGCAGAAGCCACTGCCCCCTCCACCACCAGCACCTCTCCGTCACCATGCTGACATGCCCTTATGCCGGTGGTGCTTGTGGTGCGCAGTCCCAGGCCATCCAGTGTGCTGGTAGGCGGCTGCCTATGGTGTGTGATATGGGGTAGGGGGGCCTGCATAGACATACACGCTTCCCCCGTCACCGCCTGCCAATGTTATGTGCCCTTTGGGGTACTTGCTGGGTAATGTCCATTGTGGCACTGTGGGACACACACTCGTGGACATGTTTGCACTTGGTCAGTTGCTGTCTTGCTGGTTTTCCGTTTCTACATTCCTATGTGTCACCTAGGCATCTGCCTAGTCCACCCTGTGCCCCAGCTGCTCCACTGCATGTCCCGCCTGCAGTCCCCTGTACCCCATTTGCAACCTCACCATAGTGCCCTTTCGTACTTGGGCACTATGCTGTTGCTGCACATGTATTACTACTATCAGTTTTCTTGGTCTCCCTGCCGTTGCTGTACATTGCTGACTGAAATGGTTTCTCTCTCCTGCAAATGTGCCTCTAACGTGAGGTTTTCACTGGCGTTACTTTTCAGACCCTGATTTCACAGCGTTAGTGTACCTGGAGCCTCTCCCCTCCCACTCTCCGCCCATTGACCCCTTCTCTCCACCCTCTGGAACAACTTACTCCACCCTCTGTGCGCCTTAACGCCGCCGGAGACGCTATCGCGCGATATGTGATGTTATCATGCGGTACTTTTACATTATCGCACGATAACATTACTTAACACACGATAATGTCGCCACTGCAACATTAGCACTGTTTAGTAAACATACCCCTTAGTAAGGAAAAAGGGCCATGATTGGTCACTCTTCATCACCCGACTAATGTGGCCTGCAAACTGCGCCCTTAAGGAGGTCATTTCATATTAGGTTGCTGATTTTATGAAGACACATATGCACCTATGTGATAAATCCTAGTACAAATCGTGCTGAAATCATACCTACATTGCAGACACGGACTTTCTGCCTGGTGCAAATGTCAGAGTGTACTTTATGCGCATATGCACATATTTTATAGATGATGGGTCTGATATTCGAAAGGCATTTACATGGTTTACAGCCAAGTAAACCATCTAAATGCCTTAACCGGGAATATTCAACAGCACCTACACGGTTAGTGTCGTTGAATATTCCTGACTATGTCCTCTACGCGCTCGAATGCTATCCAAGTAGCATCGGAGTATGTTGGGGGCATTCTGGGGTGGTGCAGAGGCAGGGAGTCCTGATAACAGGGTAGCGGCAATATTGGACTGCTACCCAGTTAGCCCTCCATGGTTAAAACTAGGTGAGCTTTTGGCTCGCCTAGTTCTTTGCATGGCTGCTAACCGCATAGCAGTCCAGTATCGCCACTACTCGGTTAGTCTCTGCGGCTGACTCTACATGGTGCCTAACCAGGATATTCAATGCCCTCACTGCAACATTGAATATCTGGGTTTAGAGGTCAGCGGGCAGGGCTATACGCCGATGCGGTGTATAGCCCACCCAACAGAATACTGGTTCCTACATGTATAAATTGCAATTCTACCCAACCTTTGCCCTATGCACAGCTACTGTGCAAGAATTTATTTATTTTTATTTATTTATTTATTTTATTGTTCTTATATACCGCACTCTTAAAAATCAGCGCGGTTTACATAAAACGAATACTGAATGCACCGGTTTGCACTGCGTGTACTTTCAGGCATAACCTATTTCGATAAGAGCCTATCTATGCATTTCTTAAATAGAAACAGAAAAATGACAACAGAAAAAGATCACATGGCCTATCTAGTCTGTCCTTCCATATCAACAAGTACAGCAGTCCCCTTTCTTCCTTTAGAGATCCTCTGTGTTTGTCCCATGCTTTTTCCTTCTTCCTACTCTGTCCTTTCTAAATAAAGTATAGCCTGGTATAGCTACAATCCAGTCATTGTTTTCTGTGAACCATGTTTCTGTAACTGCCACTAAATCCAAGTCAGCCACTCCCATTAAAGCTTTAATATCTGGGATCTTATTTATTTATGTTCTCTTATATACCGTGTTATTCTGCATCAGTGTGGTTTACATTGAACAAACTGAAATTACATTGAACAGGGAATTATAACTTGGAGATAGCTATTTTACAGGGAACATGGGCTATAGAGAGTTAAGTGGCTTGCCCAAGACCACAAGGAGCACCTGTGGGACTAGAAACCCTCATCCTTCTGGCCCAAGGTTGCTATCCTCTAGTGGGATTTGAACCCCCAACCTTCTGGCCTGAAGTACCTTGCCCCAACCACTAGGCCACTCCTCCACTCCATTTTTCCTGCTACGGACATTTATACACACTGCTTTCCGTATGTTGCCCCTTTTACCCATTTCTATAAAGGTATTTAATGTTACACATCTTGGAAGAATGTGTACAAGGCCTCTCTACTCTTGGCGGTGCTTCTTACCATACAGCAGGCATGTCCAACTTCGAACACGTGGTGATCTACTTTTTCCGGCCAAAAGTGCCGGTGATCTTTCACCATGAAAATTAAGTTTCAAATTAGTTTCAAATTAAATTTTAACCCAATAAAGTTGGAGGATTCCCCCACCCCCCGGCTCATTTTTAATCAACCTTCTGTCATTTACTTGGATGTGATCAGCTGTTAAGCAAATTAAGCAAAAACAAAACAGAGAGACGAAGATCCAGTAAGAATTGCGAGGGGAAATGGAAAGTACATTTTTTCTTAAAGTTTTATTGAGTAATAACTTTCTTTAACTTTTATTGAGTAATTTGTGTTAAATTTAGGTCGAGTATTGATCCAGGCTGATCTTGCACAATCTTTAATATTTCGCTCTTGCTCATTAGTGAGACGTCTGAGCCTGCATTTCATCCACCAGCTTTTTGAAGTTGGGTGAATATTGCATGAGGGCCAGTCTCAGGGAATCCTGGAGATGTTCATCTGTCATATTGGAACGTTGTGTACTCTTTGTCATTTTCAGATGGGAAAACGCAGATTCACACAAATAAGTTGAACCGAAACAGGAGTACAGCTTCACTGCATCTTCTCAAGTTGGGAAATTTGTCTCTAGGCACTAGCTTCCAAAATGATTCTTGCTCAGCACAGGTCTTGAGAAAAATGTAATTTTTAAGGGTTAATATTTTATTTTCAAGAGATGGCTTGTTCAATGAGTAATTTTTACTGATAGCAGCTGCAGTTTCTTTAATGTCCACATCTACTTTGAATGGGTATGAAAAGTACTCCACAACTGTTCCAATTTTTTGGAAGTCACAGAATGTATTTTCAAATTCCTGGATAACAGAACAGATTTCTGTCACATACTTCTCGTTCTGAAAAACAAAATTTGGATATTGTCCCAGATGGTCCTGCGTATTAGAAAAATGATCAAAAGTGTTGTTTGCAAGGTCAGTCATCATTAGCTCAAATTTGCTCTTGTAGGATGAAACTGTAATCATCTCGCCAATGCATTTGTTTTTACCTTGTAGTTCAAGGTTCATATCACTTAGTTTGCCTGTAAAGTCAGCGAGAAATGCCAGATCACATAACCGCTCCTCATCTTCCAATTCTGCTTGGTCATCTCCCCTCTCCTTCAAAAAACTTCTTATTTCATTCAGCAAATCACGAAGTTTTGCAGAAATTTGTGCCAACTTATCCACCTTACATCTGTGTGCAAAATGATTTCCGCTGCCCCTTCATCAAGAGTAAGATTGAAAAGCCGTCTTTGAAGTGATCATCCACGAACTGAATTTACAATTTTGAAAGTGATGTCCATGTCAGTCTTTGTATTGAGTCTCTTGCTTGCCAAAACTTGCCGGTGAACGATGCAGTGGTAAGAAAGGAAATCTGGGAAGCTGTCATGCTGTCATGCTGTCACAGAGGGCTATGAAACCGTTAACCTCACCTGTCATTGCTCTTGCTCCATCAGTAGTGATGGAAACAAGTCTATGCAATGGAAGATTACACTTTGTCACAAAAGAATGGAAAAAACGGAATATTTCCTGACCGGTAGTTCTCCCTTTTAAAGAAATCATTCCAAGTAGTTCTTCTTTAACACTGAAGTCTTCAAAAACCATCTGGATAAAGACTAGTAACTGAGCTATGTCTCTTACGTCTGTAGATTCATCCAGTTGGAGTGAGAAAGCAACACAATTTGAAACATCCTCCAACAATTATCCAGTTGTGTCTCCACACATCTTTTCTATTCGCCGCACGATGGTGTTTCTTGACAATTGTACATTTTGCATAGCAGCTATGATCTCTTTCTTATTTTTAAATCCTTCAAAAAGATTGTCAGCTGCTTCAAGAAAACAATCTTTTACAAATTCCCCTTCAGTGAAAGGTTTGCATTTCTTTGCGATCAGGTTGCTGACCTTGAAGGATGCTATAGTTGCATTGACCGAATGTGACCTTGGCTTCGCCATCAACTCTTGCTGAGTAGCCAATTTCGATTTAAGTTTTTTGAGTTTCAGTTTACGAATTTCACTTTTGGGTGGAAAATCAGCATCAAACGTATTGCTATGCAGAGTCTTATAATGACGTTCCAGATTACCCTTTTTGGGCAAGGATACTGGGGCGTTACAAATTAGATAACAACACTTGTCTTTCACCATGATGAAGAAGTACTGTAGTCCATATCCCATTCATCATGAAAGTGGTAGGTTTTGCTCTTTGGAACACTCATCTTTGTTATACTGGGGTGACCGGATGTAAGAAGGCCAAATCTGCTAAGTTAGTATAAACACTGGCTGAATCTGGTCCAAAACTGTCACTGTCCCAAAGTATTAAAGATCAACAGGAACTGAAGACCTCTGGATGATGTGCAATACAAGGACTGGAGATTCCAAAACCAAACATGCAGTTCTAAAAGTAAAAATAAGAATTCATCATACTGGCACCAATCAAATACCACCAAACAACCATCAAAAAAACTCAAACAACTGTCCAGCAAACCAGATAAAATCAAATACCGCCAAACAAGTTCAAATACCACCACATGCGATTTAATAAATCTGCACACAGTGTAGAATCAATGCAAAGGCTAGGCAAAATAAAATTGCAGAGGCAAGCAAAAGTCACAGTGGTTTGAACCAATTCAAAGGCAAGGCATAGGCAAGTTAGAACAAAATTGGAAAAGCCTGCCAAAATCACCAAATTCTTGACACTTTGTTGTGTCTGCCCGAAAACGTTTAATGAAAGCGAACTATAAAGCAACCAACGACCAGCACACAACACAACTAATATGGTACGTGTATTCAGGTAAAGTCCGGGCAAATGGATATCGCCTGGTATATAACACACTTCTAAGGGGTGTTGGGGCGGGGGCAGGAATGGGTGATTCTGAGAGGCAGCAGACTTGGTATGACGCCGGGCCTGTGGTGTCTCATCGCGGGGCGCGGGTGGCGGCCCCCTGGGGTACCCACAAACTATTGGCACGAAAACAACAAGCGCCCCCAATACACCCACACGCAAGATTCCCGCAGGCAGGGAAAAAAGACAGGCAAAGGATCAGCAGCGGCGGCAAGCCCTCGGCAGACGACCTGCTGGCACGAGCTCTCTTCTAGGGATGGGGCGAGCTGCTGGAGAGATGGAGCCAAGTGGTGCTGGCGATCTACCTCCGACCACCTCCGCGATCAACAGGTAGATCGTGATCTACCTTTTGGACATGCCTGCTATACAGAAATCATTTTGCAAGTCTCAAAACCTATAACTTGTCTATTTCTAGACACTTTGTGGTAATTTCATAAGCCTCTATGTGTATGTAAAAAAAAATGTATATGCTGAAATAGGCATTTATAAAATATGCTGGGCTGCTGAATCATACTGCATATACATGAAGGCATTTCCAGGGGATGGAGCTGGCACAGTTTAGAAAAGATGTGGAGATCAGGATTGAGACTGTTTATATTTCTAGTGGTATTTTAGAAAGCGCATTGCTGAACGTCAAACTGTTTCTGAAATACTAAACAGGAAGTGCAGCAATGCCCACAGCTGTACATCCACATACAGTGGGAGCGGCCATTTTACATGCCACCTTATGGAAAAAAACAACTGAGGAAACAGGGGTACAGACACATACCTACACCTACAAGTGTTGGCTGGTATTTTGCAAGCCTACATGTGTAATTGCCGGCAGTTAACTTCAGATGCTGCTATATTTTTCAAATTTCAATATGGAGGAGCGAATAAACAATAGGTTCAAAGTGCCGACATCCAATCAGTTGATTTATTCAGTCCTGTGGGTTGTACTGTATTCAAAGTGAAGATCCACCTCAATTCCAGCCGCAAAAGTTGTTGAATGGGATCTCCTCCTTTTAGATAAGAACTCGATCTATAATGAGCCATCGCAAATCATTCCAAGTATGGTTATGTTGTAGACAATGGTTGACTAAAGGTTCTGTAATCGCCAGCTGGGGCTTATGTTCTATGAAACAGAAAGTTACAATAACCGATCTTATTGATAACAAAATCATGGAGAAGAATCTTCAGGAATCTAGTGTCAAAAGGTGCTGTTAAGTGCAGTTACATTAGCCAGCAGACTGGTAATGTGGCCACTGCCCATCTAAAAAAAATTGCGATGCCATGCCTCATCAGCACCCTCTTCCCCTCTTCCCCCCAAGACCCAAACCAGCACCCATCAATCAAATCCCCCAAATCAACTCTTCCCCACCAATCAGGCCCCACAGCCATCAACCCCTTCAGTATTGCCCCTTCAGAACCATCCCTGCTCCAGACAGCAAAGAACCTTCCACCACCCTCCTGAGTCCCCGGGTCTTACCCGGGAGAGTGGTGGAAGAGTTTTTGCTGTCTGGGACAGGGATGGTTCTGAAGGGGCAGTGCTAAGGAGGTTGATGGCTGTGGGGTCAGATTGGTGGGGAGGGGCTGTATTGGGGAATTTGACAGAGATAAAGCACTTTCCCCGATTAGAATAACGCTGGATTTATCATTTGAATAAAGTTGAGCCTGCTGGCTTGAATACTGGATTTGAGTGGATTCATTTTCTGTAAAAAACGTTCTGTGAATACGAGCATACACCTTGAGCATTTCCCCTGTTTGGACTAGTATAATCATGTGATCACAAACAGCGTCTTTTTTACTGGAGCCATTCAGTTCAACATGAAGGCGTTGAAGAACGGAGCAAAGTTGGTGAAGTAGCGCTGGAAGTGTCACTGTAATTTTTGTGTTAGAAGCTATATACTGAGAAGAGGCTTTGCTTTAAGAATTGCTTTTAGTTTTTTAGAGTGTTTGGAGGAAACAGTGATTTGTTAGCCCTGATGCAGCGATTTGCGAAACGTCCGCTGCAGGTAACGTTGGCTTGCCTGTAGCAGAAGCTTGTTGCATTGGAGAAGATTGAAAGAAACATTGGGACAGCTTTGCATGGAGTGTGAAGCTAAGTTTTTTGCTTTCTCCGATTATGTGCTGCTGGCCACAGGACTTGTGTATTGCTGATTTCAGCCTTTAAATGACTGATTTTGTAAACAGTGTAGTTTGAATAAGAGAATTATGGTTTGAATAACTGAACTGAAATTATGGTCTAAATAAGTGATTTGAAGACGTGAAAAGATTCTATTGTGACTGCTGGGACTGAGACTTTATATTTTGCTCTCCTTGGGATTGAAAGCTAATTTGTGAACACATAAGATTTAAATACTGGCAAGCCTCTCTTTATTTTTAAGACTAGTAAGTATAAACCTCAAAAATATATATGGATTATTAATTAAAATTTTGATAACTGAGGGTTTTTCTTGACCAGAGATGGTGGTTGGTTTTGAAAACTCGATATAGTGCTGTGTGCATTAAATGTCCTTTGGTTTAAACTACTGAGGTCTTTTCCCCCTCTTTAGACAGACTGCTTGTTTAGGTTGTGCATCTATCCCTACTCACTTACTCTTCATATAGATTGTGAATAATGTTTCGGAAAAGATTGAAAACGTTTTTTGGTAGATTTTTTTGTGATTATTTGGTATATTAAATAAAGCAAATAAATACAACAAATCAACTGCAGCCGTGCTATTGGCAGTCATAACAACTGGTTTGTAGCAACGTCCCACACACTGGCTGTCACTGATTTACACACCCACTGCCCAACTTCCACCCTGATCCTTCCATGCTAAGAATTACTTATCGAAGGATTTTTATCACGCTGGCTGATTTTAGTTTGTGGTGGAAGTTACTGTGGGCCCTTAGTGCAAACTAAAGCCCATGGTAACCACTATCACGGTTTATTAAAACAGCCCCTTGCAGTTTTATTAGTGTTTAGAATGGGTAATTTTCAAAATATTCATTTCCCTGAGTGAAATACTGTTTTGCCCGTGGGAAAGACTTTGGATATTACTCTCTTTATAATTAGGAATATTTAAACTTATAGTGGTGCAATTGGGAAAGGTGCCCACCGCCTTCAGCTATCCAAGTAGGACAGTCCCAACAGGTTGATCTGCTGCAGGTGCCAGTATTGTCTCCAAATGGCAAGCAAATAATTTTCCACTTACAATGTGGTGCTTTGAGATGTGTGGCCTTTCAAAATCTAGGCCATGGTTAGTGAGTATTTATATTGGATAAAAGATCTGTGGGGGAGGGGAGAGACTGTATTAATTTTTCACCCACTTTTTTGTTTCTCGTTGATTTTTAATGAATAACAGGAAACAACCAGGAAATGAAAAACTCCAGGAAAAAACTCTCTTGCAAGGCGAAGAACTAGAGATTGTAAAGGTCACTGGATAGGGGGAGGAATCAATTTCTTGCAACTGTCTTCCTCTTTTAACATGATTCCTCCACAAACTCATGCCACACTGTAATTCACTAGAACCCTCAGTTGCTATATTTGAGGATGGGGGAGTTTGCAGTGGAATTCACCTTAAACATTTTTCCAAGGATTTCTTTGCTCCTGTTCAAAAGTGCACCATTAAGGATGTTGATGATGTCATGGCTCCTGGGCCACCGAAAAGACCCCATTTGTTGTGGAAAACTGCCATAAGCTTAGTTATGTCTCCCCTGGAAAATCTACAGTACATTTTTGGCTTCCAGACTTACTTGGAGATATCAACCCCTAAGGAAATGAAAGAAAAATGTCAAAAGAAAAGTTAGTAATGCTACAATATTCCATGGGTGAAAGTGTCTTATGATGGAACCGTTTAAATTTTTTCTGCATAAAGTCTCTTGTAAGTAAACTGAAACCTGAAAGTCACCTGGAAATAAAGCTATAAGTTCATAAATGGTCCTTCATTGAAATGCAGCTATTCTGAAATTCATGTTTCTGGTGAAACGAGGATCTGTGTGCTTGCTGTGATTCCTTGTTTCATTCTGGCACCTTTGTTTTCCTGAGAACTCCTTTCCCTTAACACTCTTAAGCTAGCATGTAGGTGCCATCCCAACTCCTGCAATATCCTCTAGTTACTGGCCGTAGGGGGAAAAGGGATCACTTTTGTTTAAAACAGGACTGAAAGGGTTAATCCAAAAGGGGGGTTGGATTGTTGGGTCCTTACAGTTGCTACAGAAAGTTGTTTTGTGATAGGCAATGTTATCGGTCAGCAGGGCAGACCCTATCAATGAGCGAATGTATTTTTGGTTGTGGTCCTGCTTTTTGTCCTGTATTAGGACCCCCCCCCCCCCCATGAATCTTTGCACATTGCTTTGCATTCCTCCATATCCACTGTAGCCTGCTCTTCTTGTTCAGGGTGCCAGGCAACCAGTGAAGAGGAGCTGGCTCAGAAGCTCCTAGATCTCTCTTGTCACGATAAAGCAACGCTAGTGATCAGAGTACTTCTGAACAGTATCCTGCGTTACTGGTGCCTACCTGGGCACTGGTGCATTAAAGTAAACCTTAATTAAGCAATGGTTATGCTATATTCCCTGCTCTCTACAGCTTACAGGTTGTATCTTTTTATATTAACATTAACTGTTCCACCATTTTCCTAATAAACTGCTCCATTTGGTAGCCCTATGGCTGATGAGTGATCCCTAGTCAATCTGCGTGTGGTCTGGGGATGTCATCTTTAGCACTGTGTGATCCTTAGGCATGGCAGGATTAACCCTTTGGTGTGTCCTAGTCAGACAAGTATGTAGGCTCCCCCCATCATAATATAAATACATGTTACTCTTGCCACTAATGGGGCCCCGTGTGGTTCTGACTGACGAGGAAGAAGGAGCAGGCAAGAAGACAATGCACCAGGCGTGGGGAGGGAGAGTGGAAAGATCTCTGGGCAGTGCTGGCTCTGGTCCACTTGCCACTTCTCTTTCTGTCAACAGGTGACATTTTGGGGCAAAAATCTGCCTTGGGAGTCATCGACTTACACATCTGAGAAGGCCCCTTCTAAACATTTAGATCCTAGGCATATGCCTAGTTCATTTATGCCTTAATTCTGCTCTGATCCTAAGCTTTGTGTGGTCACAATGGCCCTGGAAACCATCAGAGGATAGTAGCAGCTTCCAGAAGGCAAGTAACAACCAAGATGGTGGCTGGGAGGTAGGGTCATGCACTCATGTGCAGGATAGGCCTGTTCCGTTCTCAATGGGACTCTCCAGATGTTCACAGGGTTAACCCAGAGTTTAGATTAATGGTAACATTATGGTAGTAAATATTCACACAATATAAAAGGAAATAAAGCCAGGATCAACTTACAGTACAGAACTCTCAAAATTGAGGCCAAAAACACACAATGACTGTTAAAATAATTATTTATTGTTGCACCATAGTTAACATGTAAGCTGATGTGAATTGCTATTAATTCACCAGATCCTTTTTCGTACATATAGATATAGCCCACATCTACCAAAACTTTTAATGCTCATAGATGAAAAAGCTGTGTCAAAATCCCATATTTGTAAAGCAGGCGAGTCCAATGGTAGGTTATGCTTTGTCATGCAAAGCTTAGTCTCCCAGTTAAATAATGAAAGGATGTGCTGTCCTTACTTCAGCTGCCATGGCTGTCCTGAAGTCTGCTTTGTTGGACACCATATGCAAAGCAGCAACTTCATCCTTGCTTCATATCTCCACTTTGCATTACTACTTGGAACACTACACAATCAAAGACAGTGCATTTAGTCGAGCTGTTTAATGACTTGGTGACCAGTCTGTTTTTGTGAAATTACAGCACAGCCAGCAGCCCTGAATTTAGACGTCATGCACTACGATGGGAAAAGCATTGCTTCTCACCTGTAATAGGTGTTTACATGGCTGACCAATCCTGCCGTCTACAGAAATTTAGGGTTAACAGACGTCCTTGATTTTCAGGAATTGTCCACAATTTCAGGGCTCTGTCTCCAATTCCTACCTCTTTGGCAGCCTCCTGTTCATGATTCCAGTAGTGGGAACAGAGATGTCATGTCAGGTCTGTGGTGGCAGCATCACCTCCCCCCCCCCCCCAATCGCCACCATGGTCGTGGCTTTTCACTGTTTCTGAGTCTGAGGCAGCAGTGAACTGTAGTGTAAACATTAAAAAAACAAAAGCATGGGGTCTTTATGACCTCTGAACACTTGGAAGGCCCTGCCCATCCCGTCTCCTTCTGATGCATGCTTTATATGTCAGAGTGGGCAGAACTGTCAAGTCCTTCCAAGCCTGCAGGAGTCACAAAGACCACATGCTTTTGTTTTTTTAATGTTTACAGTTTACCACCACCACTTCAGACATTGAGAAAGGCAGCAGCAGAAGTAGGCTGGGGAAAGAGGCAGGAAGATGTTGGCCACAGGGTAGGGGAGGTAGAGGACAGAAAGTGAAATGGGATGGGATGGGGGCATATGCTGGGCATGAGGAGGAGACAGGGGACATTCTGGAAACAAAAGGGAGAGAAAGAAACAGGAGATGCTGGACACCTGAGAGATGAGTAGTGATGGGAAAGGGGGATGTTGTACACATGGAGGGGTGGCAAGGAAAGGAAATGCCAGACACTTAGAGGAGGGGGTGAGAGGAAATGCTGGACTGGGAGGGTGGGAAAGAGAAAAGAAGGTAAAATACTGGATAGGGCTGCAGGGAGAGGGGAAGAGAAAGGAACATAAGAAATGCCATACTGGGTCAGACCAAGGGTCCATCAAGCCCAGTATCCTATTTCCAACAGTGGCCAATCCAGGTCACAAGTACCCGTCAGGTTCCCAAACCTTATCCAGATTCCATGCTGCTAGTCCCTCTTTAATAGTGGTTTATGGACTTTTCCTCCAGGAACTCATCCAAACGTCTTTTAAATCCAGCTACACTAACAGCTTTTACTACAGTAACCCAGAGGAGAAAATTAAAAAAACCAAAACAAAACATATCTGGGGTCCCGGGAGCTGTCCTTATAAAATGAAGTCCTAGTTATGGCACAATTGCTACTCAAAAACACTTCAAGTAACTCTGATTTCAACAATGTAACAAAAAACAGAGTCACCAAGTCATCAAACAGCAGAACCTGGGACCTTAAACAGCATAACAAGAAACCTCTGATAACTCTTTGTGGTGTAAAGAAGCATCTGTAGGGGGACACTGTATGACATGTAGCGGCAATGCTTTTGATCCGCTGCACATTAATGAACACTTCACAACCCCTCAATATTTCTTTCATCGGCTTCTAATTTTGCTTTACAATTTTTAAATGCATTTAAAACACATTGGGGTCTGTTTACTAAACGGCGGTAGCGGACTCCGTGCGATATCGGAGCCGTGGCCCCATTTGGGAGGGAAAAGCTGGAGAGGTTTTGTTTTGGGACCAGAAGGACCAGAGGAGTAGGAGGCCTTGGAAATTCGACCATGGTGATCCCCATTAAGGGAAGGCTGGCATGCCAGAAGTTTTTTCTTTTATACAAAAACCCAGATTGATGCAGAGGAGGATGTACAGGGCCGATGAGTCTTGTGATCCTGGGGCCTTGGAATGGGACGTTGCTGGATCTGGAGGGTCCTGATTTGGGAAGTCCTAGAGGCTCCGAAAAAAAAATATTTTTATATAAATAAATTCAATGTTAAAACAGAGAGAAAGTCCAGGGAGCTGTTAAATTAGCCAGAAGGCTCAAAAGTAAGGGAGCAGTGCCAATAAGATGCCTGAAAGTGCTGCAGGTGGACAGCAGGGCAGCCCTATACTTAATTGAATAGGGAAGCTATTTCAGATCCCTGGAAACGGCTGTTATTTTTTGCCAAAAATTAAAATTAAGAGTTAAACTTTTAAATGCCAGAATTGCAAAGAGAGAGGTCTGTGGACTTATGAAAAATGTTTTTTGGGGTTCTGAAAGAACTCAAATTTAAAACAGAGCTGATTGAAGTAAGAAGGGGAGGGACTTACCCCCATTTTAAAAAGTGTATTTTTGGGAAAAAGTAATAACTTCAAGGTATCTGGGAAGGGTACCTGAGTGTTGGAAAATGTAAAAATGACTTTTATAACATTCTATTGTGGTAAAAAGTGGAGATTTTATAAAGTTCATTGGTAGCACTAAAGTGAGATTTGAACACATATCAAATGCATAAAACATATGGTTTTAACTTGTAAACAGATTTCTGTAAAAACTGGATAAAAACATGGTCTTTGTTATATAAAAATGTATGGTTTTAAGTGTTTACAAGTATATAGGAGAGGGGAGGGGCGGAGTGATCTCTAGATGGAAACTTTGGGGTATGTTTACTAAAGATAGTTAAGGGAGCAGGCATTAACAGCAGTGATAAGGGGATTATCTAGCAAAAAATGCACTGGACGAATAGGATGCGTTCCTGAATTAAGGGCGCAATGGGCCATATAACAAGCGCTAAATGAATATCGGGCATTAATGTGCCAGATGTGCCCCTACTGCCTGAAAACTGCAGTCTTCCTAATGGAGATTAAGGGAGCACCGGTAAAAGTCAGCCGAAGTCATGAAGGTAATGGAATGAATGCTCTAATGCCATGTCAGACCCTCACTAAGCCTACATGTATATAAGTATGTGTGATGACAGTGACATCTCCACCAAACCTGGAGATATACAGATGTCACACCTGCCGAACAGGAAACCACCCCTCCTGCAACATCACAAGGCAAAAACAAAGAGCAGGACAAATTCACCGTGGAAGGACCACTTTATTGAGAAACCATGAGATCTGCCGACATGTGTTTCGGCTGGGGGCCTTTTTCAGGGGATCGAAACCTCTAAAATAATAATGGTACAATAAAATAAAACCATAAGAGCAATAAATAAATTATAAATATATAAAAACATAAGAATATGAATAAATAAATAATTAAAATAGGAACTGAAGGTATAACCTAAAAGATCTAGGGCCCGATATTGAGTTAGGCAGGCTATGCGCAGTGGCAGCGTATAGACTGCCCAACTGACCCCCGTAACCCAGATTTTCACTTCCACGCTGGAGGAAGTGAAAATCCAGGTTAGCCTGGATGCTCTGGCAGCCACAGAGGCTACACAGGTAGCAGCGATTTTTGATGCTACCTCCATAGTCTCTGCATCTTAAAGATAGATGAGGTTTTTCCGTGCTGTCATGCAGCGAGGGCTGATGAGAGCCCAGTTGAGAGAAAAGAAGGTGTTTTTCACAGAGAAAAAGACTTGCAATATTCCCAGGAACCAGCTAGAGGGAGCAAGAGTGTCTTCAGGGAGACTGAAGAGCCACGCCCAGCTGGTCATGAGGAAAGTCCAACCAGCTTCCAATCCTCAAAAGCAGGAGGGCTTCATAAGGGGAGTGTGGAAGACTGGAAAAGAGGAAGGAGAAGAGGCAGCAAAGGCAACAGACGAAGCAGCAGCAGAAGTAGCAGCCTGAACAGAAGCAAGGGGAGAATCACTTGCAGCACCGAGAGCGAGAGGTGGAAGTGGAAACCTGACTACTCTAGTGCTAGAGAATTCCCAGGAGGGAGAGGTGATTTCTCAGGAGCTGAGGAAGGACCTAAGGAGGTGTCTGCTCAAGCCAAACCGAGAGCTGTTTGCCCTCAGAGGCAAAAGCCCTGCTGTAACTGCAACCCTAAGCCAAACAAGAATCAGCTGGAGAAACCAAGTCACACTGGGTCAGGAAGCCAGAAGCTGGGCTGGTACAGAGGCAGGCCTTCACCAGGAGAAGGAAGTCAAAGGCTACAGGGTAAGCCTAACCTGCATAGAAAAGGATTTCACCAAGCTGCTGCCTGGGAAAGGCAGGCAGTGGAAGAAAGCCGGTTACTAGAGGATTGCTGCCATACAAGGTATGAGAAATGTATGCTTAATAAGAAAGTTGTGAATGGTAAAAGCTATGATAAAGCTGCTATAAAGCCTCTAAGGAAAGAGGGTACTTTAAAGCCTCACACAGCATGTGGCCGATGCCCTAGGCTATGCCAAGGACATTGGGACTTGCTACAGAAAATATACAAAACCCCTGAATGTGTTTTACAAGAAACCAGGGATATAGAATCAGAGCTTTCTGATAACGAGCCAATGCAAGTGGATCTGGCAGGAGATTTATCTGACCATGAGATGGACTGTACATTTTGTATTTCTGAAAGTTTAGAGTCACTGCCAGACTTGTGATTGGGTGAATTGCCAGCAGAGCATTCGGTATTTGTTTGAGCACCTCCATTCCTGTGACGTATAACAGTTTTGCTTTGAACCCTGAGTTTGTTTTCTACCTGAGTTAAGGACATTTGCTTTAAAGTTGTAACCCACTATTTTGAACCACTGTGAAAAGGGAAATAAAAGCCTTATTAATTCCCACCACTCAGCTTGATTGTTTCATTGGAGATTGGAGCTAAAGCAGCTACAAGGACCAAGAGCCATTTGGGCCTTTAGAAGACTCTCCAATCTTAACCTTATATTTTTGTGTCACCCCTGCCCTGGCATCCATTGGCCACCAGGGAAGTGTTGCTGACAGTGCCTACCGAGGCGTTAGGAAGGGCCTAGCTTGTTCCTGCTTCCAGTTGCTGCTAAGACATGCAGGCTCATGTATTTGTAATGGCACATACCTAGGGAGCAATAGTTGCCGAGAACACAGAGAGACATGGCATCATTGTGTCCAAATATCACAATGTAGCTAAATTGGGTGAGAAATATGACAGCCAAATAAGGATTCCTGTGCTTATAGGGAGAGAAATGACCAGCAGAAACTAGGAGGTGACACTGCCTCTGTCTACGTCTCTTGTGTGCCCTCTATTGGAGTATTTTTTGCACTGCTGGTGACGGCACCATCTAATGGTTATATGCAGATAGGAGTCAGTGCTGAGGGTGTCCACAGACATGGTATGTGTTCGCTAACATGAAGAAGACACCTAACATTCTCTGTTTCTGCATAGAGTCCCACACACTGGAATGCACTCTCTGTGACAAAGGGACATGGAATGTGATTGAAAGGCGATTGACTTTGGAGCTCTATGCAAATATATATTTGTCTGGAATGAGCAATAGATGCCTGGAATGGACATGCAGTGGAGGTGCAGGGGTCAACGTCATTACTGGATCAACTAATGCATGGCTGAAACACAGAGGGTACATACTGGTATAAGCTGGACTATATTATATGATAATGGTGGCCAGTCTAGATAGGCCAGGTGGTATCATTCTGGTCCTGTGTTACTATTTGAGGATGGAATGTTGTTTGTAACCTGTCTGTCCTACATTTGTGAAAGGTGGACATAAACAGGCAGATGAAGGTGATCAGTGTGAGATACCATACCAGCACTGTCAGAAACCCTGTTTTGAGGGCAAACATGAGCAAGTAATGACCACTTGAAAGTAGCCTTGGATTGGAGGCTATATGGTAATGTGGAGCTGAACACGGTACCAGGATTGCATGCACATACCCAGGCTACATGACTATGTCCCCAAATGTGGAAGGGTGACCAGTGTGCAGTATGTCTGATCTGTGGTGTCATTGCTGCTGTGTAACATATACCTTGATGACCTTGAGATGCTGGAAAATTGTGAGAACAGCACAGGAGTAGGTGACCTGACAAACTGCATGGTTCGCAACACACCAGGAGAATGGTGTGCGATGGCATGAGGACATAGGGGTATGTTTACTAAACGTCGCTAACATCGCAGCTGCGATGTTATCATGCGATATGTGATGTTATCACGTGATAATGGCGCATTACCGTGCAAGAACGTCATGTATCACGCGATAATGTCTGCGGCGGCGTTAAGGTACGCAGAGGGTGGAGTAAGGCTTTCCAGAGGGCGGAGTAAGGCCCCCCAGGGGCGGAGAGAAGGGGTCAATGGGCAGAGAGTGGGAGGGGAGAGGCTCCATGCACACTAATGCTGTGAAATGAAGCTCTGAAAATTAGCGCCAGTGAAACCTCGCGCTAGGCACATTTGCAGGACAGAGAAACCAATTTCAGTCAGCAATGTACAGCAAAGGCAGGGAGACCCTGAAAAGTGATAGTAGTGATACATGTGCAGCAACCAAAAAAGGCAAAAACCATAAATAATGACCAGAACCAAAATTGAAATCCAAAACATTGAGCTGGCCAATAGAACAAATAATGACAAGCGGTAATGAACACAACCTATAAAGAGGAAAAAGGACGAGCTCACTTATGGAAGGGTCAATTCACAGTCCCCCCACAAAGTGAATGTGCCAACATAGAAATAGTGCTGATGAGGGTTTTCTGTGGTGTGTATGGGGTAGCTTGCCTTTGTGGCTTACACATGTACAGCAACAGCAGAGTGGGCATGTGGGAAAGGGCACTATGGTGATGGTGTAACTGGGGTACAGGGGGCTGCAGGCGGCACATGCAGTGGGCCAGCTGGGGCACAGTGTGGACTAGGCATATGCCTACCTGGCACATAGGAATGCAGAAACTGAAAAGCAGCAAGACAGCAACTGACCAGGGTCCAATATGGCCACAAGTGTGCATCCCACAGTGTCCCAGGGGATAGCACCCAGCAGATACCCCCAAGGGCACAGAACATTGGCAGGCGGTGCCGGGGGGGATGTGCTGATGTCCATGTCAGCACCCCTACCCCAGACCCCACACCATAGGCACCCACCTAGAAGCACACTGGATGGCATGGGACTGCGTACCACCAGCATAAGGGCATGTCAGCATGGTGGTGGAGGGGTTGCCGGTACCAGAGAGGCAGTGGCAGCTGCCCACAGCAGAGCAAGGCCAAGCCCTGTATAGGTGGGTGGTGTGCAGTGCAACAGATGAGGTCTGTCTGAGGAACAGTCATGGGATCCCCAGGGAACAACCTGCCAGTGTGGTGCAGTACACACAACCAGTGTGCCCAAAGGCAGAAGGTCACAGGTTCATGTCCCAGCAGGGGCCCCTGCAGACAATGCCTCCTTATTTTACCCTACAGAGTGCAGACACCATAAACATGTCCACTGCCTAGAGCAGAGGTTCCCAACCCCTGTCCTGGATGCGCAAACACCATTCAGGTTGTCAGAATGTCCCTAAGAAATATCCACGAGATGCATTTACATGCACTGCCCCCATTGTATGCAAATGTATCCATGCATATTCATTAGCAACATCCAGGAAACCGGAATTGTGTTTGGCCCACCAGGACCGGAGTCTGGACCCTCTGCACCAGAGCTGCGGCCAACAGATGCACAAACACTCACACCCACGGGCCCCACTATACAAAGCCTCATGGAGAGTCAGGCTGTTGGACCGTGTGCGGAGCAGCAGCTACCACCACCTGCATCTGTATATCTTAGCAATGTGCCAACACAAAAGCACAATACCACGTGCAGGAACGAAAAACCAGTACAAAACGTGGATAGCAAAGGAAGATGTTTTATTGAAGTATTAAAGCAAAACCAGCCAACGGCCCAACACAGGCCGTGTTTCGTAAAACCTTCTTCAGGGGCTAGATTGGCTGTAAAATTTGTAAAACATACATTATAAACAATGATAAAACATTAAAACAACTATTAATCATAAATAGGATTAAGAACAAAACACGAATAAAATCATGCAAATAAAATAAATCAATATCAGAACCAACCTACTAGCACATATATAATAAAATCGGAGAGCTAATAAATGAGACAACACATATAAAAGACATATATGCGAATTATAAATCTATCATCATAATAAATAAATAAATAAATAAACAAAACGTTAAAAGTACATTGAATATTTAACAACTAATACTGTAAGAATATAAATATTAATAGTTGTTTTAATGTTTTATCATTGTTTATAATGCATATGTTTTACAAATTTTACAGCCAATCTAGCTCCTGAAGAAGGTTTTACGAAACACGGCCTGTGTTGGGCTGTTGGTTTTTACGGTTGAGACGTAATTGCTCAACTTTACAGGATTTCAAGTTACATGCTGGTGAACTGACAACACGCTTGCTTCAACGGGGGTATCCCTCTAAGGTGGTTTCCAAAGCATATAAGAGAGCGCGATATCTCCACCGCGAGTGGCTTTTTGTTCCCCCCACATCAAAATCAACTGATTCTGTAATAACGGGTGTTCTCCCGTACACTAGGCATATTACACAGGTCACTGGACTTCTTCATAGGTTTTGGCCGATATTGGGGATACACACTTGCTTTCGTGATAAAACCTTGCAAGTTGCGTATTCGCGTACAGCAAACCTTCGGGATTTACTAATGAAGACTACTTTGCTTGAAGATTGCCCTTTAAAGTCCATGTTGATAAAGGCCATTTTGCTTGTGGACATTGTACATATTGTTCATTGACTCTTGAGGGTCCTGAATGGGTGGATGAACATACGTCCCGTAGGTATCGAACCAGGTGGCACACGGATTGTTCCTCGATGTATGTAGTTTATTTGATAATCTGTCCCTATTCCCTCTATTATGTTGGCCGTACTAAGCGGGGCATACAAATTCGGCTCTCGGAACATGCTTCCCGGTTGAGGACAAAATCTCTTTCGGCTCCCATGGTCGAACACTGTTTGCTAATGGGTCATGCTTTTGATTCTCTACGTTGGAGAGTGTTGGACTTCATCCCGATGGACCCTAGAGGTGGTGATCGTGAGCAGAGGCTGCAATGGCATGAACAGCGCTGGATTCATCTTTTAAATTCTGTGGTCCCGAGAGGTTTGAATCTTCAAATAGACTGGCATACCATTATCTGATGCAGATTCTCGTCTTTCCTTTGTGATTCCGTTGGGGGGTTTTCTGTGCAGTGGGAGTCCCCCTATGATCACAATATAGGTAAACCATGATTGTTTAAATGCTCCTCAAGTCATCATGACGTCAGACGCCGTCGACTATAAGGCATATTACATTCCCATGTGGTTGTTAGCTGGAGATCTATCAACAGCCGATTGTTTGGACCTGAAGCAGGGTTTCTTGGAAAAATTGAAAGAAAACCCGAAACGTGAGCCACGTGGTCTGTCTTTCTGGCGTTTTGGCAGTGCTTTGGCAAAAGCTAAGTTAACAAATATAGTAATGGTCAAAATTTATCACAGAGCAAAAATTTTTGTCAAAAAGAAAAACACAACTCTGTAGGTTTAACCCGAAAGTATACCAGTATCCTCAAAACTGATGTATTCAAGTAAAGACTTCAAGCTGACTTCAGCAATCAATTCAAGCAATCAATTCAAGCACTATAGACAAAGCAACTGGTAGGTCTCAGACTCAGCGGGCAAAAACATACTCCAGTCAGTAACAACTGTCTGGGCATAGCCCTTATTGCATCAACGACCTTTAATACATGGAGTGGAGGAGTGGCCTAGTGGTTGGGGCAAGGTACTTCAGGCCGGAAGGTCAAGAGTTCAAATCCCACTAGAGGACAGCAACCTTGGGCCGGAAGGACTGGGGTTTCTAGTCCCACAGGTGCTTCTTGTGGTCTTGGGCAAGCCACTTAACCCTCCATAGCTCATGTTCCCTGTAAAATAGTTATCTCCAAGTTATAATGCCCTGTTCAATGTAATTTCAGTTTGTTCAATGTAAACCACACTGATGCAGAATAGCGCGGTATATAAGAGAATGTAAAAAATAAATAAAATAAAATAATACTTCGTTGCTCTGAAAAGGGGCATCCACTGACTCCTTAAACATAATAATAGACAATTTAGACTCAAAATTGTTCAACCAAACTTATGTAAAGAGAGTGGTCAGCTTGACTTAGCTTTAAAGGCATTGCTTGAAAAAGTGCTTGGCCATCGCCTTATCCCCAACACTCTCATTCGCGCTATCTTGCGTTTCACCCGAGCAGGTTTCTTCAGGGGGTGGCTTAAACACTACAATACAGAAATACAAAAATACATCAAATTTTAAACCGTACATACTTTCATTGCTGATATAAATAGACTCATCCAATGCAAAGAAGAGAGGAACATGCCTCACAACAGGTTGATTGAAGACCACCCAAGCATTACCAACTGCTTCTGGACGCCGCGCATGCGAACTGCGCATTTTATAGAAGGAATCATTGGCTCATTTGAGGCAGCGGGAACTCACACACAAGCTTCCCATTCAACCCGCAAATTAAGACCATAGGGGGTAACCGATCCCACCCGATGGATCCAACGTTGTTCATGCCACAGAAGAGCACAATCCCTAGTTTTATCTCGTTGTGATGAGCTGACTACATCCAAACAGAAACATTGTAGCTCCTGGAATGTATGATGTAACTGCAGGCAATGATCAACAATCGGGGCTTCACGACGCTGACATTTTAACCTGCTCTTGTGCTCATTCATACGAACTTTAAACATTTGAGTTGTTTTACCAATGTATGCTAGACCACAAGGGCATAGAATGCAATAAATAACAAATATAGAGGTACATGAAGTAAGATGCTTAAGCCGATAAGTCCTGCCCCGATAACAAAAAACACATAATTCTTTTGTAATGCTGCAAATGTTGCATTCGCCACACTTCACATGCCCAACTTTAATACATTCAGATGAAGAAGGAGAGGGCAACGGACGCAGCACAGCCCGACTAAGCAGTTCTTTAAAATTATTATTGCGTTGCCATACACATCGTACATTTTTGCTTTCCAAGCCAGGAATACTATGCAACACATTTGCATGACGTTGGATGATGCGTTTCAATTGAGAGCTGAAAGGGGAGAATTTCGTGATGAGGTTAACTGAAGAATCCTCTTCAGACTTTAAAGCTGACTTCCTACGGGGATGTAAGAGCAGATCTCGATTAGCATACAGTGCTCTTTTGTATGCCCTGTCAACAACAGACCGAGGATAACCACGATCATAAAAATTTTGTTTCAAGATCTGTGATTGGGCTTTAAAAACCTGAACATTGGTACAGTTGCGACGAAAGCGCACAAACTGTGACAGTGGTAAACTGTCCTTTAGTTGGACAGGTTGCGCACTAGCATAATGAAGAAAAGTGTTACGGTCAGTCTTCTTCCTATGCACAGAGGTAGACCAGCCAGTCTCGGCTTTTTGAACATCAACATCCAAAAATGTGATCCTCTCAACATGATGATGCAAAGTAAATTTAATATGCATATCCCGATCATTTAACCATAAGAAAAATTCTTGAAGATTCTCAGATGTACCCCGCCATAGCAGAAATATATCATCTATATATCTTCTCCACAAACAGATGTTTTGCTGAAACGGGGATACATCAATCCATTGTTGTTCAAATCGTCGCATATACAAATTGGCTACCGATGGGGCGCAGGTAGCGCCCATAGCCAACCCCGCTGTTTGATGGTATATGACACCTTCAAAAACAAAAAAGTTTTTAAACATCGCTATGGCAGCAATTTCCGATAAAAAAGTTATCTGACTAGCTGAAAGATCACCTCTCATGGCAAGCGTCTCCACTACAATAGCGTGGGCATCAAATTGCGGAATAGCTGTGTAGAGAGATGTCACATCTAGCGTTGCCAAGAGAATTTCAGGAATAGCAGCCAATGATGTATGTTCGGCCAGAATCTGCAAAAAATGCGTCGTGTCTCTTATAAAAGAGGGGATAGACATCATCATGGGTCTCAAAAAAGAATCAAGAAAAACCGACAGGGGGTTCAAGTAAGGAAACTCTGGTGGCGACAATCAATCAACCTGTTGTGAGGTATGTTCCTCTCTTCTTTGCATTGGATGAGTCTATTTATATCAGCAATGAAAGTATGTACGGTTTAAAATTTGATGTATTTTTGTATTTTTGTATTTCTGTATTGTAGTGTTTAAGCCACCCCCTGAAGAAACCTGCTCGGGTGAAACGCAAGATAGCGCGAGTGAGAGCGTTGGGGATAAGGCGATGGCCAAGCACTTTTTCAAGCAATGCCTTTAAGTCAAGCTGACCACTCTCTTTACATAAGTTTGGTTGAACAATTTTGAGTCTAAATTGTCTATTATTTTGTTTAAGGAGTCAGTGGATGCCCCTTTTCAGAGCAACGAAGTATTAAAGGTTGTTGATGCAATAAGGGCTATGCCCAGACAGTTGTTACTGACTGGAGTATGTTTTTGCCCGCTGAGTCTGAGACCTACCAGTTGCTTTGTCTATAGGGCTTGAATTGATTGCTGAAGTCAGCTTGAAGTCTTTACTTGAATACATCAGTTTTGAGGATACTGGTATACTTTCGGGTTAAACGTACAGAGTTGTGTTTTTCTTTTTGACAAAAGCTAAGTTAAGACATTCCTACTTTTATAAAGTTATTTAATAAAAGGAGAGGTCACAGTGGTGCTATGAATCCTTTCTCAGCACTGTGCTGACCAGCTCCGACAAAAAGAGAATTTTAGGGCTCTAGGGGATTTTTTGATACTCGGAATTTTTGTTGTTTGGTGATTTTGGGTAATTCCGATTGGGTTCTATTACATTTGGTAGACATAGGTAACATACATGGACTGTCTCCACACGCAGGTGTGGGAGCTGCCCATATGCGTAGGCATCTGTGTCCCCTGGTGCCCCTGTGATGTGCCGATGTGCAGTGTGTCCCAACAGCTATGGTCACATGCATGCTGCCTGTGATGTGTAGGCTGCATATCTGATGCACCATGCTCGGGGGGCAATAGGGGAAAAAGCTAGCAGCAGGTATGTGGCAGGAAGGGTAAGAGGGACTGCTGTACCCAGGAGCTGCACAGGGGGATAGCTGGTGGGGCCGTGACAGGTGGGTGCTGGTCAGGAGGATGAGCAACGGCGCACTACAAGTGCTGGGAATGGGTAACCAGCTGACTGTAGGTAGATACCTTTGTCTGCCTTTGCCCCCGCAAGCATATGTGTGTAAAAAGCTACGTAGGCTCTGGTGTGGGCAGAGAGGATGGGCACACATGTGTGGAGAGTAATGGAGAGCATATGGGATGTGAGAGAGTGACATATCCATAAAACATAAATGTACCACCATAAATATATTGCTGGTTTATGGGAGAGGTAGGGTATACCCACACGCATAGGTAGAAGGGCGCTCACATGGCACGGTGCTTGGCACACAGGGAATGGTATTACATATGTGTGGTGATTGGTGGCAGTGCAGACCCAACACTCCTATGGGAACTGCGGTGGCACATGTGGCCAGGATTATAACATGGGTTTCAGGGTACACAGGGGAGCACAGTGGCACACACTGGAGATGGATACATAAGTTATGATGTTTTTATTGTAACAGATGTGTTGACCCCGTCTCCAACCTCACATCCTGTGTCTCCGCCCACATCCACGGCACCCACGGACCAACCCACCCGTCTGTGCTGGGTCCGCTGGTGCCACCTCTGGCACTGGTGCTGGCTGCTGGTGATGCCAAGCCATGGCATCCTGGGCATCTGCAATGCGCACTAGTGCTGCTGCCATCGTCTCAGCTGTGGTGCACAGCTGGCTCACCTCCTCCCGAATGGCCATCAGAGCCTGATGAGTGGCTGTGGGGAGACACAAGGTGATGTGTGAGACATGTGTTGCACCCCCCACCGTAACCCATGCAAATGTTTGGCGTATCTCAACAGACCGGTCCGCAGAGCAACCATGTATGTGATGACTAGCAACGCAGTACCATGTTTACATCTGTGTGTCCCATGATCCATCCTCTGGCCAGGAAGTGATCCTGCTGAGGGGTAGTGGAAGTCACAGATATGACACATGGTACTGTGTTGCAGTGCACTGTGTGGCTGCCTGATCTGCGCACTGGTCGTAAAGGATTGGCTGGATAACGTGGGGATGCATGGCACACAGACAGATATCTGGGGGGTGCTGTTTGCTCTTAACCTGATGCACAGTACTGATTACCCTGACTATCTATGCTAGGTACCATTACCCAGGGAGAGGGGTCCGCCGAGTAAGCTGCATAGGTGATCTGGGGTGGGTGTGTACCACTGTACGTCTCCTTGGGGTATGTGGTGGTGAATAGTGGGCGGATGTATGAGCTCATGAACATGATGACACCAGATGACCCATGCTACAAGGGGGGAGTGCACATGGCACAGACCCCCACTAAACATACGAACCTACATGATATGGTGTCATAATATTGGGGAACACATGGAATGTCATTGTGGATGTTACATCAACCCCAAGGGGGCTTGTTGTGTATTCTGTTATCCACCTTCCACATCGTGCCTTGATGAGGCAGTATAGGTCCTCAGCTCTGCAAAGATGACATCCATGCTGGTGTGTGGGGTGCCTGATGTCCCTGGTGCCTGCATTGTGGGGCGACTCCCCTCCGACTCCATGTCCCCCACAGCCCATGTGCTGCTTCTACTGGCCCCCACTTGTGCGTTGGCATCCGCTGCCCTGTCCTCTGCCTTGGCCACCACGTTGTTTCCTGGGGTCTCTCCGCCAGGGCTGCCTGCATCCCAGGACTCGCTGGCCTCTGGCCCCTCAACATCCTCTGGTGCCGGCACATCCTCCTCCTCATATGCCTACATGGCCTGGATGTCACCTGGGGGTGGAATAGGGTACATAGCAAAGATGAGTTTGCGCAGGGCACATATGTACACCTGTGTAGTACATCCCCACCAACAGCAATGTGGTGTCTGCCTGTACCTGCTGTTACTGCGCCTACAATGGGGACAGCACATGTGCGTACTGTGAGCTGTACCTGACCGGGGGGGGGGGAGGGAGGGGCGGCCTCTTGCACTGGTGGAGGTGTGACACATTTGCTGTTTTATTTGGGGGGGCTGGTGCGGCAACTTCCGGGCCCACTATATGCAGCACTAGGTATGCACTATGCGTGTGACCTGGGATGTGGGCTCAGTGCTACATGTGGCCAGGGTGTGTGTGGGAGCCCTGAGTGGGATTGCGGCCTGTCATAGTGTGTGTGAGCGATGTGTATGCATTGGCCTGAATGGTATGCATGTTAGGTGTTGCAGCATTTGTCTGGGCCAGCCAGATGTGTGTGGGTACTGCCGCCTTGGTAGCCACTGTGCGGTGTGGGTGGACAGCTATCATATACTCAGTGTGTGTGGTGGGCTGGTTTGGGGGATGTGTGGTGTGATGCTGGGCATGTGGTTGCCCCGTGGGTGGCGGTCATGGGAATGTGTCTGTGGCACTGCGGTACCTGTGGAAGTGCTGACCCCTAGGTGCAGTTGGTATGGCTGTGGCAATGTGCACCTCAATGTCCTGTGAGGGTGGGTGGGGGTCCCCCCACTGTATGTTGGCCAATGACAGAGTGTTATGGGTCTGACATCTGGGTGATGTGGTCATCGGGGTTTGCTTGCGCCCACCTCACCATCACAGTGTGATAGGCCTTCCTCTGTTACTGGTCTGGGATATGATCGCAAACACACGTCATTGCTGTTATAAGTGGTGTGCGTGGGTCCCCCCAGGTCAATGTGTTCTGGCCTAATCATATGTCCCTCCTGTCTGCGTCCCCCTGTCATATTGTTGTGCATGCCTGGCTGCAGATATATGTTATTCTATGTGACCTATGTGCCATGTACGAATAGCTGCTGCATGTGCTGGGTCCATGGGGTGGTGGGTGTTGGGCCCTCCCTGTATGTACGCTCATCCTCCCCACTCATGTGCAGTGGGGGGGTGGCGCCCTGCCTGGCTGAGGGAATGCCCCCCACCCCCAGTTCAGTATACCTGTGCAGTGCTCTACGGCGTCCAGGACTGTGGCTGTCGTGCACCCAGCCCCAGGTACCTCCACAACCACCCTGTACCTACCCAGCCATGTTTTGCTGAATTTGTGGCCCCCAGTTGCCTGTGCTGGGGCACATGTGTTCTCAGGACATAGGCCCCCACCCTCCCGTCCATGGCCGGCATGTGCTGGGCCGTGAGCTGTACGTGTGCTGCATATCTCTGACCTACCTGCCTGTGGATGGGCAGTGTCCAGCACTTCAGGCAGGCCATGCAGGTAGATGGGGCCCAGATGGTCTGCCAATTCCTGCTCCAGGGGTGTCAGGGTTGGGGCAAAGGGGGCACCCGCTCCGGTGCCCATGGCATGTCGCCTCTCCGCCACCATGTGTTTACGGACACCACCCTTAATGTCATTGAATCTCTTTCTCAGGCTATCCAGGTCCCTAGATGGTCCCCCTACCTGGGCTATGGTCTCCTGGATCTCCTCCCACACGTGTATGCTTGTGCCCACAGTGGTGCTGGTGCTCAGCCGGCCGTAGAGCACCTCATACTGCTCCAACACACTGGCCAGCAGGATGTTGTTTTCCTGCTGGCTGAATCTAACAGCCCTCCTCCGTTCCTTGGATGGCACTGGTATACGCCTACGTTTGGCACTGGGTGGCCCCTGGGTGGGCTGCATCACACCCGATGGGCCTGCAGCCCCCACCTCAGGCCTACCTCTCCCTGCTGTCCCGCAGAACATGTGTCCCCCCTCCTCCCCTCCTGCTATGTCCTGTCGCTCCATCTCCCTGCCCTCTGTGCCCTCTCCCTCCCTGTCACACATCCTCACCCCTCCCGTTCCTCGCCTAATCTCCCCTCCCCTGCCCCTCGGCTCCTCTGCTCCACCTCACGCCTGCTCCTCACCTCCTCTCCCCTCCTCTACCTGCCGCCTGATCCTCAACTCACCTCCTGTTTCTCTCCCCTGCTCCTCACCTCCCCTCCTCTCTCTCTCTCAACTGCTCCTCAACACACCTCTCCTCACCTGCTATAGTCTTGACCTCACACTCGCCTGCTCTACACCTCGCCTTCTGTCTCCGTCGTCTACACAAAACCCTCAGCGTGTACCATGTGTGCATGTGTATTTATGTGTTTTTTTATGTCTGTGTGTCCTTGTGCGCGTTGCACATGTGCAGCGGTGTGAGCGTGCTGGCTGCACACGTTGCACATGTGCAGGAGAGATGCGGGTGTTGCGTATGCAGGGACACCATGGTGTGCATGCACTGTCTGTGTGTGTGAGCATGAGACATGCGCATGTGCTGCGTGCCATTACGAGCATGCGGCCGGCCTCACATCACATGCACGTAGCGGAACTTATCACATGGGTCCCGCATACACACCTTCCACAGCTCCCCTGCGCATGCATAACATGCACAGCGGCCACACTCGTGCCACTGCACATGCGCAACACGTGCAAGGGCACGCAGGCATAAAAAAAAACAACTACACACGCACATGTGGTACACACTGAGGGGTTTGTGTAGGCGAGGGAGACGAGACATGCAGTGTTGGTTGTTGGTGAAGCAAGGAGAGTGTCAGAGGCAGGTTTGGTGTGGTGAGTGGCTGGGTTGGTGAGTGGTGGGTGAGGTGAGTGGCTGGGTTTGTGTGAGTTAGAGGAGGTGAGGGGGGTTGAGTGTATGGCGGGCTTTGTGGTTGCTGCATGTGCACTGGGAGGTGTGCAGTGCCTGCGGGTTGCCTGACGGGGGAGATGGTGTTCATGGGGCTAAGGCACAGGGCATGGGTGCAGTCCCGCTGCAACACAGACCTGCAGCTGTGGGGGCAGGCCAGGCAGGGCCTGTGCCGGCACAACACAGGAGGCGTGCGGAGTTGCAGGCTCACCAGCCTCGTCTCTACAGGCCCAGGGCCCAGCTCCAGGACATGTGTGAGGACCAGGTCATCTCCCTCTACCGCCTGAGCACAGGGGCTATGAGGGAGCTCTATGAGGATCTAAGACCTGACCTCGAGCCCCTGACTGGTCGGTCACATGCCATACCGGGTTTGGTCAAGCTCCTTGGTGCCCTACATTTCTTTGCCTCTGGCTGTTTCCAGTCATCTGTGGCTGCAGTGGGTGGCATGAGCCGCCCCACCTTCTCACGCTGTCTCCACCAGGTACTGCGTGCCATGATCAGCCGGGTGGGGAATTACATTGCCATTCCCAACACTAGGCAACAATGGGGGACCCTGAACCAGGCCTTTGAGGCATTTGCTGGGATACCACACGTGATGGGAGCTATTTATTGCACACATGTTGCCCGGGTCCCGCCCAGAGACAGGGAGGCAGTGTTCCACAAACACTACCATTCCCTGAATGTTCAGGTTGTATATGATGCAGATATGTATATTCTGAATGTGGACCCTAGGTTTTCAGGGTCCACCCATGACTACTATATCCTGCATCACTCGATACTATTCAGACAATTTGAGGCAGGACAGTATGAGGACTGTATACTGCTGGGTGGGTATTTCACATCTCTGACATGCACATAGTGATCCTCTGACTAACCGTATGTGCACACGTCTGTCTTTGGAGTGTATCCCTAGTCGTGTATGTGTCTCATCTGTGTGTGTGTGATCTAACGTTGTGGGGGGGGGGGCCCTCCAGCTCTTCCTTGCTACGGTGCTGTGTGTTGATGGTAGGATGCACACTAGCATTTGTGCCTACCCCTTGTTTTGTGTGTCAGACCTTCAAACGCTGCTGTATAGTTGTGGTGTCCCATCATGTGATGTCATATGTTTGTGTCAGAATTGTTTGTGCTTTTAGTTTGCACGTATATACTTTTCGCCATGTGTGTGGACATCAACTCCTGCTTTAACGTTTCACATTTCTTTCTGCAGGTGATGCAGGATATGGGTGTCGCCCCTGGTTACAGACCCCTGTGCATCAACCACGGACACGTACAGAGATGAGGTACAATGAGGGCCATGCCTCCAGCCGCTCTGTCATAGAGTGCACCTTTGGCGTTTTGAAAAGTCATTTCAGGTGTCTGGATAGGACTGGCGGGGCCTTACAATACACACCCCAGACTGTGGCAGAGATCATTATAGCCTGTTGCATCCTGCACAACATTGCTCTCAGGCACGATCTCCATGTCCAAATGAATGAGGATCTCGAAGATGATCCTACGTGCCCTCCTGTATGTGGCCGTGATGACACACGAGAAGGCACAGCAGTCAGGTGGCGGGTGATTGAGGAGGTCTTCTCATGTAAGTACTGCATATGTTCGAACATACATTTCTTTACATATGTGTTTACTACTACTACTACTGGTGAACATTTGTATCGCAATAACAGTGAGTCGCAACACTGCATTGACATATGAGAGACAATGCCTGGCCATCAGATCTTACAATCTAGTCAGGACTCAAACACAGAAGATGTGAGCAGGGCACCACAGTGGATGGAGGTGGATTATGTGTGTTAGGATTAGTAGGCTTGCAGGAGGTGGTAAGGTGTCACACATGGTTTGTAGCTGATTGGGAAAGGGGCTGCTGTACAGCCACAGGTAGTTAGTTCCAGCCTTTGGGTGCAGCAAGGTGAAAGGCGTGTAGACTGTGGTCAGCAGTAGGTGAGCGGCCCATAGATGGGACCAGTTGCCTAGACATGTGTGGTTCACATTTTGTAATATGAGGTGCTTGATTTGATTGTATGCTCTGCTGAGCAGGGACTATGTGTTACTTGTTTCGGTATAGTGCTACATATGACAGGTAGCACCATATACATTCTCAGTAGTAGTTGTATTAGTGGTAATTGAGATAATCAAGGAAAGGTACTGCAAAGCCACAGTGTGGCTGCATGTATAGGTCAGCAGGCGAGCCTTGACATGGATACAGAGACGGATAGGGAGCCTGTGAGGTATCATGACAGGGGGCGTATCATTGCCATTATGCGTCTGGCAGTAGATTGGCCATGCAGTGCAGTGTTGCATATTTCCATGCAGACACAGTTGATTCAAAGGGAGATCAGCAAGATGTAGATTACAGTAGGCAAGCCGGGAGCTGATTAAGGGGTGGGTTGGCGTTTTAGCTGTGTGTTCAGGGGAGACTGGGGAAATATAGCTGATATCATCTAGAAAGATACCCCAAGCCTCAGCTACAAGCTGGGTATGTGTGGAGCGGAGGAATGTGGAGTCCAAGACAACCCCTACATTGAGGACCCTGGAGAAAGGAAGGTGTGGCCACCCACACACAGATACTGTACTGGGAGGGTAGGGTTTATGTGGAAATCTGGGATATCCGTTCTTTGCCATTGTAAATTTCACACAGTGGGGTGACATGCAGCCAGCAATGTCAGGTGGCAAGCAGACATTGATGTGTGGTTTGGCAGAAATAGCTCAGGCGTGGAGAGATATATTTGCAGCTCATCAGCACACAGCTGGTAATGTAAGTCAAGGGATGAGATAGTCACACCACGGAACTGGATATCGGGAGAGGGAAAGGGAGAAGCCCCTGGATATATCCCTGTGGTACAGGAACTGGCAGCAGGGTAGCAGAGGACATGGAGCCACCAGAACACACACTTAAGGGGCAGTGTAAGAGATATGGGGGGTGCAGGATAGTACAGAGGCCTTAGAGATGAGCGGGCACACATTAGGGAGGAGACGGTTGTGTTCAACAGTTTGGGGGGCAGCAGTGAGGTCAGGATGGGGACAGACAGAGTAGGGGCCCTTGTATTTTGCCACACACACTTCAGTGAGAACTTTAGCATGATTCGAGTCGGTACAGCCAGTCCTTAAAGGATATTGGGGGGTATGAGAGCTGCAAACATGAAGGTGCTGTGTGTGTTGCACAGCTCCAACATGACATATGTATGTTTCTCTTGTGTTTCTCAATCCACAGGACTTCCTTGGTGACCCTCCTGGTCCTGTGGTACAGTGCCAGCTGACTGAACGTCATTCAACATGCAGTAGTCTGGGGTAGTGGACCTACAGGTAATCTGTCTGTGGGACCAATCAGGGGGAGCACATGTCTGAGATAATCTGTCATAGTGCACATATGTTGTTGTTCACCTCTTTGCGCTACCCCCCAAACCCCATATGTTGCTGTTGGCACACATATCCACATACAGTATGAGCTTGGCCAGTTTGTCATCTCCACACTGTCTCTGGGACACATCCAACAGAGCTGCGTGTGTCTGCAGGTCCTAGGTGTCCTGGTGGTAGGCTGCACATACACCCTACCCTGACATGGTAGCATCAGCCAGCAGCAGTGTATCATTGCATTTGACACGCCTTTACCTCCACTAATCTCCAATTGTGCACATACAGGCTGTATGCTACTGGTGGCACGCTCACCTTAGTATAGTGTGTGTGTGTGTGTGTGTGTGTGTGTGTTTGGGTTGACTGTGTGATAATACAGTCTGCAGGCATTTTGCATTATCATGTGGTGTGAGGGGTCTGTACACCTGTGGAGTGGTGGTGACTATGCTATCTCTACCTTACTGCTGTTCACCATGTGAACATTGTGGGCATGTGTTGTGTGTTCTGAGCTGACCTATCTCTTGTGTGCTGACAGACCACTGTGCAACAGCATTTATGTATCACTGATATCACCATACTTTGGACATGCATCAACACTGGCTGGACATGGGGACATGGTAATTCTACACATTTCGATGACATCTTCTCCCTTCACTGTGACATGTTGTGGCCTTTGCCAGCCTCAGAGGATCCCGAGCAGACACTTGCTGCAGACACACGGTAGGTTGCACCTTTGGTCTTTTGGGAATGACATCAGCCTTTACATGTTAGCGATTTGCTGTTTTTTTCTTGGACCTTTCCTGTTGAGTCTCTGTACACCAACGCTGATGCACATGGGGTGTAGCTCTGCAATGCCTGTGTGACATGAGCATGGACATGACCATATCCAAGACACCCTCGTCTGCGGTTCCATTTCCAAATGTCCACAACATGCAGTGTGTTCTGTGTTGTGATAATGTTATGTTTGCCTCTGTGACGTTTCATTGCGTACATATTTATGTTTGACTCCCTGCAATGTGTCCTGATGTTGTGAGCAGCATACCAATACAGTGTTTCTCCTTCTGCACAGGCCGATGGACACACACAGCACATCTACTACAGTGCATCCGCGGTGCAGTGCATCCATCTGTTGGTGGACACAACAACACCATGCAACTATCCCTGGGAGAAGGTGCCATAGGATGTTTGACCTCTGTGAGTGGGGCACCTGCCTCGGATGGACATTATTGTTGGACTGCTACTTTGAGCATAACAGGCCTGTCCAACACACCGTTGCTACGGTGCTCTGACTGGTTGTTGTGCTCATCGCAGGAGGACAAATATGACCTCTCCAGTACTGTGGCATACTGCAGTGTCACACTTGACTATGCATGCCCATGGTTTCAGGGACAGTCTTAACAGAACTTGTTGGGTTGCAGACACCCTTTGCACTGTGGACACTGTGTACTGGTCCCTACGTGTGCAGCAGGGACTGACATTGTCGCTGTATGTTTTCCTGCTGTCATTGATTATTTTGCTGTAAGTGTTGAGGGTAGTCATATATTTGATATTGTCCTGTGGTGCTTTGGTGGTTCTCCATTTGCATTCTAGTTTTCTTAAATGCTTTTTTGTGTTTCTTAGATCCTGGGTGTACCATGCTTTGATTGTTGTTTTATTTTATTTTGCTTTTTATGGGTAGTTGTCGCTGCCTTGCCTATTACTGTGTTCCAGTTATTTACCAAGGCATCTATATCTGTTAGTTGCAGGATGAGTTGGGTAAGATATCATTTGAGAAAGATTTCTTGTCAAATTTCTTGAATCGGTATGGTATCTTTGTTATGGATCTGTCATCAATAATGAGTGTTTGATATGAAATTGTGAAGTTTACTAAATAGTGGCCAGACCATGGTACTGGTGTTGTATAGAGACTGGGTTGGGTGGAATTATCAAGTATGTCGTGTGTTACCCTTGTTGTGGGTGGGGGCACCGATAATTTGTTGATAGTCCATATCATTCATTGTGCTGAGGAAAGCATGTGAATGACTATTGTGGGTTGATGCTAGATTGAAGTCTCCCAGGATGACTTGGTTTTGTTACTCAGTGCGCACTGATAGTTCTTTGCACTACAGTGCTGACCAGTGTCCAAACTCAAACCCCTCCTCCAAAATAATGCCCACTCTACACCTCCTATAGCGCCTCAACCAAGGGTGCAAGACCTCAACAGGCATGGAGTAAAGGCCTCTCTTGCTACATTTGGATAAAGTGTGCCCCCCCCATACATGCCTGAACTTAGTTGGGGAATGTGCAGGAGGACTTATTAAACCATCAACAGATGTCAGATGTGCCAACACTGCCTTTTGTCTGAGATGGGCCATCTGCCCCTGCCTGAAAGGGATGGCTAGCCCCCGGAACCACCGCCTGGGACCCCTTACTGGCACCACTTCCAGCTGCTCCCCCCCCCCCCCCGACAGACATGTGTGTCAAACAAAGGTTGATGTCTTGGGTATCCCTGGACATATGCATATTTTTCTCCATTTTGTCGCAGAAGTTCTCATCATAATTTAATCATGCCCACCCTTTGTGCATCTGAAACGCCTCAAGAATCGAGTCTGCGTATGCCAGGAACAAGCCATAATGCCCCGAGACATGATGCCCCAGACACTAGCTACAGTAAGTGAAGGAATGCACACATCCAATTGACCACATTCCTTGAAACCTTCACCCACTCCGCCTTCTCTTCCTCCTTACATTTCTTCTTACTATTCCCAGATCTTTTCCTGCCTTCAAGCAAACAGAAGATGTCAATGAACTTGTGCTTCCTTATTTTCGTACGCAACGCCCCAGAACCCCTTCCCAGAGCACCATGAAAGTGACCAACGCTGGTGTGCTACCCATGGAATCTTCAGCCGCCGCGTCAGTGCCCTAGCCTGCCTCCACGTGGCCAACCAAACTTGATCCCTAGCTTGAAGAGAAAGAAGAGGAGCTTGAGCCTCTTTGGCACCGATGTGAATGCTTGTGCATCTTGGAAGTCTCATTTGCCTCCCCCCCCCACTGCCCCCACCTTAATTCACCTGAGTGTAACTCCCTATGGAGCTCATCCGGCCCAGCCATGCCTCCAAGTATCGATGCACACTGAGCAGCATGGCCACTGGCCTGCTTTTCCACTAAACCAGTCTTCCAGTGCCCTGTTCCAATCCGTCAGCAAGCTGCCCACAACAGGCCTCCTGCTGATGGTTGCGGATGCTGAAGGTTTGTTCCTTGAAATTGCAGAGAGACAAGAGGAACAGCAGTAGCAGACTCCCCTGCTGGTACACCCCAGCCTCCCCCGCCTTATTCCCGGCCCATCAGCCCACAATGTGCGAGAAGAGCCCATCCTATGGCATCCCTCAAAGCCACCATCTGCTGAGCCACTGAGGGGTGTGGGGGCCATCACCCATCACCAGCAACACTATAGTCCCCATAACCATGTGCCCATGGCACACCCCAAAACCATGGGCCCCTCCAGGTCAACACACCAGTTTGCCCTGGAAAGGCATAACCCAGAAATCCTCAATTCCCCATCTTTTAACACCCATGACTATGACAGTTATGCAACATTATCTTTGAGTGCAGATATTTAGCCTTCAGTTAATTGTTTATTCCCCCAATATAATAACTTGTTAGCTGTATTTAAAATCAGTACCTTGAGTTTCTTTTCTTAGCTGTATTTAAAATAAGTTCCTTGAGTTTCCTTTGTTAGTTGTATTTATAATCAGTTCTATTGCCTTTGCTTTATTCCATGTACAATGCTCTTGCATATTGTTTAGTTCACTGTAAAATGCTTTAATTCATTGATAAGGCGGTATAAAAAACAACCAAATAAATAAATATGCCCCACCTCTCTGTACCCACACCTCCTTCCCCTACAGAACCAAATGCATCCTCACTAGAACAGCAAAACAGCCAAGCCCCAGACCAGTTTCATTGTCCTTGGCTTCAACCCCCCTCACCGACATCCCCTGTCACGAGAGCAGCAATGGGCCTGCCTCCCAAGCCCCATCCGCTGCCCCAGAGCCAACCACACCATCCTGCAGCCCCCCCCCCCCCCAGGACTGAAGGGGACAATGGTTCAGCTTCCACAGCAATACCACCTGCAGCCACCCGGAAGGCCCCCAAAGGCACAGGCCCCCCCTCCTTGGAATGAGACCTCCCCCTTTCCCCGAGACAGCCTGTCTCACCACAGCCCCTTGCAAGCTAGGTTCCACTGACTGAATAGCAGCCTCATCTCTCCCTTGGCTACGGGCTGATTCACCCCTCCCTTCCTGCGACTCCTCAAAGGTCGGGTTGCGCCTGACAATACCACCGGAGCATGAGGCACAGAAAGCCCAGCCACTGCTGGCACTGGTTCAGCCCCCGAAGCTATGGCCTGCAAACCGACTGTCTGTCCGCTGCCACAGCCGCCCCAGTGGGAACTGAAACTGCCGCAATGATTGGATCCACACTCACCCTGCTCGACCCAGAGATTAGTGTGGCAATATTCGGTGCAGCAGACCTGAAGGGCCGCATCATTAGTGTTGTCCCCTGAAGACCCCATTGCCATTCAACACACCTCTCACCTGCTTTTCTTTATTTTATAATTAATTCTAATCATTATTATTTTAAATTGCCATTTTAATTGTCAAAGGGCCTGCGACAAGGAAGGGACCGCAGCCGACGAAGGGAAGACTGCTGCCACCCAAGCCTGCTGCCAACAATATGCTCTGCCCACCGACCAGAACCTGAAAGAGGAAAGTGGAGCTGGCCCCAAGGTAAAATACCCTGTCCTAGCCCCTTGCTCCCAGGTGTCACTGAACAAATCCTGTTGGGCAGGGAATTTTTAAATTTGAAATCCCCATGTCATTTGCCCCCCCCACCTTTGGGTCCCTGCCATCCCCAATGGCCATCAGCCTATCCAGGCCGACTCCTGCTGCACCGATCTTGGCCCACGAGATCCCCACAGCAGGCGCCCAGTTACTGGCAGCCACTCGGGACCTCAGCCTGTTCACTTATGCATTTTTATAGGACTCTTCTGGGAGGCGTGTTGTTGGGCTGATAATGATTGTTAAGCTTAACTATCAAAATCTCAGAGGGAGGGCTATGGACATGGAAGTCAATTGAGGGGATGGGGGCTACAAGACTGAAAGTGTGCCTAGAGTGTCTAATAGCCTTACACCAGTTCTGGCTTCAGCAACAACATCAAACATACTAAACTTAGAGCACTCTGCCTATGCTGCTGCTGCTGGGGGGGGGGGGGGGGAGAACATAAGAACATAAGATATGCCATACTGGGTCAGACCAAGGTCCATCTAGCCCAGTATCCTGTTTCCAACAGTGGCCAATCCAGGTCACAAGTACCTAGCAGTTTCCCCAAAAGACACAGGTTCCACAATGCTTGTATTGGGGCAAACAGTGGATATCCCGGGTCCTCTTTAATAATGGTTTATGGACCTTTCCTCCAGGAACTTGTCCAAACCTTTTTTAAACTCGGCTACACTAACAGCTTTTACTACATCCTCCGGTAACGAATTCCAGAGTTTGATTATATGTTGAGTGAAAAAATATTTTCTTTTATTAGTCTTAAATAGGTTACCCTGTAGCTTCATTGCCTGCTCCCTAGTCTTTCTATATTTTAATGACGTAAACAATTGATCTACGTTATGATGTTGTGATATCACAATGCCTGCTCCGTGTGACTAAAAATGTGATATTGCAGCAGCATGAAAAGAGGGCTCCCATATAACTTTGTGGGAGCGTCGTTCCTAGGTTGACATCACTGATCCTTAATCTGAAGTACTGTGCATGATTCAGTTATGGTCTCGTGTACACAATGCTGTGTTCCAGACTGGGAGTTACCATCAAGAAAAAGAACCTTGGGTTCACTATGGATAATACACTAAAATCCTCAGCTCAGTGGATAGCCTCAGTTAAAAAAGCAAACAGAATATTAGGGATTATTAAAAAAGGAATTGAGAATGAAACTGAGAATATTTTGTAATTCCTCTCTTTAGATCTAGGATAAGTTTACATCATGAGTTTTATGTTCAGTTGCAGCTGCTTTATCTCAAAACACATACAGCAGAACTAGAAAAGATGCAACAGTGATAGAGAGTACGAAGAAAGGCTAAACTCTTCAGTTTGGAGAAGAGACAACTGAGAAGGGATATGATTGAAGTCTATTACATCACAAGTGAGGTGGAAAAAGTATAGCAAAGATGGTTATTTACCTTTTCAAAATAGTATAGGGAATAGGGGCACGCCATGCAATTTATTGGTAGAATCTTTAAAACAAATTTTTCCAGTCAATGCACAGTTAAGAGATGGAATTTGTGCCCAGAGAACATAGCTGAGTTTAAAAAAGACTTAGGGGGTATGTTTACTAAACCGGGATAATGGTTAACCCGGGCTATCTGTGACTAGGTCCCATTGAATAATATGGGACCTAGTGGCAGATAGCCCGGGTTAACCGTTAGCCCGGTTTAGTAAACATACCCCTTAGTTTCTGTTGCACATTCTGCACCTCTTTTATAAAAACAACATGGGCCTGATATTCGAAAGGCATTTATGCAGCTTACAGCCCCTTAAACTGTGTAAATGTCTTAAATGGGGATATTCAACCGCACTTACAGGGTTAGTGCCATTGAATATCACTTTCTAACTCCCCTATGCGCCCCGATGCTATCCAGTTAGCATCGTGGTGTATCGGGGGTATTCCGGGACTGAGCGGAGGCAGCAACAAGCGAAAACCAGAAGCGGTGACATTGCATGCTGCCTGGTTAGCGATCTGCACCGAAAAGATAGGTGAGGAAAACACTCACCTATCATTCGGCGCAGGAGTTACCTTCCCAAAACCTCCTGCACAAAGTTACACCTGCTGAGTATAAAACATAGTTTATGATTTATGCATGCATTTCTTAAATATTCCTGCTTGACCAAATATGAAGAAATCTGATGTACAAAATTGTTCATAGAACAGACACATAAAATGGATTATGGGCTATAACAATATATTGTCATAACGTTTAAACAGTGGATAGCCATATGTTAGACGTGCATCCTTGCTAAAGCAGTTTCTCGGAGGTAAACAAATCACACAGTATAAATGGTGCCTTGAATTTCAGTGTTATTTCACTTCAATTTCTTTAGGGAAATCTCAAAAAGCACCGGGACAAAAAGGACAAAATAGAGAGTTTTAAAAACAGAACTTATTTAGTCACTGCCCTCTAATTTTGATTCTTAAAACTAGTCACTTATGTTCTGGTCCCAGAATAATTTGGAAGGTAATTTTATAAACACATTCTGGTGAGTATATGCCAGTAAAATGCTTCTTATAAATTACCCCTCTATGACATACCAATTAGAGTGAAAGTGTGTGCTCACACTGCCTATGATCCACCCAAACTCCACTCATGTACCCTCACAATGAAAGTGCAAATGCAATGCAATTTATGCCTTTGGGCCAATGCTGATTTCTGGGGACCCAGCAGCTCCTGGGTTTTCTAGACAGTGTGACCAGAAGCAGGGCTGGTGCTACTCTGTAAGCCAGGTAAGCATGGCATGTCTACATATTTTATTTTTACTTTAGGTTGTGATCACTTATTCTTTACTTGGTGAGGGTCTTTGTTTTGAGTGTGTGACCAAGGTCAGGTGTTCTGTTAACATGGGGTTTGTACGTAGGGATCAGTACTGTAGTAATTTGACTTGAACAGCTTTTCAAATAGGTGTATGGAGGTTTTGGGGCCCATTGCAGTATTTGTAGTGCTGCTTTTTTCTGGGTAGGCCCCTTATTGTATGAGTTTTGGAAGTGTATGCTGGTATGGTTAGATTTGACTTTGTAGATTTTCAGTGACTTTTGCAGTGTTGTATATTAGTTCACAATATGCCTGGCACTGGAGAACGTTTATGTTGTTGTTAGTGAGATGACCAGAATCAGATTTTATTTTTTATTTTTTTTGGACTATCACAGCCTGTTTGTATGATGCTAAGTATTTACTGCTAAGTATTTTTATTTTGGCTATGCATTTGCTCTTTTGCTGAAATTTTCTTACAACACTGGATTTAAAGGAGAAATACTAATATCACTTGAAAAGAGTTCACAAAGCAGTTTTGGGAAAAAGGAGGGTAAGGTGCATTCAACATTAATAATAATGAGGGAGGGGCGCCGATTTATAAGTTGCAGGGGGGCGCTAGAAACCCTAGCACCGGCCCTGACCAGAAGTAGATTGCCAGGCCTTTCTTACAAGGCAATGGAGGGTTAAGTGACTTGCCCAAGGCCACAAGGAGTGCCAGTTGGAAATGAATCCTGGTCTCTTGGTTATCAAGCCAGTGCTCTAACCATTAGGCTACTCCTCCATTACAGTGAAAGTACTCATCATTGACTGGAAAATGCACCCCAGACTCTCACTCTCTCTCTCTGACTCTCTCACCCTCTTCCTTCATCCAGCATCACTCTCTCTCTCTCTCTCTCTCCCCCCCCCCTCATACATCAAGCATCATTTTCCTTTTTTTCTCTCTTCCCTCCATTCAGCTTCTATTTATCTACCCGTCGCCCCCCCCCCCCCATGTTAGGTATTGCTCTTCTGTGTCCCTGCTCTCCCGCTGTCTGGCATCCTTCCTCTGTGTCCCTATCCCCCTCTTAGGTCTAGTATCTTCCCTCTGTTGTCGTACTCTTCCGTGTCCAGCTTCTCTCTACCTACTTCTCTATGCCAAGCTTCTCCCCTCTGTCTTCCCATTCCACCATGCCCAGATTCTCTTCTTTGTCACCCTCCTCCCCCCAAATCTAGAATCCTCCCTGCCATGTCTAGCATCCCAACCTGTGTCTCTATTCCCTTTTCTGGGTCTGTCATTTTCCCGCTGTCTTATTCCTTGTATCCAGCATCCTGCCTGCATCCCTATTCTCCAAATGTCAGGAATCTTCCCTCTGGCCTTATTGTCTTTCTGTGTCCACGATCTTCCCTATGTCGTCTTACTCCCCTCCCATGTTCAGCACCCTCCCTCCTCCCTTGGTGTCCTTTTCTCATCTCTAGCATCACTCCTGCCTTCCTCCTTCCCCCTTTCTGGGTCTCACATCTTACCTGTCTCCCTATTCCCCCCATCCTCATCTGTGTTCCCCTCCTATGTCCAGCATAGTCTCGCTGTCTTCCTACTTTTTCCCTACTGCACCGCATCCTCCCTCTGTGTTTTATCCCCCTCCTCTGTACAACATCTCTCCACTCCACCTGTATCCAGAATCTCCCCTTTGGGTTCCAATGCTATCTCTGTGCACTCCCCCCATGTCAGCATGTCTCCTCCATATCCTTAATCCACCCTCCTGTGTCCACTCTCCCCCTTCACTCCCAAGTCATCATATCCTCTTTGTTCCTCCCCTGACCCAGCATCTCTTATTTATTCCCCTCCTAGCTTCATCATTGCCACGTTCCAGGACATGCGGCAGTGGCGATATAAAGATGTGGGCCTTCGAGTTGGTGTGTGCTGCTGGTTCTGCACCTTAGAAACAGGAAATCTATGTCAGAGGGGGCAAGGCCAATACAGACATCAGTGGCATGCACCAACTTGAAGACCCCCCCCCCCCCATCTTTGTTCTGTTGTATTGATGCTGCCGCATCCCGGGAAGATTGTCCTGGAGAATAGCAGGAGCAGTGGTGGTGGGGAGGTTGGCAGATTCTGGGCTGGGGGGAAGCAGGTAAAGCAAATAATGGATGGGGGGGGGGGGCACTAGGGCTGACTGGGATCCAAGTGAGGCCATTTGTTCAGGAGTATTTTAGGGTCACTTTTTTTCGCCCTCAAAAATTTGCCCCTTGAGATGATTGCCTCACTTGGCCTAATGATACAACCACCCCTGGGTTCACACAAATCATTGCTGGTAGCAGTTTCTCCTGCTACAATGGTACAGATGCTGTATAAGCCCTTCTCTCTATTGTCCATCTGATTCTTTGCTCAGTTATACAGTTGTTGTGTGAGTATAAGCAGGCAGTAATTTCAGTATGTCTCATTCAGGTGATACAAACCTTTATATAACTTGATCAATATTGATAGCAGATGCCAGAATTTTTGAAAAGCTAAAAACCGATTCAATCATGGTGTGCGACTCTGAAAATATACCTTTGGGAGAAAATGAATCTTTAATCTGGATATGTCCTACATTTCCAGTATCATCCAGTATTAAACCACAGCTCTGCTGCTATTTACACAATGTCCCATTATGCAGAAGAAAGGCATGGCTAATTTATCAACGCTTTGAAAGCAAATTCCTGAGCCATAACAGAATAAGAAAACAAGGAAGTAAATAGATTTATACTTTGCAATGTAATTCTTATAATGATATTAACAATTTAAGAACAACAGTGAAGACTTTCTTAGCAAGTGGTTGTCCAGTTTTGCTGTCCGCTCTCCAGGGACACACAGCTAGGCTGCCGTGACACTTTCCCCTGTGCTTGATGAGGGGAGCTATATTTGTCACAGTGCCTGCTGCAGATTTTGCCAATTTACATGTTGTAAGCGCTCATCTTAGCATGGAAATCAAACCCATTTTTCTCTGTCATTCTTTCCACACACTTCTCTAACCCCTGCAAGCTTCTTTCCCTAGTGTAGCTCAGGCCAGCCACTCACATTACAATTATCAGAGCAGCCAAAAGCTCGGTGATTTATTGGTTTTATTCTACCTAGGATAAAATGTAAATCTGGATAATAGCTGTCATTTCCAGGTCCTGAGCTGAAAATGTAAGATACAGATTGATATTTAACTCTCCATTTCCTTAGTACAGAACATTATGCAGTGTTTCATTTTGACTGTTACTGAATCTCTATTACTGTTGCCACAACATGATCATACCAAATGATGGTCCCTCATGCCTCTCATAAAGGCTTGCTTAGTTATATCTTAGGATTTGTTTGTATTTTTCCAAACCCATTTATTCCTTTCCAAAATGGTGTGTTTTTCCTCTTTATAGCTCTACTTCCAAATGACCCAGACAAGCCATTGTTGGAGACAGGTTGCTGGACTCCGCTGAGAAAAAGGTAGTTAGCAGTCAATTCATAATCTTATTCTCAGAACAGTTTAAGGTTTCCGATATCCTGAACATATCTACGCAGCGTATATATGGCATATAGAAAATATCAAATTGAGGTCTTGATATATCGTAGAGCCTAATACCCATATCAATATAGATAGGTTACTGCACAATAAATTCACCTTTGTCTACTCTCTGTAATACATTTGCTTTCCTGTGTTACTTATTTAGAAGACTATTATCATAGAAATAATTCATGAAGGGAATGGGAGAATAAAAAGAGGGTTATTACACACACAAATAAGGAAGTGCTGTCATTGCACAAGAAGGATGTGCTCTTACTTTAAAATGACTCCATAGCCAGCGAGATTTCTTGTATCTGTGTCATTTTCCATCCAAAATAATACCAAAAAGCTAATAAAACATCCTCTATGCTGACTGTTGTTTTAACCAGCACTAAAGTATTTTAGCAGGTGCTAGAGAATTTCAGTGTGCCCTACATTTCAGCAAATGCTAACCACAACATTAAGTATTTAGCATGGAGAAAGGCTAAAACAAAAAAGATGAAAGGGTAGTTTTTAAAATGCATTCAGAAAATAGCACACTTTTGGGCCAAATAATGTGTGTTAAATGGCAAAATTCTGTGTTATTTGCCCTTAATGGATGCTTTTTTCAGTACAATGTACAGCAAATAATGAGAGGCAAAGCATGCAAAGTAACTCATTATTGTGCAAAATAAATAACACAGCTTGCAAGCCGTGTAATGTTTGGAAAGATAATGCCAGGTTGGAGCTGATATTATCTTTCCTCCCTGCAAGCATTGAACTGCCAACACGTTCTCTGATGCTCCCAAAGATCCTCTTAAATCAATAGTTGTGGCAATAAATAGCTTCTGCCTCCCCTCCCCAATCACAATCCCCCAGCCCCAACACCTTTAGTTATAGTGCCCCATCTGTGATAGCCCTGATCACAATCTCCCTCCCCCACCATCAGCCATTACAATCCCCCCAACTCAACAGCCCCTTTTACAAACCCTTCCATGATCCCCCATCACCTACAGGGAGTTTACCTGATGGCTAGGTGGGTAGGAGTGATTCCCTTCACTCCTATCTCATTAGCTCCTGGGTTCAAAATGGAACCATTCCACCCTTAGTGGTCATTTCCGAGTACTACCACTAGGGGGTCAAACTGCCAAATAAGGATGCAATATAGCATATATTGAATTTTGTCAGGTGTGCCAATGAATGTGCATCCCTAAAACATAAAATACAGCATTTTTATTTGTAATCATTCCATAGGGGGCTTCCTGATCTGAGAGTTGTTTTCTGTTTTTAATCTAGCCTTCATATCGTAGTTCATTGGAAGTTTCTCAGATCATGATTTGCACCAGGGAAGTACAGGGGCCGTTATTGGAAAGCAATTATCCAGTCGGCAGCACCTGTGCTGCCCAGTGTGATATTCAGAGCGCTATCTCAATACCGCTCCTGACTATTTCCTCGCACTGCCTCGGCACTATCCAAATAGTGCCAGGGCGGTTCATAAGTGGAGTAGGGGCAAAGTTTTGAATTATCTGGTTAGCAAATTCAGACCACTAACTGGATAACAAACTGCATAAGGTTGGGCCAAAAGAAAACCAGCCTAACTTTGAGGTGTTTCCTATCCAGAGAACAGCTGGATAGATTCCCTATCTGGATAGCACCAGTGTCCCATGATGAAACCATACATTTAGCACTGGGGAATATCTGGATTCCAGCGCTGAATATCCTGTTTCATTTTTAAATACCACTGCTGGCGCTTAAACAAATACTGACTATTAAGCTTAAATATTATCCTCATAATATTTGGCTATATAATAAAATTAAACAGTTCTGATCTTTTAATTATTATCATGGTCATTTACATCAGCATCTAGAAAGTCATCAACGCTTGTAGCCATATAAGCTTTCCAAATGCCTCCAGAGTATCTGGAAACGATAGCCTATTAGAGACATATAAATTTACATTTCATAGTTAATGACTCGTCTTTTTTCCCACATCTGAACTCAAAGTAAGCTGCAACTTATGTTTAAAATGTCTTATATCCTAAGTCCCTCCCTTGGTTTGCAGCTTGTCATGCTGTGAGGGCTTGTGTGCATCAGTGATGCTGAGAGCTAAGCTATCAGATTAGCTACTGGCAGAGTCTCCCAAGATAGACAGGTCTCAACTGAGATGCTAGACTAAGACAAATAGCAGCAGCAGAATGGGATGGTGTTGTAAGCGGAAGATCATATTTCTGTGATAAATGCAACAACACTGGAATTAACTGCACGGAAGAGAGGCTTGGCAAATCTACTTCTGTATCTTGCCTCAAAATCCCAATGGATAGTCACAAAACAAATGGCACTATAGTGCTGTAAGATGAACTGAAGACTTCTCAGAGTAAAGTCAGCATTATGATATGGTTGGATCTGCTGATGTAGCTGTGCATGAAAAGAGAGTCAGAGGTTGCAAACATACCTTATATATTGGGACTTGGAACATACAAAGCATGAACCAAGGGAAGTTGGAGGTGGTCAAGAATGAAATGGAACGTCTACAACTCGATCTGTTGGGTGTCAGTGAACTGAAATGGATTGGCTTTGGGAACTTTGCATCTGATGGACATATGCTGGAAATGAAATACAAAGAAGAAATGGTGTTGCATTTATAGTTAAGAAGAAACTTGCAAGAACTGTAATGAAATATAGTGCAGTCAGTGAAAGCTTAAATTTATTTGACTACAAGGAAAGCCCATCAACACAACTATAATTCAGGTATATACTCCAACAACAGCTACAGAAGAGGACGACGTTGATGAGTTCTATGAACAAGTACAAGCTGAAATTGACAGACCATGCAAACAGGATATCCTGATAGTCATGGGTGACTGGAACGCAAAAATTGGCAACAAAGAAGGCGGCAAAGTGGTTTGAAAATATGGACTTGGCAACAGAAATGAAGCTGGAGAAAGACTGATAGAATTCTGCAAGACCAATGATCTATTCATCTCAAACACCTTCTTCCAGCAACACAAGGGCTGACTGTACATGTGGACTTCACCCAATGGATTGTACAGAAATCAAATTGACTACATCTGTAGAAGACAATGATGGAAAAGCTTGATAACATCAACAAAGACAAAACCTGGAGCTGACTGTGGTACAGATCACCAACCACTAGTATGCAAACTCAAGCTAAAGTTGAAAAAGAGCAAGCCATTCATGAATGTAGCAAAATATGACCTTAAGAATATACCACTGGAATTTAAAGATTGCCTGAGAAATTGATTTGCTGCTTTAGATACAAATGAGAAAGTTAAGAAGAGCTATGGGATAACATCAAGAAGGTTGTATTGGAAGAAAGCAAGAAGTCTCTACATATGGTGAAAAAGCAAAAACTGCCAAAATGAATGACTGAAGAAACTCTGAAAATTGTCCAGAAACACAGAGAAGCTAAAGCCAGAGGAGAAAGAGAGGATATCCCAGAACTCTACAGAGATTTCCAACGTGCAGCATGATAAGACAAGGAGAAGTACTATAATGATGCATGCAAGGAAATGGATTCAGAAGCTATTAAAGGAAGAACAAGATCAGCTTTTCTAAAGCTATGAGAGTTAAAGAAAAAATTCCAGCCGCGAATTGGAGTGCTACAAGATGCTCAAGGATCCATGTTGACTGATGCTGAGAAGATCAAGAAAAGGTGAAAAGAACATACAGAGTCATTATATCATAAAGATCAAGTGGACCAACAGCTGTTTCAACCTATACCTTATGATCAGGAACTATTGGTGATGAAAGAGGAAGTCGAAGCAGCATTGAAAGCCTTATTAAAGAACAAAGCACCGGGCATTGATGGCATTCCCATTGAGTTATTACAGCAATCAGATGAAGCTGTTACCATACTTACAAGGTTTTGCCAGGAAATTTGTAAGACAAATTCATGGAAAAGATCTGTATTTATACCAATACTGAAGAAAGGTGACCTGACTGACTGTGGAAATTATCGCACGATCGCTCTGATCCCACATGCCTGCAAGGTTCTACTCAAGATCATTCAGCAGAGAATATAACAATACCTGGAAGGAGAACTGCATGAAGTGCAAGCAGGGTTCAGGAAAGGGAGAGGAATGACAGACATTATGTGGATGTGCGATGGAACCTTGAAGACAAAAGAATACCATATATGTGTTTTATTGACTACAGCAAGGCTTTTGACTGTGTAAACCATGAGACACTCTGGGCCACATTAAGAAGCATGGGTATATCAGAACACCTGATCGTTCTCATGCACAACCTTTACACTGAACAAGAAGCAACAGTTCGAATGGAACAAGGAGAAACAGAATGGTTTAAAATCAGCAAAGGTGAACGACAAGGCTGCATACATGCCCCCTACCTCTTTAATTTATATGCAGAACAAATCATCAGAGAAGCAGGACTGTATGAAGACAACAGAGGTGTGAAGATTGGTGCAAGACTCATCAACAACCTTCACTATGCTGATGATACCACATTACTGGCTGAAAGTGAAGACGATTTGAAACATTTGCTTCTCAAGATCGAGGAATATACTCTTAAAATGGGTCTGTACCTTAATGTTAAGAAGACAAAGATTCTGACAACTGACAAAAATAATAAGTTCATCGTTGATGGAGAAGAAATTGAAATAGTTGACACCTTTAACCTACTTGGATCAATTATCAATAAAGAAGAAAAAAGCAGTCATGAAATCCGACAACGCATTGCTATTGGCAGAATGACAATGAAGGACCTAGCCAAGATTCTGAAGAGCAGAGATGTCTCTCTCCATAAAATGATTGTACTTGTCCAAGCCATGATACTTTTCAATAACATCTTATGGATTCAAAAGTTGGACAGTGAAAAAGAATAACAGGAAGAAAACTGATGCTTTTGAATTAATGGTGCTGGCGACAAATATTGTGTATACCATGGACTGCCCGAAGAACAAACCAGTCAGTATTAGAGGAGATCAAATCTAAGCTTTCTTTAGAAGCTTAGATGACAAGACTTTGACTTTCATACTTTGGACACATCATGCGAAGAGAGAGATCATTAGAGAAAGACATCATGCTTGGCAAGGTAGGTCAACACAAAAGAGGAAGGCCAGCAATGGGATGAATAGGTATAATAACTAGCTATGGGTGCCAGTCTGTCAACAATGAGCCGCCTGACTGAAGATCGAACACAGTTTAAGACAACTATCCAGAGGGTTGACATGAGTCAACACCGACTTGACGGCACTTAACAGCAACATATCCTAAGTTGGATCTGAGGCACTGGAGGACGAAGTGACTTGGCTATGTTCATAAGGCTTTTCCATTTGCTTTTTTAACAGTTAGGCTTCTCTGCCTCTTAGGCTTCTCTTCCACTTTGGCAAAGAAGAGATCATCAGCAGTCACTGAGCATGCTAACAGTGCTAGACTTTTTCATAGAACAGTGAGTCTTAGTTCAGTCCTTGCGATACATCCTGCTAGTTGGATTTGCAGGATAGCACAATGAATATGCATGAGAGAAATTTACATGGATTGCCTCCATTTTATGCAAAGCTATCTAATGCATAGTCAATGTGGATATCCTAAAAACTAGGCTGGCTGGGTGGGTCTTGAGAACTGGGTTGAAAACAACTGCCTTTATTTCCAATCCTATCTTGTCATTACCCCCTTTAAACAATTTTAATTTTTTTGGAGTGGCGGAGTAGCCTAGTGGAGTTGTTAGAATAGCTGAGAATCAGGGAATAGGGTATAAACCCCTCTTCTCCCACAGACTCATGTGACCTTGGGCAAGTCATTTCACCCTCCATTGCCCCAGATATGACTTAGGGGTATGTTAACTAAACGGCGGTAAAGTCACCAGCGTTAAGGGCAGCGGTAAGGTGCCTTAAGCCATATAAGGAATTGGGCGGGTACGGGGCGGTCCAGCATAAAGGAAGCAACGGGACATTTAACACACTGTAACAGTGCACCCTGGCCATTTAGCGAACGGTAAGGTGACAAGCATGCACTTAATGCACTTTAAGGCAGACAAACATGCTTTAAGGTGCCCTAAGGGTATTAAATGCTCAAACATAATGTACCCTAAGGTTTTAAGGTGTCCTAAGGGGTTAAGGTGCTCAAACATAAGGTGCCCAAAGGGTTTAAGGTGCCCTAAGGGGTTTAAGGTGTCCTAAGAGGTTAAGGTGCCCAAACATAAGGTGCTTTAAGGGGTTTAAGGCGTCCTAAGGAAATCAAGGTGTCCCAAGGCGTTTTAGGTGCATGAAGTTGAAAAGCATGCACCTAAAGGGACAAAAATGGCTGTAACCCTAACACTGGATAGAGCACCACAGAAAGTCAATGTAAAGGTGATTGAAGGAAGGACGGGTGGGAACGGATGGACCTGCCATAGCAGTGGGCACCCTATGTGGTGGCCAGTAAAGTGGACGAGCATGTGGGAGGCAGGTATACTGATGCATAGGGTGGTACCAATATAAAGTGCTGCAATGTCAGTGTGTGGCATAGGATGGGGGAGACGTGTCTCCCAGCTGAGCCAGAAGCAGCAGGATGTTTGCAGCCACAGGAGCACAGAGTGGGAGTGATGATATGCAGATCAAGAACAGGAGATACCTGAATATTGCTGGCATGAAAATGACCTGAGTTGCACACATTCACAAAAAGAGCAAGTAGGAATCAAACCACTGTCCTCTGATTATAGGAACAGTGCACTAGTCTGCAATGTCTGCAGTTGAAGAGCCTGCAGGTCTCTGCCTAAACTGTCTGCTGTGTGTGCTGGTAAAGGTTAACCCCCTCAAGTACCCATGATGCACTGCACACACAGAACAGCAGTCTGCAGCAGATCATCAAAATGGACAGATCCATCACATTAGCTTAGTACGATGCCCTGACAGTGTGTACTGCAATCACCATAACAGTAACAAACTGTGCTCCTGTGCAGTTTCAGCAGTCACCCTGAGGGTGAGGATGGGCACCCAGCATGTTGCAGCTGCCTGGGGGAAACTATTGGCCTCTTCCCCCACATGTGGGTTCTGAACAGCTGGGGGGGGGGGGGGGCAGCCTGGATCTCCGCCTGGAGTGCCAGAATCCTTGGACCGCTCATGTGGCACATTGCCTTTCCGCAGCAGTAGCAGGACTGTGTGCTGCCACTGTCATTGTGGGATCATGACAAACATCACAGATGGTTCTGTGGATGGCAGAATGTGGGGAGACTCAAAAGGTTGGGGCTCATCAACCCGGGGAAGAGATGGCTGAGGGGGGAGATATGATAGAGGTCTATAGATTATTGACCAGAGTGGAACAGGTAAATGTAGGTCGCCTTTTTATGCCATCAGACTGTGGACAGACTAGGTGACCTGCAATGCTAATAAATAAATAAAATGTGGCTATAGTGTAACCCATTTGGGTCTTCTAGGTGAAAATATTTTTTCAGTCAACGTGTAATCAAACCCTGCAATCCATTACCGGAGGATGTGGTAAAAGCTGTCAGTGTAGCTGGGTTTAAAAAGGTTTGGACGGTTTCTTGGGTAATGGTGTATATACAATTGCTAAAGAAGACCCAGACTATGCACTGCTTTCCCCATTACAGTTATTGGGGATCCTGTCATTCTTCTGGAGAAACTGCAAGTTACTTGTGCCCTAGATTGATCACTTTTGGACACAGGATAGTAGGCATGATGGACCTTGGTGTGACATAGTTTGGCTTATTTTGTAGTCTTATGTCCTATGTGCCATCTAGGCAGCTGCTTGGTCCCCCCTGTGTACCAGCAGCCCCCACTGCATGACCCATGTGCCACTTCCTTTGCCTCCATTTGCACCATCGACATAATGCTCTTTCATACTTGGGCACTATGCTGTTGCAGCTAATGGAGCAGTACTATCACTATCTTGGGCTCCCTGTCTGTGCATCACATTGCAGATGTTAAAATAGGCTCTCTCTCCTCAAAAAGAACCCTTTCTGCAAGGTTCTGAGTTGCGTTAGGGTTCCTGCCTTTAAGGGAGCAAGCCTCCTTCCCGCCCACTCTCCGCCCATTGACCCCCACTATCTGCCCCGTGCACGCCTTCTCTCTGCCCACAGAGCACTTTACGCTGCTGGTACCATTAGCACATGCTAAAGTGGCATTTTGGATGCGCTAAGGGCACAGTTTCACTAACGCACTAATGGTACACTTGCTTCTTTACCATGGCCTTCCAGCCACACACACCAACCCCCTCCGAACTGCATTAAACACCACTGCGAGAATCATTCAGAGCGCAAAGAAAACCGACCATATCACCGCAATTCTGAAAGAACTACACATTCTCCCCCTTGAAGCACGGACAAAATACAAAGCCATCCTACTCACCCACAAAGCTATCTATCAAACACAGGACACCCAGCTTCGTACCCTACTGGCTCGTCCAGCCCACGGCAGATCTACTAGACAAGCCTCCAGCATTTCCCTCACCGTCCCTCACAAAAGAACCAAATGCTCGCAACGGACCTGCAATCGAGCCTTTGAACTTTATGCTCCATCCTTATGGAACTCTTTACCGAGCTATCTCAGAAACAATGCCGACCTACTATCTTTCAGAAAACAGCTAAAAACCATCCTTTTCCAGGAATACCTCAACTCAAATCCCACCGAAAAACCCACAAACCCCTGATCTCACCCACAATGAACTTCTAACTCAAAGCTACCCTAACCTGTCTATGTCCAACGTCTGTCCTATGTCCAAAGTCTGTCCTATGTCAAAATCATCAATGTTGCCTCCCCGGTGATGGCCCCACCCTTGTACTTAATTCCCCCACCCCCTATGTAACACCGCTTTGACCCAGTGAAAAGCGGTATATAAATACAGCTAAATAAATAAAATAAATAAAAATAAATGGTTTAGATGCTATGATGCCAATGAACAGCACCATGCTATTGGCAGAGCAACAATCACACATGCCCCTAAATTTTAGTACTGGCCTCCATGCTAATCTGGAGTCCAATCCTGCAGTACTGATGCACACCTTAGTAAACATACCCCAAGTGTCTTTATAAACATAGAAACATAGAAACATGATGACAGAAAAAGACCACAAGGCCCATCTAGTCTGTCCTTCCATAACAGCAACTACAACAGTCCACTTTTTACCTTTAGAGATCCTCTGTATTGGTCCCATGCTTTTTTGAATTCAGTTACTGTCCTCATCTCTACCACCTCCACTGGGAGACTATTCCACGGATCCACTACTCTTTCCGTAAAGAAATATTTCCGCATATCACTCCTGAATCTATCTCCCTTCACCCTCATCCCATGTCCCCTCGTCGCAGAACTTGCTTTCAATTGAAAGAGGCTCTCTCCCTGAACATTTATGCCACGGAGGTATTTAAACATCTCAATCATATCACCTCTATCCCGCCTTTCCTCTAAGGTGTACATATTAAGATCCTTAAGTCTGTCCTCATATGCTTTATAATGAAGACCACTAATCATCTTAGTAGCAACCCTCTGCACCGACTCTATCCTGTTCACATCCTTTTGAAGGTGCGGTCTCCAGAATTGCACACCATACTCCAAATGAGGTCGCACCAAAGACTTATACAGAGGCATTATCACCTCCTTTTTTCTGCTAGCCATTCCTCTCCGTATGCACCCAAGCATCCTTCTAGCTTTTGCCGTCGCCTTTTCTACCTGTTTAGCTACTTTAAGATCATCGGACACAACTACGCCTAGGTCCCGCTCTTCTTTAGTGGACAAAAGTACTTCACCTCCTATGCTGTATTGCTCCCTTGGATTGCTGCAGCCCAAATGCATGTCCTTACATTTTTTAACATTAAATTCCAGCTGCCAAATTCTAGACCATTCTTCAAGCTTAGCTAGATCCCTCCTCATGTTATCTACACCTTCCTGGGTGTCTACTTTATTGCAGATTTTGGTATCATCTGCAAAGAGGCAAACCTTACCCGACAGCCCTTCCGCTATATCACTAACAAAGATGTTAGTGATATAGCGGAAGGGCTGTCGGGTAAGGTTTGCCTCTTTGCAATAGGTTAAAATAGGTTAAAAATATGTGCCACTTTGACCACCAAACCTAGGCACCCTGTTATATAATTACCCTCCAAAGATTTTAGTGCAGATTAAGAAAAACAGCACACACAAAAATGGAACATACAGCAAAATTTATAAAACAAGCAAAAAAGAAAAGATGAATAAAACTGAACATTTATTGACTGCACACCTCTAAACAAATATCAATTTGCTTTTGATTTTTATAAGGAGAGATATTTTTAAGTGTTTTGGGAATCTACCAGGTATATAAAACTGAGCTATAAAAAAATCTACTGTTGAATTACTCTCTATTTATTGTTCTGCATCTTGGATATTGATTTTAGTATGGTTATTTAGATGTAATTAGATTGTGGATTTGCAAGTTATTAGTTTGGCAGGAAAGGCAGGCATATTTAAATATGAGTATTCTGCCAAGTCAGTGCTCTAGCACTGTAAACGTAAATCTGTTCTAATTTATCATTGTTGGAACAAAGATTTCAGCAGCAAATATCCAGGTTGAAAGGTTTCCTAGGTAGTAACATATAAAAGCATGATTATGCAAGAGCAAAGACCCCAAAGAGCTGATTCTTTCTTGAAAGGGTCATATTTAAGAATGATTTTCAGTAAATGTTTTCTATAAATTTTGGGTTACATTGTGGTATAGGAAACTGTAACCAGTACCGCCATCCTTAGCACTCTACAAGAGTAATGCTGCCATGCAATGCAATGTAATGTGTGCCTCTGAGTCAATGCTGACTTCTGGTGACTCAGCAGCTCCTGGGTTTTATTGGCAGTGTGACCGGAAGCAGATTGACAGACCTTTCAATAAACACCTAAAGCAAACTGGGTAGGAAGTAAAGGAACACAGCTTTATTAGGTAGCCTCACATCATCATCATCAGTTTTAGATCAGGCAACAGTATTGGGAAGCACTTTGCACTTTCTTTTTGTCAAGATAGAGAGTGTTGAGTTTACCACACACACCGTGTTGCGTATCACCAGCACTTTGCAGCTGCATAAGAATTCTGCTGCAATTATGCCAACCAAGGGACATTTTCCTTTGTGCAGCACATGTGAGACAAAAAGTATGTTTGTTCTCCCAGCTAGATTTCTTTTATTGCTTTGCTTACTGATTATTATGGGTAATATTCTGTTTTCATCTCATTCATCATTTATGGAAATGTGTAATATGCTCAAGGCCAATCCTAGGGTTTCTGCCACCCCAGGTAAAATCCCTAGCTGTGCCACCACCCTCTGCTGCGCCACCCCTCACTGCTGTCGATTTTGTCAATGGGGTACGGAGGGACGGCTCGGCTTGGCTAGGCTTGGCGTGGTGGCAGTGGCCTCCGACGGGCCATTTACTTTGGCACACATGGCCTGCCACTTTTGACCCCCTCTGAAACAACTTCTGTTGGAGAGGGGTCAGAAGCGGCAGGCCATATGTGCCAAAGCACATGACCTGCCACAGGCACGGTGCTGCCCAGAGGTCTGCTACCCTAGGCAGCTGCCTAGCTGACCTAGTGGACGGGCTGGCCTTGAAGATGCCAGCAGACAATCAGGTTGGTTACAGGACAAAGGTTACCTGGTAGAGAGGTAGATATGCAGGCCTCAGGTCACGTAGATCTGAGTGGTCAAGAAGTCATGCCTCACCTCTGTTGAGAGTTAATAGAGAGGTGGGTGTTGTAATAAAGAAGTTATAGTTGAGTAAAAAAAAATCACAGCAGCATTAGTTACTGCTAAGTCAGTTAGATCCAAAACAATACTCATATGTGAATTGATTGCAGTTGAGAAGTTAGATATGGTGATGTTAACTGAGACCTGGATGGCAGAAATAGATCAGATTTGTCTACAGTAAATGAGATTTGCACTGAAGGTTATCTTACTCATTTAGTTAACCATAACGTTCATGCACATATGCTGCATTGGTTTTCAGATATTAAAAAAATTTGTCAATTAGTTGGAGAAATAAGGGAGAAAAGGTATAAGAACAAATCTGTTCCATGGTATAATGGCGAGATGCAGGCAAGGCCGGCCTGTCCATTGAGCAAGAATGTTGTTTGCACAGGGCCCCGCGTTTCAGGGGGCCCCGCACAAACAACATTCTTCATTAAAAGCCCAGGGAAAATTTTAAAAAACAACTGGCGGCTGCTGCTGCCGCTGCCGTTGTGGTAGCGGCAGAATAAGTGTCCCGCGGGCCCCCCCTGCCTGCCCCGCAGAGCCCCCTGAATCACTCCCCGCGCCAGCGGGCTTAACAGAGCCATGAGAGAGAAACTCTCCCTTCGTGGCTCTGAAAGCCAACGCCGAGGGGAGTGATTCAGGGGGCTCGGGGGGGGGGGGGGGGACGGACGGACCTGCAGAACACTTTATTCTACCGCGGCACCAGCAGCAGCAGCAGCAGCAGACAGTTTTTTTTTTAATTTTCCCTGGGCTGATGGGAGGGAGGGGGGTTAGGACTGGTAATGGGCTATGGGCTGATGGGGGGTTAGGACTGGTAATGGGCTATGGGGGGGCTAAGACTGAAAATGGGGTGATTGGGGGGGTTAGGACTGGTAATGGGCTATGGGAGGGCTAAGACTGAAAATGGGGTGATTGGGGGGGTTAGAACTGGAAGTGGGCTGATGGGGGGTTAGGACTGGTAATGGGCTATTGGGGGGCTAGGACTGAAAATGGGCTGATGCGGAGGGTTAGGACTGGAGGTGGGCTGATGGGGGGGGGTTAGGACTGGTAATGGGTTATGGGGGGTTAGGACTGGTAATGGGCTGATGGGGGTTAGGACTGAAAGTGGGCTGATGGGGGTTAGGACTGGAAATGGGCTGATGGGAGGGTTAAGACTGGAAGTGGGCTGATGGGGAGGCTAGGACTGGTAATGGGCTGATGGGGAGGGTTAGGACTGGAGGTGGGCTGATGGGGGGGTTAGGACTGGTAATGGGCTATGGGGGGTTAGGATTGGAAATGGGCTGAGTGGGGGGGAGCTAGGACAGGAAATGGGCTGATGGAGGGGCTATGATAGGACTGGAAATGGGCTGTTGGGGGGCTTAGATTCCCGCGTCCCAAGAGAGTCTGCCCTTCTCATTTGGGCCATCAATCATCTCCTGCCTGCCTGAGCCCTCCCATACCGGAAGTACCGCGGCCGCGTGAGCGCGGCCGCGTCCCAAGAGGTACACTGCCTTCAAGCTATTTAAGAAGAGCGCCTGCGGCGCTTGTCGCCGCGGCGCGCGACCTGGGCGCGCACCGAAGGAGCGCACCTAAGGAGCACGACGTGCTCCTTAGGTGCGCTCCTTGGGGTCGCTCCGGCGGCTGTATCTTTACAGCGCTTTTTAACTGTTTGCTTTTAGTTAGTCTTTGTGCTCCCTTAGTGTTTGGAGTCGTCTCCCCTCTTCGGTTTCCTTGTTTATCTCCCACAGTATCCTGCCATTCACATTTGGTGGATCCCCTGCCCTGTCTCTTTGCTCCTGCTCCCCTCTCTCTTTTCTACCCCATGGAATCTATTCCTGTGTTCTGGGGCAGACGTCCCGCCACGTTGCCTCATTCACGATATCCCTGCATCTCCAACCTTCGTGTTTGCCCAATTACGACCACTTCTTCACTGCCCTCCTTATCCTCTACCCCCTCTAAGTCTCTCCTCTCCTTTGGTTTAGTCAATTGTCGGTCCTTACGCAGTAAAACTCTCCTTATCCATGATCTTGTCCTCAGGTCCTCATTTGATCTTCTTCTTTTGACCGAGACGTGGCTCAGGGACGGGGAGGATGCCCTCCTCGCCCGCTGTCTTCCCCCTGGCTTCTCTGCGGTTTCCACTCCACGTTTAGGTAAATCTGGTGGCGGTGTGGCCGCCCTGATACGGTCCACCCTCTCTTTCAGTCAGCTTCTTCATCCATCACTTCACTACCCCGAAGCCCTCTTGCTCCGTCTTCACACCTCCCCTCCTATGCATGTGCTCCTCATCTATTCCCCCCCTGCTCCTCGCGTTGAGCATTGGGATTCCCTTGTCCTGACCATCACTGACCTCTCACTCGCTCTTCCCCATCTACTTATTGCTGGGGATTTCAACTTACACTTGGACTCGCCCACTTCAGCTAGGGATCTCTCTTTCATCTCTCTCCTACAGGATTTATCCCTCATACAACATGTTCCCTTCCCCACCCATCAGGCCGGGCACACCCTGGACCTACTCTTAACATCCTCCTCTTCTTCTCTTGCACTATCCAACCTTTCTTCTATGCCTCTCCCTTGGACAGACCATGTCTGCCTCTCTGTTTTATGCTCTCACTCACGGGGGTCCCACTCTCCCCCCTCCTCTTCCTTCCCCTCTTCTCCCCTTCTCCTCTTCCTTCCACCCCTCCTCCTCCGCGGCTCTCCCGTGCTCTTTCATCTCTCACCATTCACCAATTTCCCACAGCAGCCGAACTCCTACCCTCTGATTTTTCCCTTCTCTCTCCCAATTCTCAAGCTACTCTCTGGTCGACAGCTCTTGCAACTGCCCTTGACCATATTGCCCCTTTACGTCCTCAGCCAATCCGCCACCGCCCCTCACATCCCTGGTATCATGGGGGTCTATGACTCTTGCGCACGCAGCTTCGCAGAGCAGAGCGACTGTGGCGTAAGAGTCCTTCACCCACCTCACTTTCACTTTTCAAATCTAGTTACTCCCATTACCGTTCTTCTGTCCACCTTGCCAAACGTACATTTTTTACTAATGCCATTTTGAATGCCCCAAATCAGACCCGGCACCTTTACTCCACCCTCCGGTCTCTTACCTCCCTTCACTCCCCAGCCTCAGCTTCTCCAGTCCTCCCTTCTCCTCAGCCTTCCCTTCTAGCTGCCTGTTTCAGCAATAAAATATCTACTCTGAGAGCGTCTCTACCTTCCTGCCCTACCCCGATCCTCTCCCCTCCCTCTATCGCCTCTCCCCCTCCCATCTCCCAAACCTCCCACTGCTGGGCATCTTTTTCACTGATCACTCCTCCTGAACTTCATCATCTCATCTCTTCTTCAAAGAAAACTTTCTGTTCTTTGGATCCTATTCCTTCCTCCTGGCTTCTGGAATCTTCACTGGGTCTCCTTCCATTTATTCTTACCATGTTTAATTCCAGTCTTTCCACAGGGTCCTTTCCCCACTCCTGGAAACATGCCTTAATTCGCCCCCTCCTTAAAAATCCCTCACTTGATCCCCTAGTTCCAGCTCACTACCGTCCCGTCTCTAACCTTCCCTTCCTCTCAAAACTCTTGGAGAAATTTGTCTTTGCACAACTTTCTCACCACCTTGATTCTACTAATTTTCTTCACCCTCGTCAATCAGGTTTCCGTCAGGGTCACAGTGTCGAAACTATTCTTCTTGCATTTACTAATGCACTGCACGTGGCTCATGATCGTGGTGATATCTCGGTGGCGGTTGCACTTGACCTTTCCGCTACTTTTGATTTGGTTGATCACTCCCTCCTTCTTCTTCGTCTACGGGAAGCAGGTCTTTGTAGTACTGTTCACCGATGGTTGCATTCTTTTCTTTCTTCTCGTACTTGTGCTGTCCTGTCACCGTCCTCCTCTACCCCTCCCTCGGACTCTTTCCCTCTCTCTTGTGGGGTCCCTCAGGGTTCTGTCCTGGCTCCCCTTCTCTTTAACCTTTTCTTAGCCCCCTTGGCCCTTTTAATTCAACAGTCCGGTTTATCTGCCTTTCTTTACGCTGACGATATTATTCTGCTACACCACACCTCCCCCTCCTGTCCTGACCTCTCCGCGTTAAACTCTTGTCTTTCCACTGTGGCCAATTGGCTGACTCACAACTGTCTCCATCTTAATCTCACCAAGACTATTGCTATCTGGTTCTCCCACAACAACCCTCCCCCTACGTTGGCCCCATCTTTTTCTGGCTCTCCTGTCCCTCTAGTTTCTTCCTTTCGTTATCTCGGGGTTCACTTTGATTCTGACCTATCTTTCCACACCCATATATCACATGTCACCAAATCCTCCTTTTTCTTCCTTCGACAAATCCGTGCAGTTCGTCCTTTCTTATCCCCTTCAGCGCTCACTACTTTATTGCTCTCCTTGGTTATATCACGGGTTGATTTCGCAAATTCACTTTTCATCGGCCTTTCCAAATCCCAACAGTCCCGCCTACAACGAATCCAGAATACCGCTGCCCGTTTGGTCACTTACTCCTCCCCCCGTGATCACATAACGCCCCTACTATTTCGTCTTCACTGGCTCCCCTTTCCCTACCGTGCTCACTTCAAACTGCTTATTCTGGTTCACAAAGCTCTCCATTCAGGCACCCCTCAATATTTAACTGACCTTCTTTCTTTTCACTCTCCCAGGTACACCCCTCGTTCCTTCCATCTCAACCGTCTCGCTCTCCCCTCCCCTTCCCGTGCTCATTTGCAATCTACTCGTTCCTCTGCTTTCTTCTTTGCCGGCCCCGCCCTTTGGAATTCCCTCCCCTCCTCACTCCGCCTGGAACCTCACCACCCCACTTTTAAACAGAACCTGAAAACCCACCTCTTTTCCCTGGCATTTGATGTTCCCTCTCCCTTCGTGTGAATCCCACTTGCCCTATCCTCTGCTCTCCTTTTATTTGTCCTTTGTTATGTTTTTTTTTGGTCCTGTCTCTCCTGTCTCATTGCTTTCCTATTAAGAATTTGTATTTCTATTCCATTTCGCTGGCTTCGGCCTTCTTTTAATTTGGTTTTATTGTACACCGCTTTGCCTACCCTGAAAGGCGGTTTTTATCAAATGAAATAAAACATAAACATAAACATAGATTAAAATGGACTCATGGAGGGGCTAGAACTGGAAGTAGGCTCATGGGGGGCTTGGATTGGAAATGGGCTGAGTAGAGGGGAGCTAGGATTTGACATGGGCTGATGGTGGGGCTAGGAAATGACTAGAAATGGGGGGATGGGGGGCTGGGATTGGAAATGAGCTGATGGAGGGACTCGGATAGGACTGGAAATGGATGGGGAAGCTAGGACTGGAAATGGGCTGATGGTGGGGCTAGGATAGGACTGGAAATGGGCTGATGCGGGGACTAGAAGGGAGCGGATGCTGGGTGGGGCTGGAACTAGAAGGGAGCTGATGTTCGGGGAGGATTAGAATGGGATGGGGCTGGGAGAGTGAAATGGAAAGGGGAAAAATATTTTGTGTGGGAGGGAAGAAAAATCTACAATTGGCCGGGTACTGGGAGAGTAAGTGGGGATTGAGGATGGAGGGGTAAAATTTGAGTGGATGAAATATGAATGAGGAAAGAGCAAAAGGAGAAAGATTAGTATGTTAAAGCAGATGTAGAGAGAGAATGGAAAAACCTAGAAGGGAGAAGAAAGGACAAATGGACAGCAGACGATGGAGAATTAGCAGAAGACACAAAGAAACCAGAAGAATGTGGCTGGAGCAATTGCAACTGAAAAAAAAATGCACAAAAGGTTGAAAAATATGTCGTTATTTTGAATTTATGAACTGGAATATGTCAGCTCTGGGAAATGTGCATCATTACGTCTGCGCTTTATTTAGTACAAGAGGAAATTAATTTTTAGTTTTATTTCTACAGTGTTGTTGTACATTCCAAGTTTGGCTTTTGGGGTTCCCAGTTTAATTATTGTCTTCCTGTTTCTAAATTGTGATTCCTTGTTTGGTGATGGTCTATGTTCTGCATGTGTAACTTTGCTGAGGTATTCTGTTTATGTAATTCCTATTTGACATTGCCACTTGTTCTCTTTCACCAGTAGGTCATGAATTCTTATTCTCCGAAATGTATTGGTTTAATATTTCCAGTGTTGCCTTTTGATAGGTAGAGTATGGTGCTTTGTGAGTCCTGGTAGTGCTGTTATGATACGGTGAGTTTGCTATGAGTTCTAAATGTATTAATCTAACTCTTGATTTCTATCACCTATTATAGGAACCAAATAAACCCCACCCCTTCCAAAGACATGTAACAATATCACTTATGTTAGTTTATTTTTGTTGGATCACTCACCATGAGAAGGAATCGTTCCTCTCTTGAAGTGAGCCCTCCATTTTAATCAATTATAAAGGACCTGGAAAAATCCTGTGTACAGCAGACCTTGCAGGTGTGACTAACCCAACTGGCTTTAAGGGCAGATGATCCGGGAGTAACTAAACAATGGATCTGTGAACAGCAGTTTGACGGAGGAGCCAATCTGCTGTGGCTTGAGAATCCTACTGCTGGGTCGCCATCATTGGGGGGTTTCATCAGTTAAGTACTCTGCTATTATCGGCAAGGGGAGAAAGCAATTGCCGGTTTGAAAGTATTTGGGAGCATAAGATACCTTTGGGTTTGAATGGCAGCTGAAGGTGCTGTCGATTCTGTGGTACACAGGATCTTTCCAGGTCCTTTATAATTGATTAAAATGGAGGGCTCACTTCAAGAGAGGAATGATTCCTTCTCATGGTGAGTGATCCAACAAAAATAAAATAACATAAGTGATATTGTTACATGTCTTTGGAAGGGGTGGGGTTTATTTGGTTCCTATAATAGGTGATAGAAATGAAGAGTTAGATTAATATATTGTGTTGATTTCTGAGGGTGTATACTTTATTTATACTTGGATGGGTTCTAAATGGGCAGTGTTTGTAGTAGTTCCTAATGTGCCTGGCGGTTGGCACTGGATTATAGTAATGTAGAAATCTTTTAGTCTGTCTTTATCCAGACACTCATTAAGAGGCATGTTTACTAAAAGTTAGTGTATGGTAACATTATGCAAATATTTATGCAAATGAGGCCACTTATGCAAAAGAGGCCCCACACCGAGTCTCCGTACATGGCCCTGCACTCCCCTTGGGCCGCTCCTGGATGCAGGAGTTAAAAAGGAAACAGACGACAGGAAATAAAGTGGAGGTAAAGGCCAAATGAGGAACAAAAGGCAACATATCAAAAGGAAAGAATAATATATGTAGATGCCTACAAGCAAGCTTGGAGGAATTATATTACTAAGAAACATCAAGCTTTACTATCTCGTCCAGCAGAGATTTTTAACACAGTTCACTCTCTTGTTAATTCTGCACAAAAAGAAGGAGATATAGTTTATCTATCTGTACAGGCAGATATAGATTTCTTTTTTGCAAGGAAGTCTTGGAACTAAATAACTTCATTAATTTAAAAGTAATTCTCAATGACTCGGGTGGGAATTGTTTGAATTTGTTCCTCTAGATATGGTAGAAAATATTATACTACAGCTAAAACCCTCAGTGTGCCTGTGCGATTGTTTTTCAATGGCCACTTTGAAGCTTATTAGACAGGTTTCAGAGCGAGTAAATGCTTCCTTTATAGAAGGTAAAATACTTGCAGATTTAAAGCTAGCGAGTATCAGGCCATTATTAAAGAACCATAATAATTCTATTCTTAATCATGCAAATTACTGCCCAATAGCAAATTTACCGCAGAGCTTATGGAAGCTATAGTTCGATTGCAGCAGGATATGAATATTTCTAAGGAGACATTGCTGGATCCATGGCAGCATGAACATAAGAACATAAGAACATAAGAAATGCCATACTGGGTCAGACCGAGGTCCATCAAGCCCAGTATCCTGTTTCCAACAGTGGCCAATCTAGGTCATATGTACCTAGCAGTTTCCCCAAAAGACACAGGTTCTGCAGTGCTTGTACTAGGCCAAGCATTGATATCCTGGGTCCCTTTTTAATAGTGGTTTATGGACCTTTCCTCCAGGAACTTGTCCAAACCTTTTTTAAACCCAGCTATACTAACAGCCCTTACTACATCCTCCGGTAACAGATTCCAGAGTTTGATTACACGTTGAGAGAAGAAATATTTTCTCCTATTTGTCTTAAATAGTTTACCCTGTAGCTTCATTACATGCCCCCTAGTCCTTCTATATTCTGATAGCGTAAACAATTTATCCACGTTTATCCGTTCCACTCCATTCATTAATTTATACACCTCTATCATATCTCCCCTCAGCCGCCTCTTTTCTAGGTTAAAGAGCCCTAACCTTTTTAGCCTCTCTTCATAGGAGTAGCCTTCCATCCCCTTCACCAATTTGGTGGCTCTTCTCTGTACTTTTTCTAATAACTCTATGTCCTTTTTAAGATACGGTGACCAGAATTGCACACAATATTCAAGGTGCGGTCGTACCATGGAGCGATACAGAGGCATTATAATATCCTTTGTTTTATTCTCCATCCCTTTCCTTATGATACCTAGCATTCTATTTGCTTTCTTGGCCGCCGCTGCACACTGGGCGGAGGGTTTTAACATGTTATCCACGATGACTCCTAAATCTTTTTCCTGGGTGGTGGTTTCTAATGTGGAGCCTTGCATCTTGTAACTATAGTGTGGGTTGTTCTTTCCTAGGTGCATAACTTTGCACTTGTCCACATTAAATTTCATCTGCCATTTGGATGCCCAGTCTTCCAATTTATCCAGATCCTCCTGCAGTTTTCCACAATCCTCTTGGGTTTTAACAACTTTAAACAGTTTTGTGTCATCTGCAAATTTGATTACCTCACTAGTTATTCCCTTTTCCAGGTCATTTATGAATTTGTCAAAAAGTAGCGGACCCAGTACAGATCCCTGGGGTACTCCACTATTCACCTTTTTCCATTGGGAATATTGGCCATTTAGCCCTACCCTCTGCTTTCTATCCTTTAACCAGTTCCCGATCCACAATAGTACACTGCCTCCTATCCCATGACTTTTTAGCTTCGCCAAAAGTCTCTGATGGGGGACCTTGTCAAAAGCTTTCTGAAAGTCCAGATACACTATATCAACCGACTCACCTTTGTCTACCTGTTTATGCACACCTTCAAAAAAACAGATCAGATTAGTAAGACAAGATCTTCCTTGTCTAAAGCCATGTTGGCTGTCTCCCATTAGGCCATGACTATCTACATGCTGTGTAATTTTGTTCTTTATGATGGCTTCTACCATTTTCCCTGGTACTGACGTCAGGCTCACCGGTCTGTAATTTCCCGGGTCACCCCTGGAACCCTTTTTAAAAATTGGTGTTACGTTGGCGACCCTCCAATCTTCAGGTATTACAGATGATTTTAATGAAAGTTCACAGATTACCAATAACAGGTCTGCAATCTCATATTTCAGTTCTTTCAACACTCTGGGATGTATACCATCCGGTCCAGGTGATTTGCTACTATTCAGTTTATCAAATAGTTGTAATATATCTTCCCGGTGTAGCGATATTTCTCTCAATTCCTCTGCAGTATCACCTTTAAATACCACTTCAGTCTTGGGTAACACCCCTACATCTTCCTCAGTAAAGACCGAAGCAAAGAATTCATTCAGTCTCTCTGCTATAGCCTTGTCTCCTCTTACTGCCCCTTTTACCCCTCTATCATCTAATGGTCCAATTGACTCTCTCACAGGCCTTTTGCTACGAATGTACTTGAAAAAGTCTTTATTTCGTGTTTTTGCTTCCGTAGCAAGTTTCTTCTCAAATTCCCGCTTTGCCTGCCTTATCAATGCTTTGCATTTAACTTGCCAGTGCTTGTGCTGTTTCCAGTTTTCATCATTTGGCTCTTTTTTCCATTTTCTGAAGGTTGCTCTTTTGGCAGCAACAGCCTCTCTGACCTCACCTTTAAACCATGCTGGCAGTTTTTTGGACTTTCTTCCACTTTTCTTAATGCGTGGAATACAGCTGGTCTGGGCTTCGAGGATAGTATTTTTAAATAACACCCAAGCTTGCTGTAAGTCTTTAACCTTTGGAACCGCTCCTTTTAGTTTTTTCCGAACTATATTCCTCATTCTATCATAGTCACCCTTTTGAAAGTTAAAAGGTAGTACTGTGGATTCCTTTACTATCTGTCCTCCACTGATTAAATCAAACATGATCATACTATGATCACTATTGCCAAGTGGTCCCAACACCCTTATTTCTTGCACCAGATCTGGCGTTCCACTAAGGACTAGGTCCAGTATGGCTTCCCCTCTGGTCGGTTCATGAACCAGCTGCTCCAAGAAGCAGTCATTTATTTCATCTAGAAACTTTATCTCTTTGGCTTGTCCTGCTGTGACACTGTCCCAGTCGATACCGGGGTAATTGAAATCACCCATTATTACTACTCTGTTGTGGCTTTTGTTAGCTTCCTTGATTTCTTTGAGCATTTCATCATCCATTTGTTCATTCTGGCCAGGTGGTCGATAGTATACTCCCACTGCCATCACCTTCCCCTTCATAAATGGAATTTCAATCCATAGAGATTCTACAGCATATTTTGTTCCCTGCAAAACTTTAATCCTTTCTGACTCAATGCCCTCTCTAACATAGAGCGCAACCCCTCCACCAATTTGTTCAGCTCTATCATTACGATATAGTTTGTATCCAGGTATCACAGTGTCCCACTGGTTATCCTCCTTCCACCATGTCTCTGAGAGTGCAATCATATCTAACCTCTCATTTAATGCTATATATTCTAATTCTCCCATCTTATTGTTTAGACTTCTAGCATTGGCATACAAGCATTTTAGAGACTGTATTTTATTAATATTAATCTGGCTATTGGTAGGCATGGGTAATTGGGAATCTTTATGCTCTGTCTGCTCCTTACTCAAGGGCATTTGGGCTACTATACTCCCTTTTGGAACCTCACTGCTTTTGGTAGTATCCTTCAAGGATACCTTTGTCCGAACCGTGCGCTCCTGGGTGACTGTCGGCTTTCCCCTATTTTCTAGTTTAAAAGCTTCTCTATCTCTTTTTTAAAGGTTAATGCCAGCAGTCTGGTCCCATCCTGATTAAGGTGAAGCCCATCCCTTCGGAAGAGCCCCCCCTTTCCCCAGAATGTTCCCCAGTTCCTAACAAATCCAAAACCCTCATCCTTGCACCATTGTCTCATGTACCAACATGTACCAAGACAGCAGACTCCCCCCCAGCACTATCTATGATCCTATCTAGGCGGTGCGTGAGATCTGCTACCTTCGCACCAGGCAGGCATGTTACCAGGCGATCCTCACGTCCACCAGCCACCCAGCTATCTACATTCCTAATGATTGAATCACCAACTATAACAGCTGTCCTGACCCTCCCCTCATGGGGACATGGCCCTGGAGAAACGTCCTCGGTGCGAGAGGGTTTTACATCACCTGGAGGACAGGTCCTAGTTACAGGATCACTTCCTGCCACACCAGGGTGATGCTCTCCTGTCACGTGACCTCTCCCCTCCATGGCAACAGGGATGCTGCCAGACTGGAGGTGGGACTTCAGGACTATATCCCTGTAGGTCTCGTCCATGTACTTCTCTGTCTTTCTTATGTCTTCCAGGTCTGCTACTCTAGCCTCTAGAGAACGGACTCGTTCCCTGAGAGCAAAGAGCTCCCTGCACTTAGTGCATATGTAGGACCTCTCACCAACTGGGAGATAATCATACATGTGACACTCGATGCAAAAGACTGGAGAACCCCCATCTCGTTGCTGGACCTCTGACTGCATCTTAGTTTAAAGCTTGTGTTTAGGTCTTTTAAATCGGTATATAATAAGGATTGGTGTAGATGCTTATACTAATAAAAGTGTATCTAATACCCCTAATACACCCTGTGTACCTGAAGCTAATTAATCACAGGTCCTCTGTGTATGACTGATTTGGATTAAGAGCTGCACCTGAGAGCAGCCCCTTTCCTCTAAGATGTCCAAGTACCTATAAAACTACAATTTCCCCAGGGGTGGGTGGGTGCTGGGGAGGGAGGGGGGGAGATAAGTCCTATTAAAGAGGGCAGTTACAAGGTACCCTGTCCTGAACCCTCAGCAGGGGGATGGGGGTACCACACAAAGCCCAGTTAGTTGAGAGAGGCAAGGTAAGTACAGCTGAGAAGGCTGAACTTGCACACCACTAAGACAAACACTAAATAATTAAACAAACAACAGTTAGACAAACAGTAAATAATTAAATAAACAGCTAGAACTCACAGTAAGATGTCCCAGGAGGCAAAAATCCACTCACTAGCAGAGCTCTGTAAAAGTTGGTTTGTGGATTATGCACAGCACTGAAAACTTATCGACAGCTATTTCAAATACTATATTGATAAGATTGGAGAAGAAAAAAGTGGCATATTTGTTGTTATTTGTAGATATAACAGCAGCATTTCAAACCTAGGTCACAGTTTACGCTGCAGTACCACACAAAGGTGAATTGCAGTTATTTTCTTAAGTTTTAGTGCCTGATTTATTGTCTGTGTTCCCTTTTCTTATAAGAAACAGCTTCATAAGCCAGGCTTTTAATCAGTCACTGCACAGTGGCAACAGAAGGCGGTGGCCACTCTCCTTCTGCTCCTCCCTCTCTCACGACCTCCACTGACCCCGCATAGCTACACCTGTGTGTATTGTGTGTGTCTGTGGTGCGGATGTGGGATGCCTATGTGTGTGTATGATATACGGGTGAGGTACCTGTGTGGGGGTTGGGTGGGGTGCCTACATGTGTGTGGTGGGAGAGGGGTGCACCTTTTCCTTATACACATTGTGCCCTGTTCTTCCTATGCATTCATTTCACCTTCAAACCCTCCTCCCTCCCCAAGCCCCCAACTGTTTCCCTTCCCAGAATTAGAAAAGGTACAGAGAAGAGCCAACAAAATGGTAAAAGGGATGGAAGGATATCCCTAGGAGGAAAGGCTTAAAAAGTTAGGGTTTTTCAACTTGGAAAAGAGATTGCTGAGGGGGGATATGATAGAGGTCTATAAATTAATGAACGGAGTGGAACGGGTAAACTTAGATCAGTTGCTTACACCATCAAAAAGTAGAAAGACTAGGGGACATGCAATGAAGCTACAACGTAACCCATTTAATACTAATAAGAGAAAATACTTTTTCACTCGATGCGTAATCAAACTTTGGAATTTGTTATTGGAGTTTGTAGTAAAAGCTGTGAATGTAGTTGGGCTTAAAAAAGGTTTGGACAAGTTCCTAGAGGAAAGGTCCATAAACCCTTATTAAAGAGGACCCAGGAAATCCCTGGGATGAGCATTGTGGAACCCGTGTGCCTTTTTTAAGAACCTGTCATATATTTGTGATCTAGCTTGGCTACTGTTGGAAACAGCATACTGGGCTTGATGGACCTCGTATGGCATTTCTTATGTTGTTATGACTATCTCCTCTTCTTCCTTCTCTCTTGTACTCACCCGCTGCCCTCCATTCCCTTCACCTTTCTTAACATTTAAACCTACTGCCTCTTTAAATTTTTACAGTGGTCTGGGGAAAAGCCAGATCCTCCAGATCTAGGGAATACCAACTTATATTAGATCCCGAGAGGATCCGGCTTTTAACCTACTTGACAGTGGGGATTTAAACATGCTCCGGTGCTCTGGATCCCCTGGATCTAGCTCGATTGTTTCAGTGCTGGACTAGGAACTTGACTGGCAATGCACACTAGCATCGCTGGAGATTTTTCCATCTGCAGGGCATTGACTATTTGTTTTCTTCCTCTCTCCACTATGGAGATGCGGATCTACGTGCAAATCATCCTGATCATCTCGATGCAAGACTGGAACCTTGGCTACTGGATCTCAGCCTTTGTCAGCATTTCTTTCGGTGGGAAATGGGATTCCAGTGGGCAGCCAGCGTCAGTGTCTTTGTGATTTTGCAGTAATTTGGGGTCTCCATGCTGCTGCACAGGTTCTCTAAGCCCCAGACGCAAGTGCCAATATTTTAGTTGCCATGGTGACCTAGCACCTGGGGTTTGTTGAGCCCTGCCCTAAAGAAATCATGGTGAATGGTATTAAGCTGTCAGTAAAAAGTAAAGTTTATTATCTTGAAGTGATGCATGATTAAAAATTAACTATCCAAAAGCAGATATTAAAGGTTACATAAACCATATGTTACAAATTAAGCTGACTTGAAAGCTACGAGTATACTTAAAACCACAGGATTTCAGACTTAGGAAATACCACATATTGATTATTGTTCTACATTCTGGGGGGATGTTTACTAAAGTACATTAGCTGTTGTTGCGGCATTAATGCAGAAAATTAGTGCCACAGTGACAGCTAATGTGGTCGAAATGCAGATATCACAGGCAATTTTCTGGAATATCTGCATTTCACATGAAAAAGGAAGGGGGAGGTGGGATTGGGGCAGGCAAAAGGCATGGTGATTGGAGGCAGTCATCACGTCTTAATCGCTGCTGCAGATAACGCAACCTTAAGAGGTAACGTTAGCTGCAACAGATTGATGGGGCTGTTTTACGGCTACTGCCAAGCTGCAAAACATTTACACCCCCCACAGCTCCTGGGGCCCCCCCTTTCAAGAAGGGGAGCCGGTGCCTCGGATCTACTAATCCAGGCACTGGCACCATGTAATGGCTCCCTGTTCATCGCCCACCCTTCCAGGCACCTCCCAAACCCTACAGGGAACTGTTCTGGGGGGTTATCGGGGGCACCCTCCTTCACAAAAGTAAACACCCAGCTTGCCAGTTGGCCTCCTTCCACCCCCTTCATCAAAGAAAACCTGGCTAGCCAGTTGGCCAAATATCCTCCACCCAGTACCCCACATCTCCTAACCACCCCCCCCCCCCAGCCCTTAGCTAAAGACTCTATGGTGGTCCATTGGGCAGAAGGCAATAGCAGTCTTCTCTGCTCCTGCCTCTTTCTACAGAGCTAATAAAAATGGGGCCGATCTTGTGGCACTGCCCCTCTAGCATGCTGCCCATTGGCATCTTCATGTTAGAGGGCAGCATCATGAGACCGGTGCCATTTTACCTAGTGCTGGAGAAAGGAGCAGGATCAGGGAGGGTCGCTTCTTCCCCTGCCCACGGTATTACCATATATTTAAGGAAAAGGGTTAGGGGGATGGGAAGCCAGGGGGTTAGACTGGCTAGCTGGCTTTACTTTCATGAAGGGAGTGAGAGAGGAGCCAACTGGCTAGCCAGGTTTACCTTTCTGATGGGGGTGCCCTGATACCTCCCAGATGGTTCTTTATAGGGATTGCGAACTGTATGGTGGGGGAGTGGGTGCTGAATGTGGGGCCATTTCAGGGTTCTGGTGCCTCGGATCAGTAGATCTGAGGCACTGGCACCCCTTCTTGAAAGGTGGGGTGCCCTTTATCCCATGATCCCTGCATCATCAGGTAGTGCGGGACTACTCATGTTACCTGCTGATGCAAGGATCGTGGTTCAGCACGGTAAATGTAATCCCCCCAGTATCTTCTGGGCTAGTGCTGGACACTGTCCCTGCAAATGCTGCACAGTTTTTGCAGCTGCCACACGGTATTCATAGGCTGTACAGAGCTGTAAAACACTTAAACATGCCCCTCCAGGTAGCATTACCAGATGCGGCTATAAGATTGATGCAAATAGCACAAAATGCCATGGTGTGAGGAATGATCATGTTATTCCCATAATGATGGAGTTTTATTGGCTCCTGATAAAATTTCATTTTTTGTTCCAATGTATGACCTTGATGTTCAAAATCATTAAGGAGTTGCTGATAATGAGCTTGCAATGCTGATTCAAAGTAATAATGCATAGCATGAACTATGATATAGTCAGCAAGATCTGCTTCTTGTGCCATTGATTGCCTTAGCTTGTAAGGTAAAAACATGCAAACATGCTTTTCAAGTTAGAGATCCTCAGTACCAGAGCCTGTTCCTAGTAGAAATCCATTCTGTGACAAATGATTTAACTTTTAGGAAAAAACCTAAAACACAACTTTTCAGATTTGCATGCAGTATCGATGATCATTGTTAATGCTTGGGCAGTTGATCATTGCCAATGAATGACCATCTCATTTTATTCTGTTTTTGGATTTTATGTCTGTTTATATTGTCCGTGATATTTTTATGAACGTAAATTGTAAACCACTTAGTAATGTCAAGATAAGTGGTGTACAAATATAAAAAATAAAATTAAAATGAAATTAACAGTATCTGTCGCGGCTTCATTATAGATCATTGGTGTCCATGTTTTCGTAGGTCTCCCTGATTCTCATTTTCTTTTAGGATGATATTGAAGAACTTCTATTGCAGAGGTTCCCAACCCCTTATTAACCTCCAAAATGTTTGGGGAGGCCCGATTCATCCCCCCCCCCCATTATTTCCAGAATCACTGCCCTTAGCATTTCAACCATCCCCATTAGAAAATAAGAACATGCAGCAGGTCGGCTTGGGTCCCTGGGACCCAATATGGCCTGCTGCTTGAACTTGGGGACATCAGAGGTCAACGTCTGACATCACTTCAGGTCCCGTGGATATTTTTGGAAGTGCTGTAGCCGCAAGAGGATTCTACCTGTGAGCCAGGTGAAGGAAAGAACGAGGGTAATCTCTGGGACCCAATCCAGCCTGCTGCTTGAACTCGGGGGCATTGGAGGTCAGCGTCTGACATCAGTTTCAGTCCCATGGCTATTTATTGAAGTGCTGTAGCTGTGGTATGCAGTCTGCATTTCTGTAACTGTAGAGACATGACCAAAGGGGTACATCTGGCCTTTTGGAGCCCTTTCGGAGCTAGCTGAGGAGCCTTACAGTGGAGCTGAAATGTTGTTCATCTTGCATCTCAGGTACTGTTCTTTGGGTTTGCTGGTTTGGGGAAGAGGAAAGCAAAGCTCAAGGATGGTACTTTGGGGCTATGGTGTTGATCCAGGAACCCATGGACTCCTTTGTTGAACTCGGAACCATCTTCTGTGAATGTGAGTTCTATTAGACCGGAGGTGCCCTCACTTAGTCCGGATGCCTGCTCACCGCTTTTCCATACAGCTGTCTGCCTGAGTTCTGCCAACTTGGCCTCCACTCCAGCAGAGGGTGGTGTGAGCCAAGCTAAGTTGAATGGGACTCAGAAGAATGTTTGTGACTCTCTAGTATCTAGGTTAGCTGCAGGAGTACTGTCCCCAGTTGTGCTACAGCAGGCAGGAGTGGATACTGTTGTAGCATCTGCTCTCCTCAAGTCCATGTTCTTTTTTTAGGAGCTGTGGGGGATGAATCAGCCATACTTATGATCAGGGGCGGCCCAAGGGGGGTGCGGGGCCATGTGCGGAGACTCGGTGCGGGGCCTCATTTGCATAAGTGGCCTTATTTGCATAAATATTTGCATTATGCTAACATACACTAACTTTTAGTAAACATGTCTCTTAATGAGTGTATGGATAAAGACAGACTAAAAGATTTCTACATTACTATAATCCAGTGCCAACCACCAGGCACATTAGGAACTACTACAAACACAGCCCATTTAGAACCCATAGCAAACCCGCCGTATCCTAACAGCACTACCAGGACTCACAAAGCACCATACCCTACCTATCAAAAGGCAACACTGCAAATATTAAACCAATACATTTCAGAGAACAACAATACATGACCTACTGGGGAAAGAGAACAAGTGGCAATGTCAAATAGGAATTACATAAACAGAATACCTCAGCTCAGTTACACATGCAGAACATAGACCATCACCAAACAAGGAATCACAATTTAGAAACAGGAAGGCAATAATTAAACTGGGAACCTCAAAAGCCAAACTTGGAATGTACAACAACACTGTAGAAATAAAACTATAAATTAATTTCCTCTTGTACCAAACAAAGCGCAGACGTTAATGATGCACATTTCCCAGAGCTTTCATATTCCAGTTAATAAATTCAAAATAAAACGATATCTTTCTACCTTTTGTGCATTTTTTTTCAGTTGCAATTGCTCCAGCCACTTTCTTCTGGTTTCTTCATGTTTTCTGCTAACTCTCCATCATCTGCTGTCCATTTGTCCTTTCTTATCTCTTCTAGTTTTTTTTCCATTCTCTCTCTCTACATCTGCTTTAACATACTAATCTTTCTCCTTTTGCTCTTTCCTCATTCCTATTTCATCCACTCAAATTTTACCCCTCCATCCTCAATCCCCACTTACTCTCCCAATACCCGGCTAAATGTAGACTTTTTATCCCTCCCACACAAAATATTTTTCCCCTCTCCATTTTACTCTCCCAGCCCCATACCATTCTAATCCTCCCCCAACATCAGCTCCCTTCTAGTTCCAGCCTCACCCAGCATCCATTCCCTTCTAGTCCCTGCATCAGCCCATTTCCAGTCCTAGCCCCACATCAGCCCATTTCCAGTCCTAGCAACCCCCAACCCAATACCAGTCCTAGCCCCCCCATCAACCCACTTCCAGTCCTAACCCCCCCATCAACCCACTTCCAGTCCTAACCCCATCAACCCATTTCCAGTCAGCCTCCCATAGCCCACTGCCAGTCCTAACCCCCCCATCAGCCCACAGCCCATTATCAGTCCTAACCCCATCAGCCCACCTCAAGTCCTAACCCCTCCCCATCAGCCCATTTCCTGTCCTAGCCCCCCCATAGCCCATTATCAGTCCTAACCCCCCCATAGCCCATTACCAGACAGCCCCCATCAGCCAACAGCCCATTACCAGTCTTAACCCCCCCATAGCCCATTATCAGTTTTAACCCCCCCAACAGCCCACAGCCCATTACCAGTCCTAACCCCATCAGTCCACCTCAAGTCCTAACCCCTCCCCATTAGCCCATTTCCTGTCCTAGCCCCCCCATAGCCCATTATCAGTCCTAACCCCCCCCCATAGCCCATTACCTGTCCTAACCCCCCATCAGCCCACAGCCCATTACCAGTACTAACCCCATCAGCCCACCTCCAGTGTTAACCCCCCCATCAGCCTATTTCCAGTCCTAGCCCCCCCATAGCCCATTACCAGTCCTAACCCCCCCAACAGCCCACAGCCCATTACCAGTCCTAACCCCATCAGCCCACCTCCAGTCTTAATCCCCCCAGCCCATTTCCAGTCCTAGCAACCCCCCCAACCCATTACCAGTCCTAGCCCCCCATAGCCCACTCCCAGTCCTAATCCCACCAGCCCATTTCCAGTCCTAATCCCCATCACCCAATTTTCAGTTTAAGCCCCCCCATACCCCATTACCAGTCCTAACCTCCCCATCAGCCCACTCCCAGTCCTAATCCCACCAGTCCATTTCCAGTCCTCATCCCCCATCACCCAATTTTAGTTTAAGCCCCCCCATAGCCATTACCAGTCCTATCCCCCCATCAACCCACTTTCAGTCCTAATCCCATCAGCCCATATACAGACTTTGCTCCTCCATAGCCCATCACCACTCCTAACCCCCCAGCCTCCCCATAGCCCATCACCACTCCTAACCCCCCCAGCCCCCCCATAGCCCATCACCATTCCTAACCCCCCCATAGCCCATCACCACTCCTAACCCCCCCAGCCCCCCATAGCCCATCACCACTCCTAACCCCCCAGCCCCCCCATAGCCCATCACCAGTCCTAACCCCCCCATAGCCCATCACCACTCCTAACCCCCCCAGCCCCCCATAGCCCATCACCACTCCTAACCCCCCCATAGCCCCCCCATAGCCAATCACCACTCCTAAACCCCCCCAGCCCATCACCACTCCTAACCCCCCCAGCCCCCCCATAGCCCATCACCACTCCTAACCCCCCAAGCCCCCCATAGCCTATCACCACTCCTAACCCCCCCATAGCCCATCACCATTCCTAACCCCCCCATAGCCCATCACCACTTCTAACCCCCTTCAGCCTCCCATAGCCCATCACCACTTCTTTTTTTTTTTAGACTTTTATTTTCATTTTGCAACAAACAAAAGAAACAACATACCAAAGGAGACAAAACAATTATACAATAAAGAAAAGTAAACCCAATTACCCCCCACCCCCACGCTTCTTCTCTAGCTGATTATGTCAGTATGTGAGCGCTTCCAAACAACAGTGATTATACATCAAAACAATCAAAAGAGTATCTGCGATACAGAATAATCATGGGACAAAGATATATACAAATTTAGACAGTCAGATGAGAGCATTGAGCAGAATGTACATAGTCATTGAGCATCTTCCATTTAGACCGATGATGAGGAGTCTGAATGGGGGAAGCAAACATACGAGGTACTTGTTCATATTTACTGTAAAGACAGACATGATTCCACCATTCATTGGGGCTCAGCTGGGAGCTATTTTTCCAGTATTTCGTAATTAGGGAAATAGCAATGCCAAGCATAAAGTCCAAAAGGAAGTAAGCCTTTTTTGGAAGAGAGGGGATCCCCGCAGCTGAGCGAAGTCCCACTATCCTCCAAGTAAGGGGCTCTTGAAAGTGCAAAATAGACTGGATACGACCCCAGACCCGACTCCAGTAATACTGTAGTGCGGGACATTCATACATAACATGAGGTAGTGAACCAATGGCCGCATGACATGTCCAACAACTATTGCCCTGAGTGGTGTTCCATTTGGCTAATCTGTCAGGAGTGTAAAAACACCGGTGGGCCAGAAAGAAGAGTGTCTGAGTGAGTGAGGCGGATCGGGAGACCCGTGTCACTCTACTCCAGACAAGGCTCCATTGCTCCGGGGTCAAAGTCACATGCAATTCTCTCTCCCATGCTTTCTGCGCTATAGGGGTATCCCTAGTTATAGCATTACATAAGGTTTTGTAAAAATTGGATGCTACACCCGGTGAACTACCGATAGATCGGATAGTCTCCAACCAACCTTGTGTAGGGGAGGCCGATGGCGGGAGCACCTTAGCACTCCGAAGGCAATGCTGAAGTTGCACCAACTGAAAGTAGTGTTTCGCTGGGAGACCAAATTCAATTTGCAATTCACTAAAAGTTTTCCAGCGACCTTCATGGAACAACTGACTAGGAATCCAAATGCCCCTAGTGTACCAGGGGCTCCACGCCATCGGTTTATTTTGTATTTGAAATCGAGTGTTGTACCAAAGTGGGAGCTTGTCTATCGGACAGAGTCGGGAGTCTAAAGATTGCATGAGATTATTAAAGGCACCTAAGGTGTCTAAAAGCATTGGTGGAAAGTGGGAGTCTGATGGGAGAGTCATACCAGGGAGAAAAGTAAGAGGAATCGGTTTGCAAAGGTCCTCTTCTATGTCTAGCCACACAGGTCTACTCGGTACTGGATCTTCCAGCCAACGAGCGCCTTGTTTGAGAAGAAAAGATTGATGATACTTCAGGAAATCAGGGAATCTGACACCCCCATTTTCCTTATCTGCTTGCAGCTTATGTTTCGCTATCCTAGGTGTCTTGTTTTGCCACAGGTATCTAGTCAGAAGGCCCTCTATATCTTTATATATACGTCGAGGGAAGAGACAGGGCAACATTTCTAAGATATAATTCACTTTCGGAACAATCATCATTTTTATGGTTTCTAATCGACCCCACCAGGTAAGTGTTAAAGGAGTCCAGCGGTGAGTAAGCGCCCGGACTTTAGAGGTTAAGTCTTTGGCATTGAAGGAGATAGTGTCTTCCAAAGGAGAACAATAGTGAACCCCAAGGTATTTGACCATGCGAGGTTGCCATAAAAAGGGGAAGGGTTGCATATCTGCCTGATGAAGCAAAGGATTTAATGGGAAGGCTACCGACTTGGTCCAATTTATCTTATAACTGGACAGTTGTGAGTATTTACCAATTTGCTCTAGGACAGCCGGTACTGAATCTATAGAGACAAAAAGCATAAGATCATCAGCGTATGCTGAAATTTTGATTTCCCTATGGGTGAAGGGGACTCCATGAATCTCCTCCGATTGCCGGATTAGTAAAGCCAAGGGCTCGAGTGCAAGATCGAAGAGAAGTGGAGACAGTGGGCATCCCTGGCGAGTGCCGCGTTGAAGGGGAAAAGGCTGAGACTTTAAAGCATTGGCACATATACTGGCTGTAGGCTGTGCGTACATGGTGCGAAGACAACGGAGAAAACCTTCCCCGAATCCGTACCAGCGGAGGACTGCAAACAGGAAGGGCCACTCTAATCGATCAAAGGCCTTCTCAGCATCAAGTGAGAGGCCAACAAATGGGCGATCAAGATTAACTGCGGTAGTCAGTACATGGCATAGAGTCCGAGCATTGTCAGCAGTTGATCTACCAGGAATGAAACCGCATTGATCTGGGTGTATTAAGGTAGGCATTCTATCCGAGAGCCGGGTAGAGAGAATGGTGGCAAAGATTTTATAGTCCGCGTTTAGGAGGGAAATTGGACGATAATTAGCTGTTAGTTGCGGGTCTCTCCCCTCTTTCTCAAAAACTACTACATTTGCCATTGAAAAGGACCCAGAAGGAGAACCCTCCTCGGCCAGAGCAGAAAAATAAATTTTCAAAACTGGAGCTAAGTCAGCGTGAAAGGTTTTGTAGAATTCAGCAGGGAGACCGTCTGGGCCGGCGGCTCGACCTGAGGCACATTTCTTGATAGCAGAATGAATTTCTGAGACAGTAAATGGTGTGTCCAAGGCCACTCTATCTTCGTCAGATAGGGTCGGTCTTTGTACCCCTGAAAGTAAGCGTTCAAATACATCTGGCTCAAAATCACATTCAGATTGATAAAGCCGAGTATAAAAATCACGAAAGAGTTCTAAGATTTCGGTATCTTTAGTGACCAAGCCCCCCCCCGACGGATTACGAAGGGCGGTAACACGCTTGGCTTCTTTTCGACCTTTTAGGGCATTTGCTAATAATTTGCCAGCACGATTATTTTCCCGATAATATAGCCCTTGTTGTGATTCAATATTTTTAACAGCAGCAGTATACAAAAGCTGATTGTATTGAAAACGCAAGCGTTGTAAACGGAGTAAAATACATGGGTCAGTACGGGACGTGAGGAGACGCTCCCCAGCTTGTATCTGCTGTTCTAGAATCAGTAAATGCTGCTTTCTTTGTTTCCCCTGCCGAATTTGATAGCTAGTTATAGTGGCACGGATAGATGCTTTAAAACCCTCCCACCAAGCCCAGCCCGCTGTGTCATGGGGTGTGTTAAAATGAAAATAATCTTGGATAGCGGCCTTTATATCAACCTGAAAATCTTTTTGACCCAGTAGGGATCTATCAAAAAACCAAGCTCGGGGAGAATCGTCCCGCGCAGTGACACGTAATGATAAAGATATGGCAGCATGATCTGAAATATGGAGAGGATGAGTCCTAGTCGTATCTACTTGAGAAATCAGTGCTTTGGAAATGAGAAAGAAATCTATTCTAGATTGGGAGTGATGGGGGGCAGAAAAGAAAGTGAACTCTAAGTCGGAGGGGTGAAGCAGCCTCCATATATCTACCAGCGCAAGATCTTGCATCAGAGCTGTAAGGGTAGCAAGACTCTTGGGTGGACTACTCGTTCTAGGCGGCTGTCTATCTATCAGAGGGGCTAACACTTGATTAAAGTCACCACCAAGTATTAATGGAGTATTGGCAGAGGCCTGTGCCAACTGCGCAATACTTGCATAGTAAGCAGGGCTGTCCACATTCGGGGCATAAATGCAAATACATGTAAATTCACTATCTCCAACCTTAAGATGTACTCGGGCCCATCTACCCTCCTTGTCAGCGCTAGTATCAATTACAGTAGCTTGCAAAGATTTCTTAACCAGAATGGCTACCCCGCACCGTTTGGAAACGGCGGGAGAATAGGCAGCCACCATATAAGGCTTAACATTGAGTTTCAGTGTTTCAGCAGAGTTTAAGTGCGTTTCCTGAAGAAACGCTAAATCAGCATGCTCATGGCTAAGATAGCTAAGGATTTTCTTTCTTTTGATTGGACTATTAATGCCCTTTACATTGAGTGATAAGATTTTACATAAAGCCATTCAGACAAGTTAAAAATTCTGAGCATGATAGCGCACCTAATTTCACAATGTCCCTCATATTGACTGTAGCTGGCTGTACATATGGCATAAAAGAAAATAAGCTTAGATAATACAATGAAGCGCCCCACATTAAAAAAGAAAAACCGCAGCGCGGTAGTAGAGAAGAAGCAAAACCCCAAAAATTACTGGCGACCATGTGTCTGCGGGGAGAAGCCCCAGAGAAGGCCAAAATTGTAAAAACACATAACCTGTAGGACTGTGCGTGCTCCGAATCCGACCGAGGCACACATCATGGAGGGATAGGAGACCACAAAACGAAAGTCATAGACAGAAAGTAAGACAGTCCAGGTAGTTCCTGTGCGGGACTATGACCGCCGCGTCGGGCCCTTCAAAATGGCGGACAGAGCCGGCAAGTAAAAGTCCACGTCGGTGGATTAGCGCATCTGCTCTGCTTCTTTGGAGTCTAAAAATGTTGATAGTAGATCAGGATCTTCGAATGTCCTGGTTTGGTTGTGGAGAGTCACTCGGAGCTTCGCGGGATACAACAGGCCAAAGCGAGCCTGTAGCTGTTGAAGTCGAGGGCGAAAAGCAAGGAGTTTCTTCCGTCGGTCAACGGTAGGCTTTGCCAAATCAGGGAAGAAGGAGACTTTGTGACCTTCAAATTCCAAATGATGGTTCGCCCGGGCAGCATTTAAAATTTGTTCCACTTGTTGATATCGTAGCAAGCGAAAGATAATAGGCCGGGGGGTCGTTCGGTTGAGCGCCATGTGGGTAGGAACACGGTGTGCACGATCGATTTCCAATTCTTTGTGAAAGGTGATCTTCAGCAAGGAAGGAAGAGTTTTGAGCAGGAATTCTCTCATATCTCCCGCTTCCACCCCTCCGGTATTCCAATGAGCCTCACATTGTTGCGACGGGCTCGATTATTGCTATCTTCTAACTCTTTTTGAAGATTCTGTATCTGGCGCTCAGCCTTGTCCAGTGCGCCCAAGCGCACCGCGCGTGCGAGTCGAGGACCCCCGCCATATTGTCCTGCCGTAATGAGAGACTTTCAAGTCGGTCCTGGAGCACTCCAAAGTCTTCTCGCAGGGCTCGAAGCGCTTCTCCATTGGACTGCACCAATTCCTTCACGCCGCGTAGTTCCTCCAAAATCTCCAGGTGCACTTCGGGGTTTTCACGAAATGGAACCATCTTCTGTGGGGAGGACACCTCGGATTTGGAACGTTTTCCGTGAGAAGAAGAAGGAGACCCGAAGTCCAAGCGCGCTGGTTTATGGGCCGCCATCCCCCCCGAGGTACCCCGGTCAGCCCGGAGCGAAATAGTAAGTTTGTATAGGTATTAAGTCAGGATTCTAAGTAGGCCTCTCGGGAGCTTCAGCGCGAAGCGTCTTACCCGCTGGACATCAGGCTCCGCCCCCGCCCATCACCACTTCTAACCCCCCCAGCCCATCACCACTTCTAACCCCCCCAGCCTCCCATAGCCCATCACCACTTCTAACCCCCCCAGCCCATCACCACTTCTAACCCCCCCAGCCCCCCATAGCCCATCACCACTTCTAACCCCCCAGCCCCCCCATAGCCCATCACCACTTCTAACCCCCCCAGCCCCCCCATAGCCCATCACCACTTCTAACCCCCCCAGCCCCCCCCAGCCCATCACCACTTCTAACCCCCCCAGCCCATCACCACTTCTAACCCCCCCCCCTAGCCCATCACCACTCCTAAAAAAACCCCAGCCTATCAACACTCCTAATCCCCCAGCCCCCCCAGCCCAGGGAAAATTTAAAAACAAAACCGCTGTCTTCTCCGGCTGAGTGTGAATCGAGTGTGCCGCGGGGGCCCCCCCTGCCTAGCAGAGCCTGCCCTGCCCTCCCCTCCCCTGTATCACCTCTCTCTCTCTCTCGTTGTAGGTTCAGCCACACGCGCCGGCTTTCAGAGCGCGAAAGGATTAGTTTCCCTTTCGCGGCTCTGTTAAGCCTGCGGGGGCTGATGGGAACTTCCCATCAGCCCCTGCGGGCTTAACAGAGCCGCGAGGGAGAAACTCTCTCGCGCTCTGAAAGCCGGCGCGTGTGACAGAACCTACAACGAGAGAGAGAGGTGATACAGGGGAGGGGAGGGGAGGCTCTGCTAGGCAGGGGGGGCCCCGCGGCACACTCGATTCTGCCGCGGCGGCCCCGGCAGCCGGAGAAGACAGCTTTTTTTTTCTTTTAATTTTACTTTAAGGTTAAGAATGTTTTTTGCGCGGGGCCCCCTGAAACGCGGGGCCCTGTGCAAAAAACATTCTCGCTCAATGTACGGGCCGGCCCTGCTTATGATTCCCCCGAAAGAAGTGAATATGGTAAGTTATGGCTAAGAATATGGTAAGTTATGGCTAAGAAAGATGCCACACTGTCTATCTCTCTCAATCGTGTAGATTTTCCAGTGAAACAGTGAACAAGTTGGCCTTCCTTGAAGGGGAGTTAAGGTCCCAGGCGGGCAAAATTGGGGATAATAAAGGGAAATTTTCAGCTTTGGAAGGAGTGAACAGTGCTCTTTTGAAAGGTAACTTAATGTTGGAAAATAAATTTGAAAGATTAGAGAACTCATTGATATCCTTGAATCTTCATTTTGTTAATTTTCCTTACTGTAATATAATTTCTGCTACAGAAATGCTGAAGAATTAGTTTCTTAATATATTGCAAGTGGAGGCTAACTGGCTGACTGGCTACCAGTTATTTTGAATTCCTACTACTCGTATGTTTTATCTTTTATTAAAAATATTGATGGTGGTAGTCCAGTTCAACTTTCAGATGGTGATTTAATGGCTTTCTTGGGGTACTGTAGTGGCTACCTTCCAAAGTCTTCTGGATAGATTTTTTTTCTGTTTTTTTTCAAGGAGAGATTGACACCTTTTCATGGTCATGTTATATATGTTTATCCTGATATGTCTGCCAGGACCCAGCAAGTACAGGGAGGGTTCCTCCAGTTGAAGCCTAAGGCTTTGGGAGTGGGAATGACCTTCTTGAAGTATCCTAGGAGGTGTTTAGTAAAATATATGAGTAGAGAGTATGTTTGTTTTTTTGAACCTTTACAATTGCAGGTACTGACTCAGTCTCTTGAATAACCTGGCAATGAGTAATTTTCTCTTTTTACTTGTTTGTTGCCTGCGCTTTCTTACTCAGATACCTGCTGGAGTGTCTAGAGGTAAAATAGTGTTGGGTAAATAGTGTGGTGGGGAGGTTTTTTCTTTCTTTATTTATTTTTTCAATTTATTCTATGCTTTATTATTGGAAATGTTTGTTTATTTTATTTTGATCTGTCTTCCGCCAGTTATGAGTTGGCAGGAGGTTGCATCATTTGGTTTTGTTGTTGTATTGTGGTGTTATCTGTATATGCACTACCCTATGCTTGAGGATGCTTTATGTGAGTATTTTACTTTGTTTATTTGGTATTTTTCTTGGTAAACTCTGATAAAAATTAAATTGGGAATATAAGAACATAAAAATGACATTCTGGGTCAGACCAAAGTCCATCAAGTCCAGTATCCTTTTTCCAAAAGTGGCCAATCCAGGTCACATGTACCTGTCAGGGTCCCAAAAAGGTACACAGATTGCATGATGCTTATCCTGGGGTAACGTGTGGATTTCTCTGGTCCTCCTTAATAATGGTTTATGGACTTTTCCTTCAGGAACTTGTCAAAACCTTTTTTAAACCCACCTACACTAAGAGCTGGTAATGAATTCCAGAGTTTATTTACACGTTGAGTGAAAAAATATTTTCTCTTATTAGTCTTAAATGGCTTAAATTGTAGCTGCAATGCATATCCTCTAGCCTTTCTACTTTTTGATGGTGTAAACAACCAATTTATGTTACCCGTTCCACTTCATTCATTAATTATAGACCTCTATCATATCTCCTCTCAGCCATCTCTTTTCCAAGTTGAAGAGCCCTAAACTACTAAATCTTTCCTCACAGGGATATTATTCCATCCTCTTTACCATTTTGGTGGCTTTTCTCTGTACGTGTTCTAATTCTGCTATATCCTTTTTAAGATATGGTGACCAGAATTGCACACAATGTTCAAGGTGCGGTCTCACCATGGAACGATACAGAGGCATTATAATATCCCTGTTTTTATTCTCCATCCTTTCCTTATGATTCCTAGCATTCTATTTGCTCTCTTGGCCGCTGTTGCACACTGGGTAGAGGGTTTCAATGTATTATAAATGATGGGCCCAATATTGTGTTGGGCAGACTATGTGCGTGGCAGCGCATGGCCTGCCCATCGACCCCTTTAACCCAGATTTTCACTTCCGTGCCAGCAGAAGTGCAAATCCGGATAAGCCTGCGTCTTAAAGATAGGTGAGGTTTTTTTCTCACCTATCTTTAAGGTGTAGAGGGCTACGTGGGTAGCATCAAATATTACTGCTATCTGTGTAACCCTTTCCTCTGCCTCCGCTCCGCCCTGGAATGCTCCTTGCTATGCGGATAGCATCAGGCATATTAGGGATTTAGCTGGGATATTCGAAGGAAGTTACCCGTGTAAGGGCCTTCGAATATTGGCCCAAAATGCTTAGATCCTTTTCGTGGATGGTGTTTCCTAATTTGGAATCTTTCATTGTGTAACCATAGTTTGGTTTGTTCTTCCCTAAGTGCACAACTTTGCAGTTGTTCAACATTAAATTTCATCTGCCATTTAGATGCCCAGTCTTCTAATTTATCAAGGTCCTCTTGCAACTTTTCACAATTCTCTTATGTTTTAAGAACTTTGAATAATTTTGTGTCATCTGCAACTTGAATCACTTCACTCATTATTCCCATTCACACCTTCAAAAAATTATAACAGATTAGTAAGACAAGACCTTCCTTGGCTAAATCCATGTTGGCTTTCTCCCATTAAACCATGTATATCCACATGCACAGTAATTTTATTCTTTATAATGGTTTCTATCATTTTGCTTGGTACTGACTTGAAGTTCACCAGTCTGTAGTTTCTGGATCACCCCTGGAACATTTTTTAAAAATTGGCATTACATTGGACATTCTCTTGTTTTCAGGTAGTATTGATGATTGCAATGATACAGTAGTTCACAGATTACTAATAGTAGGCGTGCATTCTCATACTGCAGTTCTTTCAGCATCCTAAAATGTCTACATCTGGTCCAGGTGATTTGCTACTCTTCAGTTTATCAAATAGTTGTAATACATCTTCCTGGTTTATCAAAAATTGTTTCAATTCTTCTGACACATCACCTTTAAATACAATTTCAGGCATGGCCATCTTCCCTACACCTTCTTCAGTAAAGACCTAAGCAAATAATTCATTCAGTCTCTCCGCTATGGCATTTTTCTCCTTCAGTACCCCTTTTATGCCCCTATCATCTAATGGTCCAAGAGACTCCCTTGCTAGGTTTTTATTGTGCATTTTTGCTTCCATGGCAAGCTTTTTTTCAAATTCTCTCTTTGCCTGCCTTATCAATCCCTTGCATCTAACTTGCCAGTGCGTATGATGTTTTTCATTTTTGTCATTTGGCTTCTTTTTCCATTTCCTGAAAGATGCTTTTTTAGCTACACAGCCTCTCTGACCTTCACCATTAGACCATGCTGGTAGTTTTTGGCCTCCCTTCTACCTTTCTTAAAGTGTGGGGTACATGTGGTCTGGGCTCCCAAAGATAGTATTTTTAAACAACATCTATGCTTGATATAAATCTTTAACCTTTGCAGCTGCTCCTTTCGGTGTTTTCTTAACTATTTTCCTCATTTTATCATGTTTCCTTTTTGAAAGTTTAAAGGTAGAACTGTGGATTTCCTTGCTGTTCTCCCTCCATTTATTAAATAACTTTATCTCTCTAGTATGCCCTGCTGTGACACTGACTCAGTCAATACCAGGGTAATTGAAGTCACCTATTAGTACTGTGTTGTAACTTTTGTTGGCTTCTCTGATTTCTTTAGGCATTTCATCATCCATTTGTTCATTCTGCCCAGGTGGATGGTAGTACACCACCACTGCCATTGCCTTCCCCTTTTTACATGAACTTTCTATCCATAGAGAGTCTAGTGTATTTTGTTTTCTACAAAACTTTATCCTGTGTGACTCAATGTCCTCTCTAACATAGAGCCCAACCCCTCCCCTATTTGATCTACCCTATCATTGCGATATAGTTTTTGCTAATCCTGTTTTGTCCATTACACCTTTTAACCATTTTTTATCCTGTTGCTTATATTCTGCTAACTTCTTTATGATGCATAACCCATGTTTTGGATCCATAGAAAAGTGTTGGTGCTGCCAGAATTTTAGATAATTTAATCCATGTTTCTCTTCCATGTTTCCATGTTGGGGGCCTGTTAACTAATCAGTGTTAGATGGTTGGTGCAGGAATTACCACATGCTAATAGCATGACACTGTAATAGTTGGAGTGATTTGTGGTTATTACAAACTGCATTGAAGTGTAACAGAATTATGGTATAAAAATGTAAATAAATGCTTATTCCTGAATTGAGCACCTAATGTAGAAGTGAAAATGAAATGGTCAGGCTGCACCTTCCAATTAACAGGAAGGTAGTTAAAGCCTGTTAACTTTTAATGCAGCAAATAAGAAGAAGCCGTTAACGCCACCTCAAGACATCTAGCTAATTGCATCCAGTTTATCTGCAATGCAGCTGATGCATGATAAAAAGTATACTTCATATTCACTGAATGGGAAAATGCTGGGAATATCCCTGTTTACATAGAACGTTTTTCAGTTATCACACATTAGTTTTTAGCAATTCCTGTATAGTAAATAGATCCCTTAATGTTGTAAGGATAGTAGCATAAAGGCACATTTAACAAAGGATGTCTAAGTACACGTGAAAGTTGAGGCACGATTTCACAAACGTGGATGTGCCCAATATAGACATCTATGGAGAAATCTAAATTTCCCCAGAATAGCATTTCAGACTAGGGATGTCTAATAGCTTAATGGTTAAAGTAGGTTAGAAGCAGTGTGGGTCTTTGAGATCTTAGGCTAGTCACTTAACTCTCCATCTTCTCTACACTCTCTGGATATTTTAAGGCCAAAACAAGCACTTTTCTGATGCCTAGTCATGCCTGCAGCAGGTTTTCATGTTGATATGCCTGCAGATGTCCCCGACATTTCTGAAATCGAATGTGGACATCTAAGTCCCTTGCACCTCCCAAGACACACCTTCTCCACACCCCTGCATGTCAGGCTTTCCCCACATCGGTGGGTGACATCTTCAAAAGCCATTTGTAAAAGGGCTCCGGGAACATCTGTATCCACATACATGTTTTCAGACATCTAAATCATGACTAAGACTTTTAAAATGACCCCCGTAGATTAACTGCCATTGGTGAAATTTAGGGCCCCTTTTATTAAAGTCTGCTAAGGATTTGCCATTAACTGTCTCACACACATTAATTACAGAGCTGCACATCAGTTATCAGGGCCGTGTTCAGTATGACCCCAGCAGCTAACATGCAATGGGTTTGCCTAATGTGCGCTCCACTAAGATACGATCCCTTAAAGACTCTTCTAGAGGAGTCCTTAGGTGAATCCATGTTATGAGTCATGTTGCTGCTGAGCACATGGCAATTGCTTTGGTGCTAGTGTTAATGCCCTCTCCACTCCCACTCTCCGCCCATCCCACACCCTATCCCGCGATTGACAATTAATGTGCATTTTAGCATGCTGTAGCAGACGCTATCGCCCATTAGTGTTCCTGACTGCCAGTTGCCGTGCGGTAAAATGTCCATTAACCAACTTACAGGTTTTAGTAAAAGGGGCCCTTATTTTTGTTATACCATGGTCATATTTAAAGATAATTAAAATATGAAAATTATTTAGGAGTATAGCTGTGAAGGACAAATCTTACTTCTAATAGGAGATGTTCCTTTAACTACCACTACCTTTATTTTTCTTTAGAGATATTTTGAGATTATATCCTACAGAGCTGATGTAATTGATTTTTTTTAGGTTCACTTTTAGTTTTATCCAATATAAGAGGTATCAGCAAAACTAGTATTCTATTATAAATGTATTGAAATTCAATGGAATTTCATACCAACTAAATTCTTCCATTGTCTAAGAAGGTGATCAATAAAGATATTAAACAGTGTTGGCAAGTCTTGCTCCTTGATTCATTTCAATTGATCTTTTAAGTTTCCTTCAAAAATCAAGAGATATTTGTAATTTACCATGGACTGTGGATGCCATTTGTTAAATGTTAGAGGCATCCTCTCTTCTTCAAGATTTGCCTCAATTTATCGTGGTCCATGAGATAAGATTTATTTATTTATTAAATAAAATGTGATGTAATGTATCAGCCTCTATAATAAAAATATGTTACATTTAAAAAACACATTTCCCAATCCAATAACAAATCAGCCCCCCATCAGGTAACCCAACACCCATACAGTACCATTCAACTAAAATATAAATCATTAATTCTTGTAATCGATAAATGATTCACTTCTGAACCCTAGCTCTAAGAATTAGAAGCAGAAGAAAAGAGGTGATAGTGCCTCTATATAGGTCCTTGGTGCAACCTCATTTGGTGTATTGTGTACAATTCTGAAGACCGCACTTTTAAAGGGATATAAACAGGCTGGAGTCCATACAGAGGGTGGCTACTAAAATGGTTAGTGGTCTTCATTATAAAGCATATGAGGACAGAATTAAGGATTTTAATATGTACACCTTAGAGGAAAGGCGGGATAGAGGTGATATGATTGAGACATTTAAATATCTCCGTGGAATAAATGCACAGGAGGAAAGCCTCTTTTGATTGAAAGCAAGCTCTGTTACAAGGGGACATGGGATGAGGGTGAAAGGGGATAGATTCAGGAGTGATATGCGGAAATATTTCTTTATGGAAAGAGTGGTGGATTCATGGAATAGTCTTCCAGTGGAGGTGGTAGAGATGAGGACAGTATCTGAATTCAAAAAAGCATGGGACAAACACAGAGGATCTCTAAAGGAAAAAGGGGGAATGCTGTAGTGGTTGATATGGAAGGACAGACTAGATAGGCCATGAGGTCTTTTTATGTCGCCATGTTTCAATGTTTCTACGTTTACTGGGCTGTAAACTGTGTAAATGTCTTCCAAATATTGGGCTCTAAGGGCCTTATTTTCAAACAGGCCAATATTTAAATGTCATGCTGGTCAGCAATGGCATTAAGTATTGGCCAGATATTTAGCTGCAGTATTGGGATAGTGGTTGCCACTGAATATCCAGACTGAATGGCCACTACTCAGATAAGTTTGCATTTATCTAGATAATCAGCCATTCTGTCCTCACTCTGACCATGGGCTGCCCCTGCACCTACCGTATAACACCAGAGCAATCTGTGAAGATACTCTCCCTCAGTACCCTTATCTGGTTAGCTCCTTGTGGGCCAACTGGATAGGGGCTTAGAATATCAGCTCGTAAGTTTTAAATTTGTACCTTAAATTGGCCAGGAAGCCAATCAAGGCTTTGAAGCAGTGAAGTAACATGGTCCACAGATTTTCTTTTCTCATACAACAGCTAAGCCAGCAGTATTTTGCAATAATTGTGTCTGAGACAGTTGTTTTTTGGAAGTTCATGATGTAGACTACTACCATGGTCATTACAGCTAGTTCTGAGAGCATGCATAATAGTAACAAAATCATTTTGCTGGAGAAAAGGGAAGTCATGGATGATGGTGAAGCATTCTAAGGTAAGCAGAACTAAACAGAACAATTGCAGAAATTTGAGGTTTAAAAGTTACGAACTGAGGGTTCTTTTGGATGGAGTTCTTACTATAAGAAATGCATCCCAAAGAATCTTCAGTTCAGCAGAATCCTTGGAGAGAGTTCCCTTGTTTGGTGACTAAATCAAGAAAACTCCATTTTGGATGGATTAACCTGCAGTCTATTACAATCAAACCTATTGGCCATTGTTTCTAAGCAGCTATTCAATCAATATCCTGCTTATGAATACCACATATTTCAATGATTCAAAAAAGTGAAAGATACTGTGGAAGTATGCTAAGGGGCATGTTTACTAAATGGTGTTAAGGTAACAGGCATTAATGACAGCGATAAGGGATGTTACATGCGTAAAGGGCACTGGGCAGGTAGGGGGTATTCCGGTGTAAAGGGTGCTATGGGCTATTTAACACACGTTAACAGGACATCAGGCATTAAGGTGTCAAGAATGCACCTTAAACATCCAAAAATGACTGTAACCTTAACACTGGATAAAGGAGCACCAAGGAAAGTCAATGTAAAAGTGATGGAAGGAAGGACAGGTGGAAGCTGATGGACCTGCCATATCCGTGAGCACCCTATGTGGCAGCCAATAAAGTGGATGATTATGTGAGAGGCAGCTGTACTGATGTACAAGGGGATGCCAATGTGAAATGGTGCAATGTCAGTGCATGGCATAGGATGGGGAAGATATGTCTCTCAGGGTAGCCAGAAACGGCAGGATGTATGCAACGATAGGAAAGAAGATGATGTTGCTAACAAGGATGACCTTTGGGAAGAGGTAGTTCACCTCGCCGAAAAAAACATTAGGGAAGACAAGCATGCTGCATCTCTCCTTGATTATTGCAGAGCTAAGGTGATACCAATGGCCCCAGAATGTACAAGGCCCCGGGGATGTATTTAGATGATAAAACTTTTATCAGTAATTGGAATGCCATATTGAATAAATGCTCACTGAACCTAATGATTCTCTTGAAACACACATCCAAGCGGAAGACTGATTTGGGCTTATCTCTCTGTTGGATAATTCTCTTGAAATAAATCGTGCCTCCACGGTGGACCTTTGTGTCCTCTGCAGCTTGCACAAGCAGACATGATTGCACATAGCCAGCAAAGGCAGATGTATGGGCTGAAGGAAGAATGGCGACTGAGGAGAGGGTGGTATGGGCTGGCAGCACTGATGTGCCATAGCTGCCATCCTCAATGTATTTGTACTGTGTGTGAAAATGTGTGCCAGTGCCATTTGGAAGGCCTGATATCAGACATGTGGAACTCACACCTGTCCCAGCCACACAGCCACCATACAACAGCTCAGACAAATGTGCAGATAACAACTGCACAGGAGCAGGACCGTACCGAGCCTTGTACGAGTGGTGCGGCCACACAGGGCACAAAGACTTAAAGGGCGCATTTTGTTTCTCTGCCGTTGGCTGCCGCCGCTGCTTTTTTGGTGGCAGGCAGCAGCAGAGAGACGAAATGCACCCCTTAAGTCTTCGCGTTGGCACAGACCTGAAGGGACCAGACCTGCTTAGCGTGCTGGTGACTTGCAGATCAGGTGCGCGCCCCCCTCCCGCACCCCCATAAAGTGTCTAAATGGAGGTGCGGGAGGGGGTGCGCGTGCCCGATGTGCAAGTTGCACAGGGCGCATTTCAGTTTCAGTACGGCCCTGCACAGGAGTCATCCAAACTGGGCAAATGGGGCATGTACAGACATGAGCTGATACCTGCAGGTGGCTATCCGAGGAGTAGGATGTGTCCGCATGTACTACAGAGATATAATGGAGCCAAAGCTGCACAGTAACAGTACTGATGTCATACATGACTCATGTTGCCGAAGTAAGTTACAGCTGTATGCATGTAACTGCCTGTTAGTATACAGCTGTAGCAGTGCAGTACACTGGGGTACATCTTACCATCAATTGGTAATGTCTGATGATAAACAGGGACTGTACGTACCTGTAGTCAGCTGAGCCATTGGTGGGTTAAGTGATCAGCTCAGAGTTACAAGGAGGTGTTGTCAGTCATGAAGGTTGTGGCAGACATAAAATGCGATAGAAACACATTCCAAAATGTCACATAAGGAGTGCTAGTTGGCCTCAAACCCTGGTTGTTGGCCAAGTCATTGCCATGACCATTATGCCATGCCTCAAAGTAGGGGCCTGACATCTGCAGGGTGAACATATCTGACCCCCTGCAATAGGCTGCAGCAGAGTCAATAAAGTCATGTTCTCAGGCCATGATGGGGAATAGCATGTTTGCTGACCCAAAGTGTGGCCAGAATGCATTACAAAGTAGAAGGATGAATGTCTGCAAGTCACAGCAGTGCCTGGACTGATACAGGTAGAGAAATGACCTGAGTAACACACAGATGCAAAATGAACAAGTGGAAATCAAATCCCTCTCTGCCAATACCCCCACACCATGCTGATATGCGCATGTGCTGTCAGTGTTGGTGGTGTGCAGTCCCAGCCCACCCAGCCCTTACACCATGGGCACCCGCCAACATGTGGGTTGGCGGGTGCCCAGGGTGTAAGGTCTGGATGGGGGGGCAGAGGCATACATGGATGGCATTCAGCACCCCCAAACATCTGCCTCTACAGGGATCCCATCACCACCTGCCAATGTTACATCTCAGGGGGAGGATGACAGCCACTGCTGCGGTAGTCCCCTGGGCACCTGCATGTTGCAGTTAACTGGATGGCTACAGCTGCTGGCACTATCAGCCTCTTTCCCCACAGTTGGGTTCAGTGGCAACAGGGGGAGCCAGCTGGGATCTCTGCCTGGAATGCCAGGACCCTTGGATCACCCCATGTGGCACATCTTCTTGCCACAGCAGTAGCATGTCTGTGCCACCACTGTCACTGTGGTATCATGACGGGCATCACAGATAGTAATGCAGTTGGCAGAATGCCCCTATGAGGAGAGGTTAAAAAGGTTAGGGCTCTTCAACCTGGGGAAGAGACAGCTGAGGGGAGATTTGATAGAGGTCTATAGATTAATGACTGGAGTGGAAAGGATAAGTATAGATCGATTGTTTACGCCTTCAAAATGTAGAAAGACTAGGGTACATACAATGAGGCTACAGTGTAAACCATTTAGGACTACTAAGGGAAAACATTTTTCAGTCAATGCATAATCAAAATCTGGAATTCATTGTCGGAGGATGTAGTAAAAGCTGTTAGTGTAGCAGGGCTTTAAAAAAGGTTTGGACAGGTTCCTGGGGAAAGGTCCATAAACCATTATTAAAGAGGACCCATTGTGGATCCTGTGTGTCTTTTGGGGAAACCACTAGTACTTGTGACCTAGATTGGCCACTGTTGGACACAGGATACTGGGGCATGATGGATCTTGATCTGACACAGTATGGCATATTTTATGATCTTATGTTCTTATGTGCCACCTGGGCAGCTGCTTGGTCTGCCTTGTGTACCAGCAACTCCAAATGCATGACCCACTTGCAACCTCCTTTGCCCCATTTGCACCATCAACATAGTGTCCTTTCATACTTGGGCACTATGCTGTTGCTGCTAATGGAGCACTACTATCACTATCTTGGGCTCCCCTGTCTGTGCATCACATTGCAGATGTTAAAATCGTGTCTCTCTCCTCAAAATACACCCTTTCCGCAAGATATTACTTTGTGTTAGGGTTCTCAGCATTAAAGGGCTTTAGCACACATTAGTGCAACAAGTGTTAAGGGAACACCCATTTTTAACGCCCTCTCTGCACTCCGTTAACACCCACTCTCTGCCTATAGCACCCTTTTTGCTGCTGGAGCCTTTAACGCCCGTTAAAGCAGCTTTTTCACTGCATTAAGGGCACAAGGGTGCCGATAACAAGCGTTAACAGCACACTGGCTCTCTTAATGCCCTAAACATACCCTTAAGAGTTATAAGAATGCAGTAATTGTGAAATGTCTAAAGGAGAAAGGTATTGGTAGAGCTGAAGGTTAAATCATGTGGCCTATCAGTGTGTGAAAAGAAGCTGGACTAGAAACTAGAAACATAGAAACAAGGTGCAGTTAAGAAAAAACATGTTTTTGGTCAAGCCTAGAAGAACTACTTTATTAGCACATTCCTTTCCGTTTCAAGTCTATAAGAGACAGTTCTGATTATTGTATGTTTAGAGATCACACAGACAACTTATAGCTCTTGTGTAATCCCTAGATTACCAGGCGTTCTATCAAATAAAGACTTCTAGCTGATACTATAAGACTTGTTTCTTATGTTCTGATTGACAATTTTAAGGGGGGCACTCAGATCCTAAGCACCACCAGCCATTGGACCACTGCTGAATTAACTGGAGTTCTTCTCAAAGGATCTAGATTGGAGGTGGGGAATCAGCATCTGTAGATTCCTAATTGAGGCTTAGTCCTGCGAGGTGGCAGGGAGTGGGTTCATATTGGCTGGCTACAGGAAATGGAACTAAATCAAATTAAAGGCCTGCACGATTTCTTATCTTTGCTTATCATATGCATGTGTAAGTGTTTTGTTGAATTAGTGTGTTTCATTTGTTTTTTTGTTAAATCAGGTGTGCATAGTGCAAGAGCTGACAATGTCCTATTATTTTCTCTGAGAAATAGTAATGGTCCCACAAAAGAAAACAAAACTCCTCACAGCCTACATTTAACAATGTAGCAAAAACTAAGGCTGTAGCAGCATTTAACAATCTATCAGAACAAGCAAACCAATCAGATCATGGAGCCATCAGCTACTCTGATCAGATCACAGTGCTATCATCCAATCTAAGGAATCATTCAGTCCCACAGGCTGTCAAGAATTTAAAGTGAAAATCCATCATTGTTCTAACCAAGTCAAACAGTTCTCAGCATTGCTTCTACGGATATCACCAGTGCCATCAATTACTAAACACTGCAGATCCTGCCATTGGTGTTGAAACTGGAGGTGATGTTGCACAATCAGTGCTGTAACCACGCTATTGGAAAAATGTGACTTTTGCTCATTCAAACGAACTTTAACTTTGCGGTATGTTCTCCCTATATATACTTTGCAACATGGGCAAATAATCATGTAGATCACCCAAATAGATTCGCAGTTCATGGTGAGTTTCAAAGAATATTGCTGAAGTGTATTGGGATCATCCCATTCATTCACATCCAAAGAATTGCTACACATATTGCATTGTCCACATGGACCATGGTGTCCTTTATATAACTCGTCAGATCTAGAATCAGCAAAATCTGAATGTACCAGGGTCTCTCAGACCACATGCCTGGGTAAAGACAATGCATGGCCAGATTGAAAGATCGGGTGCAGAGACAGCACATGCCAATGTTTATAAACATTTTGTGCTAACTCCTGAGCCGGATCTGAAAAACATAATACACAGACCTGCTTCTCCATAAGAGAAAGGTCTTGCTTCTGTGGTAGCAGAGTGTGATTAGCATACTTGGCCCTTAAAAAGGTCACATGAATTGTGCCAGTAGGGTAACCCCTCTGTAGTAATCTCACAATCAGCTTCTTTGTTTGATCATAAAAATCCTGTTCATCTGAGCAGATCCGGCGCAATTGTAAAAATTGCCATACACCTTCTTCAGTTTAAAAGGATGGTGGCTATTAAAATGTAATAGGTTATTGCGGTTGACTGCCTTCCAATGAAGAGATGTGATCAGATGTTCTTTATGTAAAATAACCTCCACATCCATGAAAATGTCATTGTATATTGTAGATGCGGATCCCGATCATTCAACCACACTGCGAATTCTTTTAATGATGTCTCTGTATCCAACCAGAAATGGAAGACATCATCAATAAAATGCATCCATGATTCTATTTGTTGAAACCAAGATGATGAATGTAGGAACTTTTCTTCAAAATTTATGACATAAATTGGCAACACTGGGGGCTACAGTAGCCCCCATAGCCACTCCCTGCACCTGTAAATAGAAATCATTTCAAAACCTAAAATAGTTCCTTGTTAGAACCAGCTTTGCAATTGACACATTTGAGTGCTGATGTAACACATTCTTAACCAATTCTAATTCCTGCACCTGTGGGATGTTGTATCAAAGATGACTAAGATGATAGCTTCAGGCCAAGATACATAATCTTGGATCTTATTGAGAAAATCTGAGGTGCCCCGAATGCATGATCTTGCTTGTTTCACAAAAGGCTGCAAAACATGGTCTAGAAAAGCAGACAAGGGTTCAAGCAGTGAGGATCTGCTGGATATAATGGGCGAGCATGAGGCATATTCAATGTTTTGTGAACTTTGGGTAAAGTATAAAAAACAGGTGTCCTAAGGGTATTGAACCCGCAAATATTTATGTTCCTGGCCGGAGAACACTCCAGCATGACATGCCTCTTTATTAGATGGAAAATAACTCCTCGCAATTCAGGTGTAGGATACCCCTATGAGGAGAGGCTTAAAAGGTTCGGGCTTTTCAACCTGGAAAAGAGATGGTTGAGGGGAGATATGATAGAGGTCTATAAATTAATAACTGGAGTGGAACGGGTAAACGTAGAGCGATTCTTTATGGCATCAAAAAGTAGAAAGCCTAGGGCACATGCAATGAAGCTACAGTGTAACCCGTTTAAAACTAATAAGAGAAAATATTTTTTTCACTCAATGTGTAATCAAACTCTGGAATTCATTACTGGACGATGTAGTAAAAGCTGTTAGTGTAGCTGGATTTAAAAAAGGTTTGGACAATTTTCTGGAGGAAAGGTCCATAAGCCATTATTAAAGAGGACCCAGGTCATCCACTGGTTGCCCCAATACAAGCATTAGGGAACCTGTGCGTCTTTTTGGGAAACTGGTACTTGTGATCTGGATTGGCCACTGTTTGAAACAGGATACTGGGCTTGATGGACCTTGGTCTGACTCAGTATGGCATTTCTTATGGCCTTATGTTCTAGCAAAGGTTGATAAAACCGTCGATCTCATAGTTGGTGTTTCACTCCCAGCAAATATTGATTCTTGCTCTGTATTACAATAGAACCCTCCTTGTCAGCAGGTTTTATGACAAGGTCACTCTGCACAGCCAGGTCCCACACTGCTTTACTTTCCTCTTGAAATAGATTGTTATATCTCCAAATTTTTGTAGATTGAGATTCAAGGGACTCTGTCACACAATACTAAATCTAGGAATGTTGTAGTATATGGATCCACAGGCCTAGGGGGAACCCAATGAGACTTAGGTTGACAAAAAGAAAGGGACATCCCAATAGCCTCGGTTAAAACATTCTGATGATGAGTAGCAAAAAAACAGTTTAGTCTGCAACATCTATATCAAATGATACACATCCAATCACGCCTGAAAGGGGTCATGTTTATTCGTAGGCATGAAAGACAGCCCTCTATTGAGCATCTGTTCTTGTAAGGATGTTAACTGGAAATCAGATAAATTAATCACTGAGGACTTGTTCTTCTTGCTGAATGCCCTGATAATGGGACGATTCTCTTCGTGCACAGGGCTGGCATCGTGTCCTCGCCCTCGGGCACCCTGGTTTCCCCAATGGCCTGAATAGTTTCCCTGTTGCTGAAAGGTAGTCTTTTTATTCTTAAATTTAGAAATGCCTTCATCCAACAAATATTCCCTGGATAATTCCCCCGATGAAGAGGTATGATCCATCTCAGCCTTCAATTTATCTTCTTTCTGTGTCAATCATGTATATACTTGATTGATTTGATAGTCCTCTTGATCACATCTAAACTTTTGTTCTTTTTCTGATGGATCATAGCTTGAAATTAATCCAATTCTGAATGAGTCTCAGCAAGTAAAGAGTCCAAATGAACTGCATCATGATGAGATTCTAAACACTTAGTAAGATCCTCAATGATGCTGTTATTCTCATTCATTTGGGTTTGTAATATATCAGCAGCATCAAATCAGAAGAGCATTTACTAAGAACTGCTGTCCACTGGTTCAAAAAAGCTTCATTGTCAATAAACATCCGAGGGGCTTTCTCCATCCTTAAACCCCTAGAAATTAATCCTTGGATTAGATATGGCACTGTGATCTGATCAGAGTGGCTGACAGCTCTGTGATCTGATTGGTTTTGTCTGTTTGTCTGCCCCACATCCTTGCATTTATAAACTACCGTAATTGTGGATTTTATTTTCAAACAGTGTTGACTATTTTGCTGTTAGACATGTCCTGATGCAGCCCTTTAAGATTATGGGTGAAACTTGAGTCAACGATTGACTTGTGTCTTCCAGCTGAGGCTTCTCTGGTGATTCAGGAGCAATTATTATCCAGATAAGTGGTGCTTTTGATAATTTTAAAATACAAAAATTACCCTTGGACCAGTGAATGAAGTGTTAGGGGAAGTCTACATGAGATTGCACAGCCTTGGGTTAATGCTTAGGTAGCTGACCGCGTACCCCGTTTCTGAGGCCCTGTCATCCTGATCTCCATTGAAGTGTAGTATCAGAATATTTTCATTTTCCTGTAACAATTGCCTGTTCTGATAAATTGTTACATTGCTGCTACAGCTTTAGTTTTTTGCTACATTGAGAAATAGTAATGGCAGATGCATTTTTAATTGGTCTCAAAGATGATAAGGTTAATTTATTTATTTATTTAACGCTCTTATATACCGCACTTTTATCATCAGCGCGGTTTACAGTAAACATAAAGTACTCACAGAAAGCAACAGGCTGTCGTGAGTTTACATGTAACAGGAAGTCTAACAGGATACAACATAGGGGAAAACTTTGTACATAAAATTATTTAACTATATACAATGGTGATCTTCTTGTTATACAGGGAGTGAATAGAGCATTTCAACATTGGATTGTAATGGGGTTTAGGCTAAGTTGGGGTCAGGTATTGAGAGAAGTATGAAAGGAACAGGTGGTGTTTTATGGCTTTTCTAAATTGTTTGAGGTCTTTAATTTCTCTTATGGTAGGTGGAAGGTCATTCCAACATTTGGGAGCGAAGTAAGCAAATGCTCTTGCAGTAGTTGAGTGTGTACATTTTGTAAAGTCAGTCGGGATGATTAGAGTATTAGCTGCGACTGATCTTCTAGATCTAGTGTTAGGGATGTGTGTGATGAGAGTGGAGATTGCTAGGTGAGCTAAGTTATTAATGGCTTTGAATGTTATGAGTAATGCTTTGTATGTAGTCCTGCAGGATATTGGGAGCCAGTGTAATTCCTTTAAGATAGGGGTTATGTGGTCGTTCCTTGATGCACCATTGAGGATGCGGGCAGCAGTGTTCATCGCTAACTGCAGCGTGTTTAGTGTGCTTTTTGGGAGGCCATGTAGAACTATGTTTGCATAATCAAAGTGTGGAATGACTATGGCTTGAAAGATGGTGCGGAAGTTGTCAGGGTCGAGCATGTTTTTGAGGTTTCGGAGGGTTCTGATCTTGAAGTAGACTGTTTTCACTGTGCGGTTTATGTGTTCTTTGAAGTCCAGTCGGTGATCAAGGGTTACGCCTAGGTATTTTACGGTGGGTTTGATCGGAAGCTCTGCGTCCCGTACTTTTAGAGTAGTTGGTGGTGAGAATTCTTTATTCTTCGTGATGATTAGGGCTTCTGTTTTTTTGAGGTTTATTCTCATATTCTGTGTGAGAAGCCAGTCTGTAATTGCATCAAAACACTCTGTTAGTACTGAATAATCAGGCCGAGTAACGTTGATTGGTGTGAAAATCAGCACGTCATCTGCATAGATTAGCGAGGATACTCCAAATGAACGGGTGATCTCACATATCGGCTGCATATAGATATTAAAGAGTAGTGCCGAGAGGGAGGATCCTTGAGGGACGCCTTGTTTCAACTGGAAAGGTTTTGATGTATTTGATTCCGTTCGAACATGTTGCCAGCGCTCTTCGAGATAAGATTTACACCAGTCCCATGCTAATCCCTGGATGCCCTTGCATTGGAGTCGGGTTAGGAGTTTGTTATGGTCAACAGAATCAAACGCTGCAGAGATGTCAAGGAATATTAGTGCAAAGCCCTTTTTGACATTGTCGGTTCCACAGATGAGGGTGTTGATTAATGATGTCAGCAGTGATTCAACTCCGTGGGCTTCTCTGAAACCATGTTGACTGGGGTCCAGAGGTGAATTGGTGTCTATATGTTGTTGGATCTGAATCTGTGACACCTTCTCTATTATCTTAGATAGCAGGGGGATGCTGGAGATTGGACGGTAAGATTCTTCTTTTGTTGGGTCTAGCTGGTTGTTTTTTAGAAGAGGTCTTATGGAGATCTGTTTCAAAGCTGATGGGAAGATTCCTGTTGTGAATGATTGATTTATGATTTCGGATATGAATGGGCTGAGCTCATGTCGCAATGCTTTTATCCAGTGTGCTGGACATGGATCGTTGGATGCCGTGGTTGTATTTATTCTGGTAATGATATCTTCAACGTGCTTTATTGAGGGGGATGCGAACTTGGCATGTAAGAACATTATGGTCCAGAAACTTGCAAGTAATTGAACACTTTGGAATTTTACACTCAAGATAATTTGCTTTTACAGTTTCTGGAAGAAGGATACTTGTAATTAGGAGGTATGTTTACTAAATGGCGTTAAGATAGCAGACGTTAACAGCAGTGATAAGGGTTTTTACATGCATAAAGGGTGCTGGGTGGGTAGGAGGCATTCCAGCATTAAGGGAGCAATGGGCCATTTAACATGCGTTAACAGAACATTGGATGTTAAGGTGTCAAGTATGCATCTTAATGTCGGAAAATGGCTGTCACCCTAATGCTGGATAAGGGAACACCAAGGAAAGTCAATGTAAAGGTAATGGATGGAAGGACAGGTGGGAGCCAATGGACCTGCCAGATCCATGGGCACCCTATGTGACAGCCAATCATTTGGATGAGCATGAGGAAGGCAGCTGTACTGATGCACTAGGTAGTGCCTATGTAAAATGGTGCAATGTCAGTGTGTGGCATAGGATGGGGAAGATGTCTCCTAGTGGAGTCAGAAGTGGCAGGATGTGTGCAGTGAAAGAAGGATGGAGCAGGAATGGTTACATGCAGATCAGGCACAGGAAAGGCATGCGAGAAGAGCTGAAATGCGGGAAAGAGTACCTGTGTAGGCCATGGTGTAGGCCATGGTGTAGCAGCTTGCACAAGAGGACATGACTGCACACAGCCAACAGAGGTGGATGGATGGGCTGAAGGAAGGATGGCAGCAGAGGAGAGGGTGGTATTTTCTGGCAGCACCGATATGCCATAGATGCCATCCCCAATGTAAGAACATAAGATATCTGTAATAAAAGCAACTTAACTCTGTATTGATTAGAAAGATTGGTAGATTCACATGTAGACTAGAAACCTTAATGGATCAAGTATTCAAAAGGCAACATTCTTCATTGGAAGCTAACGTGGTCTCAGTATTTGTAGACAGGAAAGAAATACTTCTAATTCACTGTCACGGACTTAACATCAACGACCACACTTTCATAGCAACCAATTTTTCAACTATATTTCTTAAAACCTCTCTCTATCAACATAAGGTAATCCAAAAGATTTGCTTAGCTTGTATTGATCGAGCTTCAACTTCGATCTGCTACCAATGGTGTTATCATTTCTTCCCAATGACTCTCGCCGTTTGTTGTTCCCGACGCTAACCAGCGCTAGGCGTTTCGCCACTCAGGGTTCCTCAGGGGAAATGCTAAGCTACTAAAATACAAAATGTAGTTCAATTAGATACCACTTTCTCAAAATTATAAAACATCTCCGTACAAAACACAGGAAACTTTATCTACTCACTTTTTTAATGTCCTGCTAGCGTTCCCATCACTCATAACTGCTGAACTGCTGACCAAGAGTGAGGGACGCCGCGCATGCGTTATCGTTAAATAGTCAGGGATTAAGTTTGAATAAGCTCAGCTGACTATTACGTCATAAGCATGCTTCCCATTCTATCCGGGTGTTCAAGCCTAGAGGCATCACAATGTTTAATGAATGAATCCATTTCTGTTCCAGAAATAACAAAGTCTCATCCTTTGTACTGCCAAAGTGTGTGTGTTGTATTTGTATTATGCAAAAACATTGTAGGTCCTCAAAGCTGTGTTGATGAGCTTAATCCCTGACTATTTAAAGATAACGCATGCGCGGCGTCCCTCACTCTTGTTCAGCAGTTCAGCAGTTATGAGTGATGGGAACGCTAGCAGGACATTAAAAAAGTGAGTAGATGAAGTTTCCTGTGTTTTGTACGGAGATGTTTTATAATTTTGAGAAAGTGGTATCTAATTGAACTACATTTTGTATTTTAGTAGCTTAGCATTTCCCCTGAGGAACCCTGAGTGGCGAAACGCCTAGCGCTGGTTAGCGTCGGGAACAACAAACGGCGAGAGTCATTGGGAAGAAATGATAACACCATTGGTAGCAGATCGAAGTTGAAGCTCAATCAATACAAGCTAAGCAAATCTTTTGGATTACCTTATGTTGATGGAGAGAGGTTTTAAGAAATATAGTTGAAAAATTGGTTGCTATGAAAGTGTGGTCGTTGATGTTAAGTCCGTGACAGTGAATTAGAAGTATTTCTTTCCTGTCTACAAATACTGAGACCACGTTAGCTTCCAATGAAGAATGTTGCCTTTTGAATACTCGATCCATTAAGGTTTCTAGTCTACATGTGAATCTACCAATCTTTCTAATCAATACAGAGTTAAGTTGCTTTTATTACAGATTTCTACTCTGTAAAAGTCGTGACCATATAATAATTTGAGAACATAAGATATGCCATACTGGGTCAGACCAAGGTCCATCAAGCCCAGTATCCTGTTTCCAACAGTGGCCAATCTAGGTCATACGTACCTAGCATTCAAGCATTGTTATCCTGGGTCCCTTTTTAATAATGGTTTATGGATCTTTTCTCCAGGAACTTGTCCAAACCTCTTTTTAAACCCAGCTATAAGAACATAAGATATGCCATACTGGGTCAGACCAAGGTCCATCAAGCCCGTATCCTGTTTCCAGTATCCAGTCCAGTATCCAGTATTTATACTGTGTGGAAAAATGTATGTCAGTGCCACATGGAAGGCCTGATACCAGACATATGGATCTCACACCTGTCCCAGCCACCCAACCAGCATTCAACACACCAGCAAATGTGCAGATAACAACTGGACAGGTGTCATCCAAACTGGGCAAACGGGGCATGTATGGACATGAGATGATACCTGCAGGTGGCTATCAGAGGGGTAGGATGTGTCCACATGTGTTGCAGAGATGTGATGGAGCCAAAGCTGTACAGTCAGTCATGATGTCATATATGACTCATGTCTCACATGTAGATTATAGCTGTATGCATGTAACTGCCTGTTAGTATACCGCTGTATCAGTGCAGTCATGTCAGGGTACATCTTACAGACAAATTGGTAATGTTAAATGATAAACAGGAACTGTACGGACCTGCAGTCAACTGTGCCACTGGCTGGTTAAGTGACCTGCTCAAGGTCACAAGGAGGTGTTGTCAGTCATGAAGGATGTGGCAGACATAAAATGAGACAGTAACACATTTCAAAGTGTCACATAAGGCATGCTAGTTGGCCTCAAACCCTAGTATTTTGGTCCCTTGTCCCTTGCCATGAACCATGCCTCCAAGCAGTTGCCTGACATCTTCAGGGTGAACATGTCTGACCGCCTGCAGCAGAACCAATAAAACCATGCTCTCAGAAGAACACGACGGGAAATAGCATGTTTGTTGACCCAAAATGTGACCAGAATGCATAACAAAGTAGAAGGATGTGTGTCTGCAAGTCACAGCAGAGCCTGGACTGTTACAGGTAGGGAAATGACCTGAGTAGCACATAGGCCCAAAATAAACAAGTGGGAATTGAACCCTTGTCCCCTGCTTATGGATACATTGTACTAAACAGTAGGCTACACCTCCACACCTCTCTGCACAGCAATGTTTGATTCAAAGAGACTGCAGGTCACTGCCTAAAATATCTGCTGGGTGTGCCAGTATAGGTTAGCCCCCCAGTACCTATGAGGCACTGCACACGTGGGACAGCAGTCCGCAGCTGATCACCAAAGGGAGAAAGCACTGATCCATCACATCAGCTCAGTAAGGCACCTGACAGTGTGTGCTACAAGCACAGAACAACTACAAACCATGCTACGGAGCAGTTTCAGTGGTCACCCTGAGGGTGAGGATAGGTGCCTAGCACCTGATCCCCAGAGCTTGCACTGTTAGAGATGGTCTCTGCTGCAGGTCCATTGCCTGCTGTGTGTTATACTAGCTACCTTGTTTCCTGCACAATTGTAGCATGCCTTAGGCACCTGTCACATCTTGCCTCTGTGTCCTGCCCCTGTTGGACAGGGACCCTCCTAGAACAGTATCTGGTGTTGTAGCAGCTGAAGCCATGGATACCAAATGCAGTGGTGGCTTCTAGGCTTGCATGGGGCTGTTGCTGACTTCCTGTTGGCTCCTGCTATGACCACAGTGAGCAGACCAAGAACAACTGCTATCCTAAGCATCTAGAAATACCAATGCACTACAGTCAGACTGCATCCACTGTCCCCACAGGGCTGTTTTAGTCATGCACATACCGCCTGTGGCCAGTCAGCGCACAATGCATGTGCACAGAGCAACCATATAAACCCTGGCTTAGTACAAACCACATGGTCACCCAGCATTTGGACTACCGGGGCAGGGAGAACACTCACATTACTGGAGCTGGACAATATACAGCACTATGTAGATACATAGCCATGCCATGGTCACAGCTTGGTCAGAGTGAGAGTGCCCTCACAGCTTGAACTGCTGTGGTCACCCAGGCCAGGCACATGGCAGACAGGCACTACAAAGTCTCAGCCATTGATCCGAACGCTAATTCAGACACATCCTTGGCAAACCGCTCTGTTTCAGGCCATACTCGCAATCCTCTGCTCCTCATCATGTACATTTGCAGACTAATGCTGGGAACAGCCTAGGCAATGTGGGGCACAGTGCAGTGCAGAAGGCCACAGAACCCTGGAGAGACATACATACATACTCACGTCGCTGCACTGTGCAAAAGTGGAGATGGTTGGTATTCCTGCCTGCCACTTTGGTTTCCATATCAGCTCAGGCATTGTTAATGTGTGCTCATTGTGCAGGCACTAGTTGCACACTCTGACATTCACACCTGTAGTTAATTCCTGTCAGTTTGACTTTCCATCCAGCTGTGGCTAGTGGAGCATGTCTATATGGCTTAATGATGTTTGGACCCTAGCTGGCTGACTCATTAGGGGATGCACATACTGGTGCTGTATCTGCACAGGAGGCTAATGTTTACCCACAGGGATATGCAAGACATGGTCTGCAGCCAGCTCTTGAACCTGTGACCCTCCAGTCATATACACACTGGCTATGTGTGTTGTACCACATAGTTGCCATATGGAGTCAGCAGTCCTCATGTAGAGCTGTTGTCATTGATAGGGTGAATGCGGGCATGTGTAGGGGTCTTCTTATGTCTGCTGTGATTTCTGCATGCCCTGTGCCATACCTATCTGATAAGGTGTGTTTGGTGGGTGTTGGAGGATAACTTGTTGTCTGGTCTGTATGTTGCCATGGCTCTGTATGCTGCTGGCAGTCGATGCTGCACCCACCACCACTAACACCCTCACACAATGCTGATATGGCAGCATGCTGTCAGTGGAGGTGGGATGCAGTTCCAATCCATCTACCATGCGGCTTAGGCATGCACCTAGGCTGCCAATTCTGGATGGGAGGGGCATAGGCACACATGGGTGACCATGCTGCCCCAAACAACTGCCACCAGCATAATCCCATCCCCACCAGCTGCAGATATATCTCAGGGGGAGGAAGACAGCTGTAGCAATGGTATTTCCCTGTTTTGCAGGCCCCTGTAGAGCTACAGCTGCTGGAGCTACTGACCTCTTCCTTCAGTGTCAGTGGCAGCGGTGGAGAGGCAGCTGAGGTTTCTACCTAGGGTGCCAGTGACCCTGGACTACCCCATACTGTGCATCACCTTTATGCAGCAGCAGCATGTTTGTATGCCGCCACTGTCACGGTGTCATCATGGCGGACATCACAGATGTGCAACCTTGGCAGCTGCCTGGTCTGCCTTGCACACCAGCATCCCACATTGCATGACCCACATGCCACCCCCATTTGCACCATCAACATAGTGCCCTTTCATACTTGGACACTATGCTGTTGCTGCTAACGGAGCACTACTATCACAACTTGGACTCACCTATCAGTGGATCACATTGCTGATGCTGCAGGAGCCTTTAATGCTCATTAATGCAGATTTTTTGCAGCATTAAGGGCACAAGGGTGCCGATAACAGGCATTAACGACACACTTGCTCCCTTAACGCTCTTTAGTAAACATACCCCTAGATGTTGTATTATTATGCTATTGTGTTATTATGTACTGATCAGATTTAGATAAGAAGCTATGACCTGAATTAAGAAAGGGGGAGCATGTATGGGGATTGAACCTAGCCAGAATGAATTCAGCATGAGGCTGGTTAGAGAAAATGATATGGGCATGGATCATAACTCAAGATCCATTTTCATCAAAGTAAATATTCCCCTTGTCTGAATGTATGTATGATTGTGAGTGTGATAGGTAGTGCATGAAAATTCTCAGCAGGGGGTAAAATGATGTTTGTTTAAAACATGTCACTGGGAGGGTGGTTCAGGACCTTGGAGCAGGGATACAGTCCCTATGTGGGACACCTTTTTACCTCTCCTCCTGTTAGAGAACACCAGTTTCAAGATGAGTGAGTGAAGTAAGGCTGTCTGTGTCTCTGATGTGATGTCTTGTTTTCTTAAGTCAGTGACCAGAATGCGACTGTGACCAGGGATTGTATGAAAGAGTGTGAATAGGGTCAATATGGAAGCTGAAGAAAGCAAAGAGGTTCTGAAGCCCCAAAAGGATACACTTGCTTGGTATATGTACACAAACTATGGATAAAAAAATCCTGCAGAGTTTGAGAGCAATGGAATTGAATTATCCAGGGTGATAATAGGTTCTAAGGGATACAGTTTTCTATGTTTGATTTAAAATAGATATAATACCAGCAGCCCAGTGAAACACATATTTTGACTGGTGGATAATAGCTTTTAAGAAGCATCATAATTCTACACTGAGAGGTCTTAAAGATTCTTTAGGAGTTAGAGAAACCAATCAGAAATTTGACTTATAAGGCAATTTCATTAAGGTCAGTCCACCCTGCACTCTGTACCCTAAACTGGTGCAGACTCAGGTACCTTTAAATGTCTTGCTAAATAATGGATGCTGTCTATGTCTGTGTGATTCTCAGACTTATTTTTGAACAACATGTTTTTAACAGCAACCTTCCTTTCTTGCTTTGCCTTTCCTATAAATGTTTGGTTACAAAATGAACTTGTTAAGTTTAAATGTATGCTTTCCTGATAACACAGTGAGGAATCTTTTCGAGGAACTAAAAGATACGGACATTTAAGAAATGTTGCTATTGACAAAATTGTCGCTCATAAAAAAAAAAGCAACAACAGGTAGTTTCTGTGAATTTAGATTGTCTACATGCTGCTATGCTTTACTATATTTTGTGCTTTGAAAAGAAAAAAATGTATTTTCTTTATTATACCAATTTTGATGCCTTATTTCTGAGTAATGCTGATGTTATTTTGGGCAAACCTTGATGCTCTGAAAATGTTGAGACATGCAACCAGCTCCAGGCTGCAAGGGGTTGTGCACAAAGATGCATTTAAGAGTTTAATGTGAGGGAAATTTCATTTCACTTTAGTTGGTGCTGGCAGGGTTCAGGAAAGGGTGGGGAAGAAAAGACATCATCACAAATGTGAGATGGATATGAAAAGGCAAAAGGATATCAAAAGGATATCTACATTTGTTTTATTAACTATAGCAAGACCTTCGATTGTGTAAATCATGAAAATTCTGGGCAACCTTAAGAACCTTGGGTATACACCTGATAGTTCTCATGCGCCACTTTTTACATTGATTAAAAAACAATAGTTTGAATGGAACAAGGAGAAACAGAATGAACATAAGAACATAAGAACATAAGATATGCCATACTGGGTCAGACCAAGGTCCATCAAGCCCAGTATTCTGTTTCCAACAGTGGCCAATCTAGGTCATATGTACCTAGCAGTTTCCCCAAGAGACACAAGTTCCACAATGCTTGTACTGGGTCAAGCATTGATATCTTCGGTCACTTCTTAATAATGGTTTATGGACCTTTCCTCCAGGAACTTGTCCAAACCTTTTTTAAACCCAGCTACACTAACAGCCTTTACTACATCCTCCGGTAACAAATTCCAGAGTTTGATTACACGTTGAGTGAAAAAATATTTTCTTTTATTAGTCTTAAATAGTTTACCTTGTAGCTTCATTGCATGTCCCCTAGTCTTTCTATATTCTGATAACGTAAACAATCGATCTACGTTTACCCGTTCCACTCCGTTCATTAATTTATAGACTTCTATCATATCTCCCCTCAGCCGTCTCTTTTCCAGGTTAAAGAGCCCTAACCTTTTTAGCCTTTCTTCATAGGAGTATCCTTCCATCCCCTTTACCATTTTGGTGGCTCTTCTCCGTAACTTTTCTAAAATCGCTATATCCTTTTTAAGATATGGCGACCAGAATTGCACACAGTATTCAAGGTGCGGTCTCACCATGGAACGATATAGAGGCATTATAATATCTTTTGTTTTATTTTCCATTCCTTTCCTTATCATACCTAGCATTCTATTTGCTCTCTTGGCCGCCGCTGCACACTGGGCCGAGGGTTTTAACATGGTATCCACAATGACGCCTAAATCTTTTTCTTGGGTGGTGGTTCTTAATATGGAACCTTGCATCGTGTAACCATAGTTTGGGTTGTTCTTCCCTAGGTGCATAAACTTGCACTTGTCCACATTAAATTTCATCTGCCATTTTGATGCCCAGTCTTGCAATTTATCAAGATCCTCTTGCAATTTTTCACAATCCTCTTGGGTTTTAACAACTTTAAATAGTTTTGTGTCATCTGCAAATTTGATAACCTCACTCGTTATTCCACTTTCCAGGTCATTTATGAATATGTCAAAAAGCAGCGGACCCAGCACAGATCCCTGGGGTACACCACTATTCACCTTTCTCCATTGGGAAAATTGGCCATTTAGCCCTACCCTCTGCTTTCTATCTTTTAACCAGTTCCTGATCCACAATAGTACACTGCCTCCTATCCCATGACTCTTTAGTTTTGCCAAAAGTCTCTGATGAGGGACCTTGTCAAAGGCTTTCTGAAAGTCCAGATACACAATATCAACCGACTCACCTTTGTCCACCTGTTTATTCACTCCTTCAAATAAACATAACAGATTAGTAAGACAAGATCTTCCTTGTCTAAAGCCATGTTGGCTGTCTCCCATTAGGTTGTGACTATCTACATGCTGAGTAATTTTATTCTTTATGATGGTTTCTACCATTTTTCCCGGTACTGACGTCAGGCTGACCGGTCTGTAGTTTCCCGGATCACCCCTGGAACCCTTTTTAAAAATTGGTGTTACATTGGCGATCCTCCAATCTTCAGGTATTAGAGATGATTTTAATGATAGTTCACAGATTACTGATAGCAGTTCTGCAATCTCATATTTCAGTTCTTTCAACACCCTTGGATGTATACCATCCGGCCCAGGTGATTTGCTACTCTTCAGTTTATCTAATAGTTGTAAGACATCTTCCCGATGTATCGATATTTCCTTCAATTCTTCCGCACCTTTAAATACCACTTCAGTCATGGGTAACATCCCTACATCTTCCTCAGTAAAGACCGAAGCAAAGAATTAATTCAGTCTCTCCGCTATCGCCTTGTCGCCTCTTAGTGCTCCTTTAACCCCTTTATCATCTAATGGACCAACTGACTCTCTCACAGGTTTTTTGCTACGAATGTACTTGAAAAGGTCTTTATTTTGCGTTTTTGCTTCCGCAGCAAGCTTCTTCTCAAATTCTCTCTTTGCCTGCCTTATCAATGCCTTGCATTTGACTTGCCAGTGCTTGTGCTGTTTCCAGGTTTCGTCGTTTGGCTCTTTTTTCCATTTCCTGAAAGATGCTTTTTTGGCAACAACAGCCTCTCTGACCTCACCTTTAAACCATGCTGGCAGTTTTTTGGACTTCCTTCGACTTTTCTTAAAGCGTGGAATACAGCTGGTCTGGGCTTCCAAGATAGTATTTTTTAACAACACCCAAGCTTGATGTACGTCTTTAACCTTCGCAACTGCTCCTTTTAGTTTTTTCTTAACTGTTTTCCTCATTTTATCATAGTCTCCCTTTCGAAAGTTAAAAGGTAGTACTGTGGATTTCCTTACTATCCCTCCACTAATTAAATCAAAGGCGATCATGCTATGATCACTATTGCCAAGTGGCCCCAACACCCTTATCTCTTGCACTAGATCTGGTGTTCCACTAAGGACTAGGTCTAATATGGTTTCCTCTCTGGTTGGTTCATGAACCAGCTGCTCCAAGAAGCAGTCATTTATTTCATCTAGGAACTTTATCTCCCTAGCATGTCCTGACGTGACACTGACCCAGTCGATAACGGGGTAATTGAAATCACCCATTATTATTACTGCGCTGTAACCTTTGTTAGCTTCCTTGATTTCTTTGAGCATTTCATCATCCATTTGGTCATTCTGGCCAGGTGCTCGATAGTACACCCCCACTGCCATTGCCTTCCCCCTTTTATATGGAATTTCAATCCATATAGATTCTACAGCAGATTTTGTTTCCTGCAAAACTTTAATCCTTTCTGAGTCAATGCCCTCTCTAACATAGAGCGCAACCCCTCCACCAATTTGATCAGCTCTATCATTACGATATAGTTTGTACCCAGGTATCATAGTGTCCCACTGGTTGTCCTCCTTCCACCATGTCTCTGATATTCCAATCATATCTAACCTTTCATTTAGTGCTATATATTCTAACTCTCCCATCTTATTCTTTAGACTTCTAGCATTTGCTTACAAGCATTTTAGAGAATGTATTTTATTCATGTTAATTTGGCTATTGTTAGACATGGGTAAATTGGGATCTTTAAGCTCTGTCTGCTCCATACTTGAGGGCATTTGGGCTATTTTACTCTTTTGTGGAACCTCTCTGCTTTTGGTAGTATCCTTCAAGGATACATTCTTCCGAACCATCCGCTCTTGGGCGACTGTCGGCTTTCCCCTAATATCTAGTTTAAAAGCTGCTCTATCTCCTTTTTAAAGGTTAATGCCAGCAGCCTGGTTCCATCCCGGTTAAGGTGAAGCCCATCCCTTCGGAAGAGCCCCTCCTTTCCCCAGAATGTTCCCCAGTTCCTAACAAATCCAAAACCCTCATCTCTGCACCATTGTCTCATCCACGCATTGAGACTCCGGAGCTCTGCCTGCCTTTTGCGTCCTGCGCGTGGAACAGGAAGCATTTCGGAGAATGCTACCCTGGAAGTTCTGGATTTCAACTTCCTACCTAAAAGCCTAAATTTTGCCTCCAGAACCTCCCTACCACATTTTCCTATGTCATTGGTACCGACATGTACCAAGACAGCAGACTCCTCCCCAGCACTATCTAAGATCTTATCTAGGTGGCGCGTGAGGTCCGCTACCTTCGCACCAGGCAGGCATGGTTTAAAATTGGCAAAGATGTATGATAAGGTTGCACACTTTCTCCATACCAGTTCAATGTATATGCAGACCAAATCTTCAGAGAAGTAGGACTGTATCCAGACACTGAATTGTGAAGGTTGGCGGAAGACTCAACAACCTTTGCTGATGATACCACATTGCTGGCTGAAAATGAGGACTATCTGAAACATCTATTTATCAAGATGAAGGAGCATAGTCTTAAAATAGGCCTGTAGCTTAACATGAAGAAGATATTGATTTCACCAGTTGTCAGGATTTTCAATTTCATCATTGGAGCAGAAATGATAACAGTAGATCATTTTAACCTGCTTGGACCATAATCAATAAAGAAACAACAAGCAGTCAAAAAAAATCCAATGATGAATTGCTTTTGGCAGAACGGCTAAGAAGGACCTAGATATGATTTTCAGGTTCATAGATGTATCACAAGATTCAGCTTGTCCAAGCCATGGTATTTTCAATAACATCATATGGACGTGGGGGTTGGGAGTGAAGAAGAATGACAGGAGGAAAAGCAATGGCTTAAAATTATGTTGCTGGCAAAGAATGCTGTGTATATCATGGGCTGCCCATAGAATAAATAATTTGGTACTAGAGGAGATCAGACTTAAGCTTTCTTTAGAAGCACAAATGACAAGGTTTTTGATTTTTATACTTTGGACATGTAAGGCCCATTTTACAAAGGATGTCCAAGTGCAAACTGGGATGTCAAAAGCCAGAACATCTGAAAAATAAAGCAAGAACGATTCCAGAAATATGGACATACCCAACATAAATATCCCAGAATAGAACCTCAGAACACGGATATCTAATGGCCTAATAGTTAAAGTAGTGGGTTAAGAACAGGGTGGCCAGAGTTCAAATCCCAGTGTGGGCCTTTGTGATCTTAGCCTATTTACTAAATTCTCCATCTTCTCTATTCCTTTTTGATGTTTTGTGGCCAAACCAGCACTTTCCTGATGTCTGTTCATGCATGCAGACGTCTTCTGTGTTTCTGAAATCAAGTTCATTGCATCTCCTCCATGCCCCCTGTCTACATGGACATCCCCACACTATAGACATCTCTAAACATCATTTGTAAAATGGCTGCAGAGACATCTTTGTGATTTTGACCTCCATGTGCATGTCTTCGGATAGCCAAATCATGGCTAAGACTTTTTAAATGACCCCCATCGTGTGAAGAGAAAGATATAATACTTGCTAAGGTTGAAAGCCAGTGCTAAAGAGGAAGGCCATCAATGCCTTCTATCAACAACTAGTTGCCTGACTGAAGACCAAATACAGTTTAGGAAAACTATCCACAGGGTAGCCAGGAGTTTACATCCACTCAACAGCACTTAATAATAACAATAACTTCAACGTCTGTGTGGGTTGACTCAAAAGAGCAAGATAAGATTTTAGTGGCTTTTGTCCAAGGATTTTCATTAACTCTATTTCAGAGCAAAATTGAGTAGGAAGTGACAGTAGGTGAAGCCATGCAGAAATCTTTATGTGGGTTATATCTTAGGAAAGTTAAAATTCTATTAGGTTTAGAAATATTTCTTCATGCTTTATATGACATTTCTATTGGTGCGTATTAATTAGAAAATGGTTTATGAGAATTGTAGTTTGTTTTTATTTGTCTATATTGTTCCCAAATCTGCTTTTATGTAAGTGCACTGAATTGTGAGTTATTTATACTCTGTGCAGTTATAAGCAAAGGTTTAGTAAGTACCCACATTTCTTATCTATATAATGAGAAAAGAAAAGAGTAAAGGTTTTCCAATTTAACTCCGTTGAAGCACTGAAGTCTTGGTGAGTGATGAGCAGTGCAACTGCACCATCTCAGTTAACTGCTGGTAATAAGTGACACTGAATTAATTGTCTTGTTGTTAAAGTGTTGTTGGCTTATAGAAGTACATAATTCCAAGGATCAATTTATTTCTATTATTGACCTTTAAGGCATTTTCATTTGTTTCTTTTATTTGGGTTTCTAGCTATTTTCAGATATAAAATTATTTGTATTTTGTTTTGGGACGATTTCCTGATCCCAATTTCAAGGACCAAGTTATTCATAGGAGTCGGGAAGGAGTGGGCCACGTGGTACCTGGCCACAACAAAAATCATGGCATGGCAAGCAGCAGTCTGCACACAGGGATCCCATCCCCCATGGGCAGAAGAAGAAAAGCCCCTTCCTGTCTGCCTGTGGGACATCAGATTCCAGCAAGCAGAACAAGAAGGGTCTGTGCCCATGGGGCAGGGCTTGGGGAGGAGCTCGGGGTGGTGCTTGTGCCCCCACAAAGAAAAAGCCCTTGCACTGTCATCTAGCTGGATTTCAGAAAAGCCTTTGATACTGTCCCTCATAGGAGGCTTATCAATAAACTCAGTAGTTTGAGGATGGGCCCCAAGGTGGTGAACTGGATCAGAAATTGTTTGATTGACAGACGACAGAAGGTGATGGTAAATGGAGCTCACTCGGATGAAAGGAGGGTGATTAGTGGGGTGCCCCAGGGTTCGGTCCTGGGCCCGGCACTGTTCAATGTATTTGTGAGTGATATTGCTGAAGGACTGCATGGAAAAGTCTGTCTTTTTGCAGATGACACGAAAATTTGCAACAGAGTGGGGAGTCCCCTAAGGGAGTGGATAACATGAGGAAAGATCTACAAAACCTGGAAGAATGGTCTAATGCTTGGTAATTAAGATTTAATGCAAAGAAGTGCAGTGTCATGCACTTGGGAAGCAGAAATCCAGGGGAAATGTACACAATAGGGGGCGAGAGGTTGGTGTGCACGGACCAGGAGAAGGACCTTGGTGTGATTATTTCTGTGGATCTCAAGGTGGCAAAACAGTGCAACAAGGTGGTGGCAAAAGCCAGGAGGATGTTGGGCTGCATACAAAGAGGAATTACCAGCAGAAAGGAAGAGGTACTAATGCCACTGTATAAATCATTGTTGAGGCCTCGCTTGGAATACTGTGTTCAGTTTTGGAGACCATATCTTGCAAAGGATATAAAAAGAATGGAAACTGTTCAGAGGAAGGCGACCAAAATGATTTGGAGCCTGCGTCAGAAGCCTTATGAGAAGAGACTTGAAGACCTAAATATGTACACTCTGGAGGAGAGGAGGGACAGTCATATGTACACCACACTGATTATAAGAGCACGGTATATAAGAAATGAAAATAAATAAAATAAAAATAAATAAATAAATAAATTAAAGAGAAATAATGAACAAACTAACCTATTCCAAAGACAGGAAAGCTGTAAAACTAGAGGGCATAACGTGAAGCTGCAAGGGGGTAAATTGAAAGGTAATGTCAGGAAATACTTTTTCACTGAAAGGGTGGTGGATGCTTGGAATGCCCTCCCGATGCAAGTGGTGGGGGCAAAAACAGTGACAGAATTCAAAATGGCATGGGACAGACACAGCGGATCCCTTTACAGCAACAGGATAAAATCTAAATAAACTTAACTATCTAATTTCTCAACATACAGGGGTGTCCTACATGGAGCGGTGGGTTCACCCCTAAAACAAAGACATTGGGAGGGGTGGCCTGCACGGAGCGGCAGGTGCACCTACTCTTGCCATCTTACTGGGCAGACTACAGTAGATGGACCATACTGGTCTTTATCTGCCGTCATTTACTATGTTACTATGTTACTGCCCCTGAAAAAATTAAAGGAATTTTCAGTCTTTCTCCACTTCCCTTTTAGAGATTTAAATAGCTTGTACAATATATATAATGTATCTGAATAGAAATTCTATATTACTGTCTCTCTATAAATCCAGGGGGATATTAAAAGCATTTATGTGGTTTGCAGACCTGTAAACCACGTAAATGCCGCTCACTGGGATATTCATTGGTACTAACCCAGCTAGTGCCACTGGATATCCCTGGTTTGGGCCACTAAATGCACTCACGTTAAGCGCTTAGGGTCGGGCATTCTGGGAGTGGAGCAGGGGTAGCACCGCGTGTTAATCAGACAGCGGCAACATTCAGCCATTGTCTGGTTAACTCTAACTGGCTAATTTAGGACAGCTGAATGTCTGTCTTAATTTTAGCCTGTTTTGCAATCCGTCCAGCGGCTGAATTTCACTACAGATCGAAATACAAGATCGCAATCCAGGCAAACAGGATATTCAATGCCAGGGCCGTGGTGAATGCCAACCCGCTTTAAGTATGCTGGCCACCGCTGCTGAAAATCTGCCCCCCCCCCCCATGTGAAGGAAAAAAGCAAAGAAAAAAGTAGCTGATGTTAATTCAGTATAAATAGCATTGGTTCTCAAATTTTTAGGTTATATTAATACTTTCTCTTAGCATTCATTCTATTCTGTTACATAAGAGATAAAAGAAAGTCTATATCCCTGTTTGGGCTGTTTCACTGAAAGAGCTGAAAAATAACATCCCTAGAATTTAGGGTCACCTGATATGAAAATGTGCCATTGTCTGTTGTTTAACTCCATCTTATGTTTCTGAACTTCTAAATTTATGACGTTTGCTATTTATGATACAGAAATGGGTTGTTCTGTCCCTCAGTGTGGCACTTTCGTAGATATCTGAGTTTAACTTATGTAAGTGAAGAAGTGTTCATAGATAAATATATTTTGGTTATAGTGTGCTTATTTACAGGATGGGGAAAAGTTATTCATGTGCTAAAGCTGATTTTATTACAACCAACAAGAAATTGTAAGAGACTCTATTCCCACTGTAATAACATTAACCATCTCAAATTATAACGGCAACTTGTAAGGTTACTGCTCCATCTGACTTTGTATGCTCTATAGCTACTATACTGGTAGATATAGAAATACGTTTGCTGGATTTTAGTCAGAAACTAATTTGAAGTGGTTTGGTGCTTTATTTATTTATTTATATGCTTCATAAATTGCAATATAAGAGAACAAGCCCCTGGTGTCTTAACCAGCAAGCATTAGGACTACATTCAGTGGAAAGACTGAACTGAGTTCCCTGAAATATTAGAATCTTTCTTCTACCTTATTTGAGCTATTACAGGACATTACTCAGCATTGTCAAAGCTTTCCATCTGTAGATTACCTCCAAAGAACCTGAGAGGCCATAACATTGTCACCACCTGGACATGTAAAGGTATAAGAGTGCTAGTCTTTACTAGAACCTTGTAGGAAAGGTTTTATCAAGTTACTATTCACCACCAGCACAGTAGTCAAGTGTCAAGATCTTCTGACAACAGCAGAACCACATATTCTAGGACTTTCTCCCATCAGCTACAAGAAGAAATAGAATGACATCCAACCCACGCTGAACTCTAGAATGCAATTCCATCTCCCACGTTCCTTGCACGTACAAAGTGTTTGTGTGCAGAGCATTGGAAGGGGGCAGTGTTTGGATGGAGCAGGGGAGGACCAAGCTGCCAGAACATCAAGGTTGATTCAGGTTGGGCCACTGTACATTCCCCGGCACCTGGCTGCCGTCTGACTTATTCTACCCCGAATGTGGAATAAGCCCGAGAGGTCCACACTGCATGGCACCACACACTTCCGCACGCCATGCCTCCAGCCATGCTGTGCCCCTGCAGCCGTGATCTGGGCTATGGGGATCTCCAGTGCCAGCAGGACCACGGTCTGCAGGGGCGGACATGGGCTATGGCATTCCGACCCATCAGACAGCTCGTTGTCATGGTTCCAGAACGCCATGGCTCCCATGCCCCAGCCGTGGCATTTTGGACTCGGGACAGGCAGCTCCCCATATGCCGATCTCATCGGCATACGGGGAGCGTCCAGATGTCTATGTCCCCAATTCTGCTGTCATAGGTACATCCGGGCCCCGCGGCGGGTTTTTAGCCTATGATGTAATTTGCTTATGGTGGTTGATGATCGTATGTCAAGTGAGAGGGAATTCCATAAAGTGGGTGCATAAGGGGAGAAGCTCTGCTCGAAGTGGTGTGATTGGATTGAGAGATCGAAGATGGGATAGTGTGATGAAGCTGAAGCCATTGAAGCTATAGACTTAGGAAAAAACACTGTTTATTATAAAGCAACTGACTCACAGAGGGTGCAGTTACCTAAAAGTGCAGCTAGAGGGAGCAGGCACGAGGCTGCAGAAGCTAAGCTGACACACCCAGGTTTTGAGAATGCAGGAGCTAATCAGGTACACCTGAGTAGAGAGCCAGGAAGCTCAGTGGAGAAACGGCTTTATAAACAGTGCTCAGAAGGAAGAGTTCAGAGAGGAACTGAGAGAGGATCTCGAGCTGAGAGAGGAACTGGGAGAGGATCTCGAGTTCAGAGAGGAACTGAGAGAGGACTACAAGCTGAGAGAGGAGCTGAGAGAGGACCTCAAGCTCAGAGAGGACCACAAGTTTGGAGAGGAACACAAGTTCAGAGAGGAACTGAGAGGGGACCTGAGAGAGGAACCTCACATACTGAAAGGCAGAGAAGCTTGGAGTACTTACAAGGAAGAGCTAAGTTCCAGGGTGGACAAGCCCGTTCCAGAAAGCTCCAGGAGCCAGTCTTCATGGAAGACGGTGATAGAAGGAGACTGCTGTGTAGAGCAAATACCAGCAGAGCACGTCTCAAAGATCCAAGGTACAGTTATATTTCCTTTCCAAGATGTGAGCCAGCTCCTAGAAAAGCTTATAACCCAGAGAACCATACTGATAGGAAACAAAGCTGGGAAAGGTTTGTGAAACCTTTACAGAGAGGCATAGTAAAAAGCCATAACAGTTATTTGCCAAACCAAGACCAGCAAGGCTGGGGAATATTGGAGAGATCTATTGCACTACAACCTGCCTTATCCAGGGAAAGCTCAGGACTAGCTGAAAACACGGCTGAACAGGATCCTATGCAAATAGAGGTGATAGAGCCAGAGCCGTTGCAGTTAGAGCACCTGATGGACTGCTCACTCTGTGTTTCCAAGAGTCTAGATTCTCTCACAGAATTGTAACCGGCAGGACATGCTTTAACTTATCTTTTTGCTTTTTCTAAGCTGAAAGAAGAAGTTTTGTATTTGTTTTTCCTCTTGGTGTTGAAAACCTGTTTGAATGTAAAGATCTGAGAAGCGCCTGTAACAGTTACTGACTTTGTAAATATTTTGGCATAAACCCTGAAGTAAGGTACATTCTGTTTTTGACTTCCTGGAGAACTTTTGCGGAACAAAGGGAATAAAAACCATTTAAGTTTAACCCTGCACAAGGCTCACAACTATTTCTTTATGAAGTAGGACTACAAAGACCATGATGCACCTGGTCTAGAAAGGTTTTTCCTTCTTCAACCAACAATAAATGTCCGCCCTCTCCTTTCTGCACGCTGCTCTAGGAGGGGCTGTGACAATAGTTAACAAGTTTTGGTTATCTTTCCTCCTTGTCCTGTTGTCGGGAGAGGGTGTGTGTGATGATGAGTATCCAAAGGATGTTTGCTGAGAGGTCATGGAGAATTTTAAAAATGTTTACGGAGGATTTATATTTGACTCTCATATGGATGGGGAGCCAGTGAAGCTGCTTCAGAACAGGAGTGATATGAGATTGTTGAGAAGTGCCTGTGATGATTCTGACTGCTGTATTCTGTGCGAGTTGAAAGGGGAGTAAGGTAGCCTTTTGGAGAACTTGATAGATGATATTTCTGTAGTCGGAGTGATGAGGCCTTGAAATACATCCTAAAATCATTTTGTTCAAGCAGGGAGCAGAGGTTTTGAACTGTTTTCATTTTGAAGTATGCAGACCTTATGATTTGTTTGATGTGAGAGTGGAAATTTAGTCTGATCAAGGATTATACTCAAGTATTTGATCTCATCTTTAACTTGAAGGGATATGTTAGCCAGGCTTATAGTGGATGGGGGGGGGGGGGGGAATGCAAGGTTCTTCATTATGTGGAGTACTTCTGTCTTGTTCGGATTAATAGACATGTGGTGGTGGAGTCATTGTGCAATAGATTTGAAGCATCTTCTTATCATGGAGTAATTTGGGTTGTTCATGGAGAAGGGTGTATAGATTAAGGTGTCATCAGCATAAAGATGATAGAGGATATTATGGTTCCAGATTATGGTTCATAGTGGTTGTATGAAAACATTAAATAGCAGGAAGCATAGGGCAGAGCCTTGTGTTTATCCTTGGTATTGTTTGAAAGGGAGTGAATTGTTCAGGTCTACTTGATGATGGTCTTCAAGGTAGGATTGGAACCACTGCAGAGTTGTTCTTAGTCTAAGTGGGTGGAGACATGATAAGAGATGCTCATGGATAATTCAATCAAAGGCAGTGGAGATGTTAAGGAAGAGGAGCATGACGCCTTGTGGTATTTTTTCAGTTTCTTTGATTAAGGTGTCTAGTAGGGAGATCAGTCATGTTTTAATACTGTGAAATAGTTTGAAACCATGCTGCTGCTGGTCAAGGGTGGCATGAGCATTGATGTAGTCCTGCAAATGAAGTTGGACCATTGTCTCAATGATTTTAGCAAGGCAAGGAATGCTAGAGATGGATCTGTATGAAGATGGTGATGCCGGGTTAGATGTAGATTTTTTATTAATGGCCTGATAGATGCATGCTTGAGGTTCTTAGTGGTTTTCATACAACCACTATGCAGCATATATTCTAGGGATAGGGATGTCCGTACTATGCCTGGCAGGATTGGGATGAGTTCATGTTTAGAAAGTTTAATCTAGGAGACTGGACAAGAGTTGAGTGGGGAGGTAGTAGTGTTGTAGCTCGTGATGATGTTTTCTGGCATATAGAGTGTTGAATTTAGACCAAGTTTAGTGTGGGGGGAGTTGTTGGTCAGGATAGGGGTCTGCAGGATAGTTCTGTTGGTGGTAATTAGCTTAGATTGGAAGAATCGTGACATTTCTGAAGGAGATAGCATGGCATCAGACTTCTTGGAGGTGGGGATCTTTAGTAGGTTCAGTGCTATGTCAAATAGCTCACTGGGATGGTTTATGGAAGATCTGATTAGCTTGGTGTGATACTCCTTTTTTCAAGCATAGGTCAGTGAGCAGTATTCACCTTGAATGGTTATGGTTATGTATGCAGAGTGGTGGACTGGATCCTTGGAACATCTCCATTTATATTCTAGTTGTCTAAGTTTAACTTTCAGGTTCTTTAGATCAGGTGTGAACCATGGAACATGGTTTGATCTTTTGACAAGGCATGGGTTGTTAGATATAGTTGCATAGTACAAGATGTGATTATTTCATTTGGAGATTAGAGAGTCAAGGTCAGTTGGATAAATTTGAGCCAGTGGCAGGATTTCATTGAGGAATGAATCTTTGTCAAAGGGATGAAATTGTCATGCATGATGTGAAGGAGTGTCATAGGTGGATGCATTGGAGAAGTGTGGCAAAAAGAAGGTGAGCCTATTATGGTCAGACCATGGCACTGGATTGTCCTGTGTAAGTGAAGAAAGCTGCTGGTACGGTCAGGTGGCTGGATTAAAGATGTGTTGAGTTTGAGATTATCTGCTTGAGTTGGAGAGCTTCCATGGCATCAAGGAAGGATGTGGATTGCTTGTTAGATGCAGCGAGTAGGTTGAGATCACCTAGGAGAATAAACCGTTTATTGCAGTGGCTGTTGGTGCATGCTTTCTCAATCAGTGGTAAAAGGTCACTAGAACCTGCTATTGGTGATCTATATGCAAGGCATAGGGTTAAGTGCAAATTAGATATAGTGATTGAGTCCAGGTCATCTGAAGAACTAGATTTGATTATTTTAAAGTGGAGATCATCCCTTTTGATTATGAGTACCTGTTGAGTGCCTAGGATAAGGAGTCCTGCCATCTATCCCTTGCTCGGTTATGTCCTCTGGTTGTCCAGCACCAAGCATTTAGTAGTCCATGTCCAGTAGTCAGCAATAGTCAGCAATCAACATCCAGGATCCAGTGTTCAACAGTCAGCAATCAACTATATCAAAAGTCCCAACACCAAAAGGCAGTCATGGGTTCTCCAGTTCAATGAAACTCACTGGCTAGAAGGTCCTTACACTGAGTCTTCTGTACATTTAGGGCAAGTTCTGGGGTTCCCACGGACAGTCCATTGTCAGCCCTCCCCTGTTCTATACCCTTCCCCCCAAAGGGGTTTTTGGGAAAATCTTCCCTCCACCCCTCCACCTTCTGAGAGCAGACCCCAGGGAGAGTTCACAAGTGCCTCAGTCTAGGCAGCTGCTAAACAAATATTCTCCTGACTCAGAATCCACTCCTCAATGTCTTGCTGGTCTCCCACCACCAGCCCCACATTTAGGGATTTAGTATCACTATTTCTCAGATGGGTCAGATCGAATCCTGGTCTTCCCTACCTGCCGCCACCCTTGTAGCCATCTCTGGTCGGCTACAGCTGCCCACTAGCAGCTGCCTGGGGTAATATAAGAGCAGTGAAGAGAAACAGGATAAGGAGTGAGGTAAGCTTAGACATGGCAGGTTAAATTGAGTGTAACTTTGTCACAATAATCTTAAATTAAGCTTGAGATGTTCAAGAGGTTGGTGTAATATGCACAAGGTAGTTAGGAGTTGTACAGATCTATGAATAGAAATTGCTTTGTGGATCAGCAAATACTCAGTCATAGTGGAGAGAAGGCTGCAGGGTCCTTTGGTATGTGCTGTGAGCTTCTAAGATGAATACCACTGAGCTGGGCGAGAGGTGTCTAGAGAGACACTAGTATGCGGATCAGATTGAGGTTTGAGGCTGAGAAAGCTTCAAATTATGGTGTCGGGTTTCCACAGCCCTTCACGTAACCACTTGTGTCGTTTGTGTTTCCCAGGAAGGGTGAGGAGATCTTTAATTCTAGCTCACTCAAGGCCCACTTCAAAAGGCCACATCTAAGGGCCTTTTGGCATGGCCTTTAAGCGAGGACCTGCTGGGTAGGGTAGAGAGCCTATTTAGGGTCATCGGTGAGTGATGATGCCTCGTAATGAGGCGGAGCTTACTGACAGCTGTGTAGCGTGCAGTATTGGTGAAGGTCATTCAGGGGTCCAGATTTCAGAAGAGAAGGCTTCCTGATAGCTGTGCAGGGGTCTATATTGCAGAAGAAGAGGCTTCCCAATGGCACTGCACACTCGCACTCATACGTGCATTCTTATCTTTCTACTGTTATTAATTGTTGTAACCTTTACAATGGAAGAGTACTAGTAACCTTTCCTCTACTAAAAGAAGTCCTCATCACCCACAACAAGTCAGAGCCAGAATAGCTTTATTTTACCACAGGTTGTGAAGAGGGTGAGAGGGTCAGAAGAGGGTAAGCTCATATCCTGTGACACTATAGGGGTTATTTTAGAAGCTGTATTCGTACTTTGGATGTCTGCAAACATGCACACAGACATCCAAAGCACAGAGCCATTTTAGAAGCCATGGCCTTTCCAGACAAGTTGGATATGAACACCCAATTTCAGAAAAAGCAAGCATGTCCCCACTCACTAGCAGGACAATCTGTCTATTCCTGCTCGAGGGCATGAATAGGCATCAGAAAAGTTCTCATTCTGCCATCCCCTGGAGGGCATAGAGAAGAAGGTATTCTATTACCACCTATACTTTTCATGACGACGAAAACTGCAGGGAAAGGAAGATATTTGTTTTTGGTTTGACACGCTGATGAACATCTCTGCATGTAAAATAGCTTGCATTGACATGCATTCAATATAGGATAGACATCCCTGCCTCAGGTTTTTGTAGTGGTGATGTCTATATGGCAGACAGCACAGCTGTCCATTTCAGGGATGTCCAGGTTTCTAAAACTGGAGTGAAACTTAAATGTTTCTCGTGCTTTTTCAGATGCTTTGTCCTGGATGTCCCAGATTGCACCTGGATGTCCTTTCTAAAATGCCACGCCACAGATTCACTAAAGCTGGGGAGGGTAAGGGGCATGAGCTAGTAATCTCTTTCTGAGCAAGGAAGAAATGCTGTATTGTTCTTCCGACCACAGTGGGAACTTGCTACTGTGACATCTTTCTGAAGACCTTGCATTGATCTGCCCATGGACTTGAATCAGACTTCCTATTGGAATTGTATGCAAGTATTCCATCACCATATAGATAGATTTTTAATAGAATAACAATGACTTTTGCTATCAACAAGAAGGGGGAGTTCATGTTTTTATTAGAATACTTCTGCTTTTGTAATGCTTATATATTGCCTTGAATGGTAGGCCTCAGGAATGGTAGGCCTCTATCATTGCTGGAAATTGGAAAAAGAGAGAAATTTCAATATATATGCATATGACTTAATGAATGTGCTTGATGTTATATTCATCCTGTTTTGGATTCTGTCCTTGTTCCTTATTTTCTCCCCCTGAGGTTCTCTCCTTGCTTTCTGTTTGTGCAGAATTCATAATTACTAGTTGTTGAGAAACAGTGCAGTGAGCTGGCAAAACAAAAATGAGAAAACGGAGACTACTGGTCAGGGCTGGAAAAGCCATGGCTAATGTAACCAAAAACAAGCCAACCACTCCCCTCATCCAAGGGCTAAATTTGCTGGATTAAGAATGAAGCCAAGAACTTGATGGTACAACATATTATAGCCTGGCCCTCTTAGACGTCTGTTCTCTTATCTTTGAGCCCCATCTGAAAATATCTAACTAAAGGCAATGAACTTTTTCTATCAACAAGAAGGGAGAGTTTGGAATAAGAATAGGTTAGCCAACTGGCTCCAGATTTGAGGGACAATCTGATCCAGTCCTGGTTTTACCTTACTAGCTGCACGGACTTGCTATCTGGATTTCCTTAGAAAAATCTGCAAAGTAAAACCAGGACTGGATCAGGTTGTACCTCAAATCCAGAGCCAGTGAGTCACCCTAGATAAGAGTCTTGAGAAGTGTACTGTAGATTTACTAACTGTTCAGGAATAGTAGGCCTCAAGCAGTATGGAAACCTAGAAAGGTAATACAGATCCTACTTGTGATTATAGACAATTTAGTATATTGCTGCTAGATAATTCAGTATTGTGCTTGCAAATGTATCTGATGCAGCCATCTTACCTGGAAATTTCGATTTCCAATTCATCTAGGGCAAAAGGAGGGAAATGTGGAAGTATGCTAATTGAAATTGCAGCAATTGTGAAATATCTGAGGGAGACACGTATGTCTAGAACTGAAGGTCAAAGCATGTGACATAGTTTGTGAAAAGAAGCTGGACTCAGAAATTAGACATACAGGTACCAGATGCTGGTAAGATAAGCTATATTTTTGGTCAAACTTGGAAGAGCTACTTCACTGCCATATTCCTTTGTGTTTCAAGTGTATAAGAGACGGTTCTTATTTTTGTGGGAGGCATATTCAATGGAGAAGGCCAGCAATGTTAAAGACTGGCTGTCGCCATTTTAAATAATGCCCAGATATTCAATGCCGGGCCTACACTGATATTGAGGCACTGGCCAGATAGCTAAATTGGCTAAAGGCAAGACAACCTTTTTTATTCCTAACTTTAATTGGTTAGTGGTTGAATATCGCCGCTGACTGTCTAACCTATGTCATCATCGCTTCTGCTCTGCCCTTGAAATACCCTGGCACTATGTGATTAGCTTTGGAGCATTTAAACCAGGTAAGAGGGATATTTAGTGGCGCTAACCTCTTTAGTCCTGCTGAATATCCCACTGAGCATGGTTTAGCCAGTTAGCAGGTCTGCTAAGTGGCTAAATCACTTTGAATATGCCTCCCCTGTATGTTTAGCGATTAAAGCACTCTGTGCAGCTGTCTGTATGTTCTCTCAATTGCTTTAATTCTATCAAATAAAGACTTCTAGCTGATACTATAAGACTCGTTTCTTAGTTTCTGATCAGCAATAGAACCTGTCTAGTCTGCCCATCCATGCTAGCTATTACAGTAAGCTCTAAAATCCCTTCCTTATCCTCAGAGATATTTTGTCCCATACTTTTTGAACTCAGATATAGTCCTCATCTCCATCATCTCTGATTGGAGGCTGTTCTGTGTATCCACAACCTTTTCCATAAAGACACAATTCTTCACATTACTCTTAAGTTTACCCCCTTTCATCTTCACCATATGACCCTTCATCCCTCACTTGATCCCACCTGTCCTTCTAACTATCGACCCATCTCTCTCCTTCCCTTCATATCTAAACTACTTGAACGTGCTGTCCACCGCTGCTACCTTGACTTCCTCTCCTCTCGTGCCCTCCTGGATCCTTTACAGTCCAGCTTTCGTCCCTTACACTCTACTGAAACGGCTCTTACCAGAGTCTCCAGTGACTTGTTCCTGGAAAAATCCAAGGGCCTCTACTCTGTTCTCATCCTTCTTGACCTCTCTGCTGCTTTTGACATTGTTGACCACAACCTTCTCCTTGTTACCCTGTCTTTGCTTGGCTTTAGCGGCTCTGTGCTATCCTGGTTCTTCTCCTACCTCTCCCATCGCTCTTTCAGTGTGTGTTCTGGTGGCTCCTCCTCCTCTGCTACCCCACTCCCAGTTGGTGTCCCCCAGGGATCCATCATGGGTCTGCTCCTTTTCTCTCTCTATACCCAGTTCCTTTGTGCGCTTATCTCCTCCCATGGCTTTCAGTACCATCTCTATGCCGATGACTCCCAAATCTACCTCTCTACACCTTAAATCTCTCCGGTTATCCAGACCAGGATCTCTGCCTGTATGTCTCACCGCTACCTGAAGCTGAACATGGCCAAGACTGAACTCCTTATCTTTCCCCCCAAAACCTCCCCTATTCTTCCTCCTTTCTCAGTCTCTGTGGAAAACCCGGTAATCCTTCCTGTTTCCTCAGCCCACAATCTGGGGATTTTCTTTGACTCTTCTCTCTCTTTCTCTACACATATCCAGCTCGTAGCTAAGACCTGCCGTTTCTTTCTCTACGATATCAGCAAAATCCGCCCCTTCCTTTCTGAGCATACTACTAAAACCATTATCCACTCCTTAGTCACCTCTCTGTCTTGACTACTGCAACCTACTCCTTGCTGGTCTCCCTATGAGTCATCTCTTTCCCCTTCAATCTATTCAACATTCTGCTGCGCGATTAATCTTCCGCCAGCCTCGCTATACCCACATTACTCCTCTTCTCAACTCACTTCACTGGCTCCCTGTCCGCTTTTGCATCCAGTTCAAACTTCTCCTCCTGACCTTTAAGTGTATTCACTCTGTGGCTCCTCAGTACCTTTCATCTGCTTATCTCTCCTTACAACCCCTCTCGGGAACTCCGCTCTTCTAACAAACTACTTCTGTCTATGCCCTTCACTCTTACTGCTAGCTCCAGACTTCGCTCCTTTCACCTTGCTGCACCTTACGCCTGGAACAAGCTACTGGTGTCTGTATGCCAGGCACCCTCTCTAAATCCAGGTTGAAATCTCACCTCTTCACTGTTGCTTTCAGATCTTGACTTCTGTGTCGTGACTAGATTGTAAGTGCCGCATTTTTGTCTTGACTAGATTGTTAGCTCTGTGTTTATCTTGATTAGATTTTAAGCTCTGACAAGCAGGGAGTGTCTTACATGTCTGTACAGCGCTGCGTACAACTGATAGTGCTATATAAATGCTCAATCGTAGTAGTGGTGGTTTCCTTTCAAATGAAGGAGGCCTGCATCTTGCAAACTTTTACCACCATGGTATTTAAATGTTTCTGTTATATTTTATTTATTTATATTCCCTTATATACCACGCTATTCTGCATCAGTGCGGTTTACATTGAACAAACTGAAATTACATTGAACAGGGCATTATAACTTGGAGATAACTATTTTAGAGGGAACATGGGCCATGGAGGGTTAAGTGGTTTGCCCAAGACCACAAGAAGCACCTGTGGGACTAGAAACCCCAGTCCTTCTGGCCCAAGGTTGCTGTCCTCTAGTGGGATTTGAACCCCTGACCTTCTGGCCTGAAGTACCTTGCCCCAACCACTAGGCCACTCCTCCATTCCATCCCCTGTCTTTCTTCCAAAGTATATACATTTAGATCTTTATGTCCCCATATTTATTTATTTATTTATTTAATTTATTTATTTTAAAGTATTTATATCCCGCTTTATCCTTAAATCAAAACCGATTTCACTGCAAACCAATCAAGTAGGGTAGTGCGGGGGTGTCGGCATGCAGTGGTTGTGAAGGTAGTGTTCGTGAGTGTGTGGATAGGTAAATCTTGATTTGGGGTGCAATATATACAGGTTAAGCTATCTACATTGGGCTATTTTACATTTATTGATCTTGGTTTGGGGTGCAATATATACAGGTTAAGCTATCTACATTGGGCTATATACATTTTATTGAGAGTAATCGGATGTTTTTATGTTGTGGATGTCATGTCTTGTGTAGCTCCTTTTGTGAGATGGTTAGGGTGGTTTGGTTGTATTCATTGTATTGTTCAATGAATAGGGTGGTTTTAAGTAGCTTCCGGAAATCTTTTATATCTGTTGTTGATTTTAGATTATCTGGGAGGACATTCCAGATAGCAGGGGCAGCAAGAGAGAAGGCTCGCAATGATGTGGATTTTTTTTGTTCTTATGAATAGGGTAGGTGTTTTGGTATATTGTTTTTGGTGCTGTTTCTGTCTGGTCTTTTGCTTGTTTTGGTTCCAATGAGTTCCTGTAGTATTCCTGCTGAGATGTTGTTTTTAATTTTGAAGATGGTGAGCGCTGATTTATATTTTTCCCGTGAGGAGATTGGTAGCCACTGTAGATCTTGTAATATTGACATTATATGGTCTTGTATTGAAGGGCTAGTAATAATGCAGGCACCAGTGTTCTGTACTATTTGTAGGGGACGGGTGGTTTGTTTAGGCAGACCTTGGAATAGTATATTACAGTAGACCAGTAGAGGTGTAATGATGGCCTGGCATACTGTGCGGAAATGCTCTTTATTGAGGAGGGGTTTTAGTCTCCGGAGTGTTGCGAGTTTGAAGAAGGCTGTTCTGGATATTTTGTTAATGTGGGGTTGGAGGGTGTGTTGCTTGTCTAGAATCACTCCAAGGTTTCTGACTTTGTCTTTTTTTGTAATTGGTGTATTGGATATGTTGATAGCAGTAGGAGTAATGAATGTGAAGTTTCTCGTAATGAGAATTGCTTAAGTGTTTTTATGTTGATGTTTAAGTTGTTGTTAGTTAGCCAGGTTGTTATTTCTTGAATGCAGGTTGATATAGTGGTATAGTCTGGGGAGTCCAGTTGAATAGGGGTATATGCCATGATGTCTTCAGCATATATGGTGTATTGTATCTTGTGTTTGTTAAATATTTTGCATATGGGATGAATATAGATGTTGAAGAGGAGAGCTGATAATGATGAGCCTTGGGGAACTCCTTGAGTAGCCTTGAAGGGTTCTGAGGTTAGGTTCCCAGAATTTACTCTCTGCTGTCTATCTTCAAGGTATGATTGGAACCATTTAATTGTGGTATCTTGTAGTCCAGTCTCAGTTAGGCGCTTCAATAGGATGTGATGGGAAAATGTGTTGAATGCCAATGATATATCGATAAATATTAGTAGGAAGCCTTGCTTTATCTTGTCTATTCCTTTTTGAATTGATGTATGAGTAGTGTCTCAGTGCCATGTTTTGGACGGAATCTATGCTGGTGGGGATCTAGTGGGGCGAATTTGTCAATGTAATCTTGGAGCTGTCTCTGTACAATTTTTTCAGTTATTTTAGCCAGGAATGGGAGACTGGATATTGGGCGGTAGGTTGAAGGGTCGGTACTGTTGGATGAAGTAGATTTAGGAATAGGATGGATAGTAGATTGCTTGAGGGCTTTTGGCATGTAGCCCTGTGTGAGAGAGGTGCTCACTATCTTTTTGATGAATGTGTTGAGATCTTCTTTGGTGGATTTAATCCAAGTTACTGGGCAGGGGTCTGATGGAGAGGTGGCGGTGTTTAGAGCAATGATGGTATGTTCTGTTTGTTTTGTTAATGGAATGCTGAAGTTCTTCCATTGATTGGTGGTTGTAGAGTCATCTGTTGCTGGTGTGTCCATAAGGGGGATGTTCTTATGGTGTGTGTTGCTGCTGTTCTTGGCTGTTAGGTAATCAGCAAAGGTTTGTGGGTGCATTTTGCTTTCATCTTTCATTGTTGGGTCATTTGTTAGGGTACGAACGATGTTGAAGAGTTCTTTAGGTTTATTATAGGCTTTTAGTACAAGGTTTGTGTGGTATTGTTGTTTATGTATGTTTATTAGGTTATTGTAATCTTTTTGCATCTCCTGGTATTGTTTCAGTGTAGTTTCTGATTTGTTGCATCTCCAGCGACGTTCCAGTTGTCTTAGTTTTCTTTTGGATTATCAGGTGTAGATCTGGTCCTGTTTTTGCTGTGGTGTGAATTCATACGAGGTGTTAGTTGAGATGCCGCAAATATGGTGGTATTCCATGAGTTGATGGCTTCGTCCAGGTCGGTGAAATCTTGGGGTAGGGACTGCATGGTATCTTTGAGGAATTGCTCTTTGTTAAAGGCTTTGAAGTGTCTTATTGGCTATTCTATTTTCCGAGCTGCCTGTTTGGTATTGAGGTGGAGTTCAAATGATATGGCATGGTTATCTGACCATGGTATTGGTGTAGTTTTAGGTTGTGTTATGAGACCTTTATCTCCAGACCACATATGGTTGGAACGAATATGCAGTCTGGTGCAGAGCCAGAGCGATGGGATGGGCCCGATAAGATTTGCTTGAGTTGAATGGAATCCATTGCTTTGTGAAATGCAGATTCAGTTGTTGTTGAGGCAGATGTGAGGTTTAGGTCTCCTAACACAATGAGAGTCTTGTGTGGTGAGTTTGCTGCATATATTATGTCCAGGATGTTGGATGTGTCCTCTGTTGGGGTGTTGGGGGGTCGGTATATTAGGCAGATGGATAGATGCTTGTTTTCAGTGTTGATGAATTCAGTGTTCGGAGCTTTTGGAGGATGATGTCTTGAGCCTTAATTCTGATCGGGCAAGGATTAATACTCCGCCTCCTCATTTGTGGGTTCTGGGGCAGTTGTAAGCTGTGAATGCTGGTGGTGTTATTTGGTTCAGTATTACCTGGTCTGTACTCTTGTACATGTACTTTGCGATGAAGAACCACACCATTTTAGTAGTGACTCTCTGAACCAACTCTATCATGTTTATATCTTTTTGAAGGTGCATTCGCTAAATTAGGTCTCACCAGAGACTCAGAGGCACTATACAGAGGCACTATCACCTCCTTTCTACTGCTGGCCATTTCTGACCCTATGAAAGCAATCATCCTTTTAGGTTTTTCTGCCTCCTTTTTGGCCACCTTAATATCATTAGATATGCTCATTGCCAGATTCCGCTGTTCTTTCATACACAGAAGTACTTTCCTCCCTATCCTGTATTTCTCTTGCATTTTTTAGCGTTATATCTTAGCTACACAATTCTAGACCACTTCCTCATATAATCCATACTTTCCAGAGTATCTACCCTGTTAAAGATTTTGGGATCATCTAGAAAGGGGCAAACCTTTCCTGACAGTCCTTCCATAATTTTGATTATAAAAATCTTGATAATGATGGGACCAAGGACCAATCCCTGCAACTCACCACCGATAACACCCCCATTCTCACAGTGAACCACATTTACCACTATTTTTTGTTTTACTCAATCAGTTTAAAACCCATTCAGTCAGTTTAGGGTTCATACCAAGGGTGCTTAATTTGTTTATGAGTTGTTTAAGTGGAACTGTGTCAGAGGTCTTGCTGAAATTGAAGTACATCACATCTAGCACTCTCCCCTGATCCAACTCTCTGGTCATCTAGTCAAAGAAACTGACCAGATTTTTCTAATAAGATCTATCTCTAGTATAAATATGCTACTTTAGATTTTGTAGTTGTTGATATGGAAGGACAGACTGGATAGGCCATGTGGTCTTTTTCTGTCATCATGTTTCTATGTTTCTATAATCCACTAAATTTTGAGAACTGCACTATCTGAATAGCCTAATGGTTAAGAACACTGGCTTGTAAACCCAGAGACCAGGGTTTGATTACCACTAGCACTCCTTGTGGCCTTGAACCCTCCATTGCCTCAGAAAAATCCAAGTTATCAATGTCCCTGTTTAATGCACATTACCAAGTTGACATTTCAATGTAAACCACTTTGATTGAAATGATAAAGTGGTATATAAAACCAAATAAATATCCTTTATTTTAGCAATGTTTGCATTAATTTATTCACTACCAAGGTTCCTAGTCTGTCCACTTGCCTCCTGCCTAGTTTTCCCATCTCCCCCTCCGCCCATTTTCCCTCCCCATTCTCTCCACTTCCCACTCACTTCCGCCCCCCCCCCCCAATCAGGACACTTGCCCTTTTGCCCCCTGCTGGTGCTCCCCACCTATCTACCACTTAAGGCTCTGCCAGCTTGAGTCCTCTGGGTTGGGAGACCTCCTGCTGCCCTGTTGCATTACCTGGCTACTGTTTGGGAGTGGGGAAGGGGGGCTTGAGAGTTCTCTTCCTCCTCCTATGACTCCTCATCAGAAGTGTCCTCCTCCTCCTCCGTCATGCCATCCTTTGACAAGAGTTCTTTCCCTGACGAGGTCCCTTCGCTGGTCATTGTTCTCTCATCCACTGCTGTGCCATCATCTTATGAGGAATCAGGTTTGGGGTCACAAAAGACTTCCTTAGTCCTATGGTACTGCCAGATGGGTCACAAGCAGTTACACAAGTCAACTAGGTTCTCCTAAACATTAGTCAAAATATTATCATGTTTCTTTACAGATGCTGGTCTGCATTAAAGTGCCATTAAGCAAGCTACCCTTTACAAATGTCTGCAGATGTTCTGCACACTTAATGGAGGCCTAGATTTAACTGTCTTGCAACGCTGCTGGTACTTCCTAGCAAGTTAGGAAGGGCTTCACCTACCTATTATTATTGATAACATAGCCTTTCTATGACATTTACTATAAGATCTTTACTTGCCCTACTTTCCATCACTCCAGCACCTCTATCAACTAGGAAGATTTGAAGGGTTACTGGAGGGAAATATGTTGAGGAAAATATGCATTACTATGCTGGGCTAGATCTGCCATGGGGAGAGTTAACATTACTCCTTGTACCCTCAGACCTCTGATATGTGTGTGTCTTTGGAGATGATGAATGGTGGAGAGGGTGGTGTTGCAGGGATGAAGACTCTGATGAAATGTACTCTGTTGATGTAACAGATGCCTCAAATGCAAGGACCTATTTTTCTGTGCCTCCAGCTCCTGCCTAATTTGTCGCAGTATGTCCAGGTAGTTTCTCTGCATGGAACTGAAGCGTGTTTTTTAGGCCAGTTACAGTTATAGTTTATTTGACTTGATATACCGCCTATAGCAGTGCAACTAAGCAGTTTACAAAATAAAATAGAAAGGGAAAACAAACCAAATAAATGAGAGTTGAGAGCGGAGAACAGTGGGTAAAGAATTCCAAAGGGTGGGAACCACAACACGAATGGAGGAGAAATGGGCCAGGGAAGTGCAAACCAAGGGAGACCAGGAACTATCAAGAGACTTTGGGACACTGATCAGAGAGTGCGCAAAGGGGTATAAGCAGAGAGGAGCTGCGACAAAAAAGTGAGTATGAGAATCTTGTATTGAATGTGAAAAGATACGGGAAGCCGGTTCTCAGAAAGAAAGTCGGGGTGGGGGGGGGGGTGATATGATCATATTTGCAGGTGCCATGAAGGAATTTGAGAGCAGTGAATTAATTGTAAATGACAAATTTGATACTGGGGGAGACCAGAGAGGAGGGAATTGGCATAATCGAGATGAGTAATGACTAGAGGGTGCAGGAGTACATGGAGAAAAGATTGGTTGAGAAGTTCAGAAATGAACCGCATTCGACGAGGACAGTGAAACAATGCTGAACCACAGAGGAAATGTGAGGCAAAAAGGAGAGACAGGAATCAAAAGAGATGCCAAGGATTTTGACAGAGATTTGGAATGGAAGTGGGGCACCATGGATGGTAGGAGGAGGAGCAAAAAGGGAGAGGTGATTTGGGGTGGCGAACAAAAGTGAGGCAGATTTTGAAGTGTTAAGTTTCAATCCATGGTGAGAGAGCCAATTAGCAAAGTCATAGAGAATCCAAAAGTGCCCGTGGAAGAGAGTGAGATTACATAATGAGAGGTCAGATGCATTAACATGTTCACTTCCCAACATCCTTCCCTCTCATACCCCCTGCAATGGTGATGGGGATTTGCTGCTCTGTATGGAATGTAGAGTCTATCCGGATGAGTGAGAACAGTGGCATTTGGACAGGCAGGGTGAAAATCAGACTTCTGCCTTGGCTCCAGCTAACCATCAGTTGCTATGTGTAACCTGACCTGTAAAATTTCCGTGCCTTTTACTTGCCTCTGTGTTGTGGACATGTGCTATGAGACCCAGTAAGGGTTAAGGTATGATAGATCTATCTATGGCTGAAAAATGACCTAATGTGGCATGCTTTTTTTGCCAGGTAAGGGAGGAGGGGGCCTGGCTGCCTTGATGACTGCCTGCATGCCAAAGCATGTGGAGGAGGAGTGGTACTATATGTAAAAAAATATATTAAAGCTGTAGAATTACAGGGCTTCAAAGGGAGTGTGGAGGCACTGGAAGTTAAACTAGAAAGAAGGGACAGGAAATCCGTTTGCATTGGTGTGATATACAGATCTCCTTCACAGATTTCATCTTAATTTACTTTCATATAGTTTATCATTAAAATGATTTCAGCTTATAATTATTAGTGTATTCCCCCTCTCTGAATACAGAAGAGCACAGCAAGAGTTGTATACCTCTTTGTATGTTGCATCCCTGCGTTTATAAAGTGCTGAGATAGTTTATTATTCCTGTAGCCTTATGTAGCCTATGTTGTTGTTAAGTGCCGTCGAGTCGGAATCGACTCATGGCGACCCTCTGGATAGCTATTCTAAATTGTGTTCGGTCTTGAGCCAGGCGGCTCATTGTTAACAGACTGGTACCCGTAGCTGCTGTTATTGTATCGATCCATCTCATTGCTGAGCTTTCTCTTTTGCGCTGACCTTCTATCTTGCCAAGCATGATGTCTTTCTCTAATGATCTCTCTCTTCGCATGATCTGTCCAAAGTATGAAAGTCGAAGTCTTGTCATTTGAGCTTCTAAAGAAAGCTTAGGTTTCATCTCCTCTAGTACCGACTGGTTTGTTTTTCAGGGAGTCCATGGTATACACAGTATTTGCCGCCAGCACCATAATTCAAAGGCATCAATTTTCTTCCTGTCTATCTTTTTCACTGTCCAACTTTCACATCCATATGATATTATTGAAAATACCATGGCTTCAACAAGTCGAATCTTTGTATGGAGAGAGACATCTCTGCTCTTGAGAATCTTATCTAGGTCTTTCATAGCCATTCTGCCAAGAGCAATGTGTCGTCTGATTTCTTGACTGCTTGTTGCTTTTTTATTGATAGTTGATCCAAGTAGGTTAAAGTTGTTCACGATTTCAATTTCTTCTCCTTCAACGATGAACCTGTTGATTATGCCAGTTGTCATGATCTTTGTCTTCTTTAAATTAAAGTGCAGGCCCATTTTGAGACTATGTTCTTTGATTGTGAGAAGCAAATGTTTCAGATCATCTTCACTTTCAGCCAGTATGAAATTAAATGTGGACAAGTGAAAGGTTATGCACCTAGGGAAGAACAACCCAAACTATGGTTACACGATGCAAGGTTCCACATTAGGAACCACCACCCAGGAAAAAGATTTAGGCGTCATTCTGGATACCATGTTAAAACCCTCGGCCCAGTGTGCAGCGGCGGCCAAGAGAGCAAATAGAATGCTAGGTATGATAAGGAAAGGAATGGAAAATAAAACAAAAGATATTATAATGCCTCTATATCGTTCCATGGTGAGACCGCACCTTGAATATTGTGTGCAATTCTGGTCGCTGTATCTTAAAAAGGATATAGCGATTTTAGAAAAGGTTCAGAGAAGAGCCACCAAAATGATAAAGGGGATGGAAGGATACTCCTATGAAGAAAGGCTAAAAAGGTTGGGGCTCTTTAACCTGGAAAAGAGACGGCTGAGGGGAGATATGATAGAAGTCTATAAATTAATGAACGGAGTGGAACGGGTAAACGTAGATCGATTGTTTACCTTATCAGAATATAGAAAGACTAGGGGACATGCAATGAAGGTACAGGGTAAACTATTTAAGACTAATAAAAGAAAATATTTTTTCACTCAACGTGTAATCAAACTCTGGAATTTGTTACCGGAGGATGTAGTAAAGGCTGTTAGTGTAGCTGGGTTTAAAAAAGGTTTGGACAAGTTCCTGGAGGAAAGGTCCATAAACCATTATTAAGAAGGGACCCAGGATATCAATGCTTGAACCAATACAAGCATTGTGGAACCTGTGTCCCTTGGGGAAATTACTAGGTACGTATGACCTAGATTGGCCACTGTTGGAAACAGAATACTGGGCTTGATGGACCTTGGCCTGACCCAGTATGGCATATCTTATGTTCTTATGTTCTTATGTAATGTGGTATCATCAGCATAGCGAAGGTTGTTGATGAGTCTTCCATCATACTTCACACCTCTGTTGTCTTCATACAATCCTGCTTCTCTGATGATTTGTTCTGCATATAAATTAAACAGGTAGGGGGAAAGTATGTAGCCTTGTCTTACACCTTTGCTTATTTTAAACCATTCTGTTTCTCCTTGTTCCGTTCGAAGTGCTGCTTCTTGATCAATGTACAGATTGTGCAAGAGTACGATCAGGTGTTCTGGTATTCCCATGCTTCTTAATGTGGCCCAGAGTTTCTCATGGTTTACACAGTCAAACGTCTTACTATAGTCGATAAAGCACAAATAGATATCCTTTTGGTATTCTTTAGTCTTTTCAAGGATCCATCTCACATCCGCAATGATGTCTCTCGTTCCTCGCCCTTTCCTGAACCCTGCTTGCACTTCAGGTAGTTCGTGTTCCAGGTATGGTTGTAGTCTCTTTTGAATAATTTTCAGTAGAATCTTGCTGGCATGTGGGATCAGAGCGATTGTGCGATAATTTCCACAGTCATTTGGATCACCTTTCTTTAGTATTGGTATAAACACAGATCTTTTCCAGTCAGTTGGCCATGATGTTGTCTTCCATATTTCTTGGCAGAGCCTTGTAAGTATGGTAACAGCTGCATCAGATTGCTGTAATACTTCTATGGGAATGCTATCAATGCCTGGTGCTTTGTTCTTTGATAAGGCTTTCAATGCTGCTTTAACTTCTTCTTTCATTAGCAATGGTTCCCGATCATAAGGTACAGGTTGAAACGGCTGTTGGTCCACTTCATCTTTATCATATAAAAACTCTGTATATTCCTTCCACCTTTTCTTGATCTTCTCAGAATCATTCAACATAGAACCTTGAGCATCTTGTAACATTCCAATTCGAGGCTGGAACTTTTTCTTTAACTCTCGTAACTTTAGGAAAGCCGATCTTGTTCTTCCTCCCTTTAGTTTCTGTTTCTATTTCCTTGCATGCGTCGTCGTCGTAGTACTTTTCCTTGTCCTGTCTTGCTGCACGTTGGAAATCTCTGAGTTCTGTTATTGTCTTTCTTTCTCCTCTGGCTTTAGCTTCTCTGTGTTTCTGGGCAATTTTCAGAGTTTCTTCCGCCATCCATTTTGGCCGTTTTTGCTTTTTCATCTTTTGTAGAGACTTCTCGCTTTCTTCCAACACAACCTTCTTGATGTCATTCCATAACTCTTCTGGAGCTCCGTCATTTGTATCTAAAGTAGCAAATTGATTTTGCAGGCAGTCTTTAAATTCCAGTGGTATATTCTCAAGGTCATATTTTGCTGCATTCATGAGTGGTTTGCTCTTTTTCAACTTTAGCTTGAGTTTACATACTAGTAGTTGATGATCTGTACCACAGTCAGCTCCAGGTTTTGTCTTTGTTGATGTTATAGAGCTTTTCCATCGTTGACTTCCACAGATGTGGAATTTGATTTTTATACAATCCATTGGGTGAAGTCCATGTGTACAGTCGCTGCTTGTGTTGATGGAAGAAGGTGTTTGAGATGAATAGATCATTGGTCTTGCAGAATTCTATCAGTCTTTCTCCAGCTTCATTTCTGTTGCAAAGTCCATATTTTCCAACTACTTTGCCTTCTTTGTTGCCAACTTTTGCGTTCCAGTCACCCATGACTATCAGGATATCCTGTTTGCATGTTCTGTCAATTTCAGCTTGTACTTGTTCGTAGAACTCTTCAATTTCATTCTCTTCTGCAGCTGTTGTTGGAGCATATACTTGAATTATAGTTATGTTGATAGGCATTCCTCGTAGATGAATAGAGATTAAGCATTCGCTGACTGCATTGTATTTCATTACAGTTCTTGCAAGTTTCTTCTTTATTATAAATGCAGCACCATTTCTTCTTTGTCTTTCATTTCCAGCATAGTAGACCATGTGATCATCTGATGAAAAGTGCCCGATGCCAGTCCATTTCAGTTCGCTGACACCCAACAGATCAAGTTGTACACGTTCCATTTCATTCTTGACCACCTCCAACTTCCCTTGGTTCATGCTTTGTACATTCCATGTTCCAATGCGTAAGACATCTTTAGAGCTTCTGACTCTCATTTCATGTGCAGCTACATCAGCAGTCAGACGTCCCGAGGGCTTTGATCCAACCACATCATAAATGCTGGCTTTACTCTGAGAAGTCTTCAGCTCTTCCCCAGTAGCTAGTTGAGTGCCTTCCGACCTGGGGGTCTCATCTTCCAGCACTATAGCACAATTTGTTTTGTGCAAACAGGAAGTCGGTATTGAGGGTCGGAAAGGATGGAAGCGAATGGCCCCATAGCACCAAAGCTTGAAGGTAAGCACTGAGGGGCTGTTTCAAGCCATTGCCTGCTCTATCTGTCCCGGTAGGCACCCGGCAGGGCCGGCACTCTAGGTGACCACCTAGTTTTGTTAATGGTAGGGAGAAGATGTGGTGTTCTTCTCATTAGCTGGTAGGAGGCTCAGTGGAACTGTCTATAGGTTCTAATGGAAATCTTTAATTTTGATGGCAAAGTATGCAGCAAAGTCATTACTGGAAAGCTAGGACTCTGAAAACTGGTTCCGTTTTGGAGGTTTCAGTAGACTACTATTTTGATTAGGTGCTTGGTTGATTTTTGAAGCTTGTTGAATGCACTGAGATAATTATTGGGGTCAGTATTCAAAGGCACTTATCAGGCCAGCAGTACCTGCTAAGTGCCGCTGAAGGGAATATTCAGTGACACTGTACAGATAGTGCCACTGAATATTTCCTCTGACTTCCTTGATACTATCCTGAGAGTGCTGGGGTGATCAGAGCATAGAGCTGGGGCAGAAGCAGTAGTTTTCTGTATGGTGGTGATTTTCAGTACCGCTATGTGGATAGATAAACAAATAGCAGAGGTCAGAAAAAATTGCTATCCGTTTAGCTGTCTGTATAGTGGTGCTGAAAATCACTACTATATATATAGGGCCCGATTTTCATTTAGGCAGGTTATGCGTCACGTAGGTGCATAGCCTGCCCACTGAGCCCCTTAACCTGGATTTTCATATCTGCAGCGATAGAAATGAAAATCCGGATCCCGCCACACAGGTTGGCAGCCGCCAAGGCTAAACGGGTAGCAGCGATTTTCCATGCTGCCCTTTAGCCCAAGTGCCTTAAAGATAGGCAAGGGTTTTCCTTACCTATATTTAAGGCATAGAGTGCTAAGTGGGCAGGATCGAAAATTGCTGCTACCCGCTTAGTGACATTTCCCGCCTCTGCTCCACCCCAGAACACCCCCAATACACGCCGATGCTAAGAGGATAGCATTTGGGCACGTTAGGGACTTAACCTGGATTTTCAAAAGGCATTACCATGTAGGTGCCTTTGGAAAATCCTGGTTAAGGCATTTACACAGATAACATGGGCTGTTACCCATGTAACTGCCTTCGAAAATCAGGCCCATAGTGACCAGGACTAACTGTAAAGATTGGATACTTGGCATTGAATATTTAGGGCTCAATATTCAGCAGCGGCGGATAGCTGTTGTAAAGCGGCTAGCCATCGCTACTGAAATTAAGACCCGGATATTCAATGCTGGGGCCATATCCAGCCATCGGCATTTAATATCATGGTCGGCTGGATAGACCTGAAGCTAACTGGGCAGCGGTGATATTCAGCTACTGCCCAGTTAGTTTTGATGGTGAAAGTTGGGCTAACCTTCAAAGTTCCTAACTTTCACCACCAAGGAATAACTGGGCAGCACTTGAATATCGCCGCTGAATGGTTAGCCCGGGTGTTACCCCCAACTCTGCCCCTGGACCACCTGGATGCTAGTCGATGAACATCACAACATGTAGTGGTGACACCCATGAATAACCTCTCCATAAGTTTTTATTTAACTGCAGCAACCAATATTTTAAATAAACGCTGACAGTCATGGTTGAATATGGACTCTATTGTTCTCTGACTAGTTTTAATTCTTGGTGGTACACTGGAATGTGTTTTCTACAGTTAAGCCTGTCCTCATCTAGGTGTGATTTAAGCCAGTTCCTTTCCTGTTTATATCCTTGATGCTTAAGGTTCAGCAGTCTCGGTGAGAACCAAGGAGAACATTTGTGTGTAGGGCATAGGACCTTCTTTTGTGGAGCTGATTTATCTACAGCCTTTGCTAATTGCATTTTGGATATCAACTTGTTCTGACACTGTAGTCGTCTTTTCATCCATATGAGGGTAGGATCTGGCCTCCAGGAAACTTTCAGCAATCAGATTTCTCATAGCTCTAATCTCCGAAATCCTGATAGTGTAACAGGAAAACAAGTGAAGAAAAAAATGCCCAGGAGTCTCTTATTAGGAAGCAAACCTTGATTTAATGTGTATACAGGCTCAGAGAAATAATTTTCAAAGTCTGAGCCCTGCCCAGGGGGCTCATTCAAACTATATAATCATTCTTATCAGTTTATCACAGCATTTTCTTCATGATTGGTCACATTTCTAATACAGTGTTATCTCTATCTCTAGCGAACAGAGTGAGAGCACCGAGTAACAAAGCAAAGCAGAAAGAGCATGCGTGTGTCGTTACCAAGAGGGGTGTATTATTTTCAAACAGTGACGGGAGAGAGAGATGTCTCATTAACCCCTTCAGTTCTCAGCCCTGCCTGGATTTCTATCTCATTCCCCCCTTTTTAAAAGAAAAATTTGCCTTCGTAATGAAGGAGGCCAGTTTTCTCATATGAGTTGATCTGACTGTGGAAGGGATTTGTAGTTGCACACCGCCATCACATGGGCAGTAGTTTTCCGCTCCACCATAGTTTCAATGGTGGAGGTAACAAATTGCAGAAGGACAGGAAGTCAACATGGCAGGATAAGATATACTAAAAGAATAAGTACAACCCCTGCCACTAGGGTTTTAAGTCCACCCAACCAATTGAACCATCCCTCAAACCACCCAGTACCCGTGGAAGGGGAAACAATGTGATTGGCCAGGTTATGCAAGTCCTGAATAGAGCATTCAATGGAAACACTCTCATCAGTTAGATTAAAACAACACATGCCCTCAAATTCCTCACAACCATGATTTAGACATAGGAGCAGAAAATCAATGGTCATTCTATTCTGCAGAATCTGTGTCTGCAGATCGGACATTTCATGATTCATGGTAGCTAAAATGGTTGAGGTAAGATTAATGGATTTGGCCAATGAACAAGCAATATGGCTTACTTCCATAGCATTGTATAAGGCTAATGCAGGTGCTCTTACAATGGATATTGCCAGTCCCAGGGCTGTCTCCTCACTATACAGTTCTACATTGGAGTTACAGTTAGGGAGCATAGGCTTTGATATGGGATAGCGTGTGCGGGAGCTAACACTTCTGGGAGTATGAGAGAAAGCAGTAGTAGTTAGTCTACCAAAAATACAAGGCCTACCCATAGCATTTACGGGAACATACGTATAAGCATTCTGACCACATAACAAGAACCATTCTAAAGGAAGATACATTTCTGAGTAAGCATAAGATACCTTCATAATGAACTTGCATGATAATGCAGTGTTAGACAAATTAAAAACCCCTTTAGTTGCATTTACAAAAATAAAGCAATCTGTGGCTTCAAGCGTGGAGACAACCTGTAAGGAGAAAGGGATCTTGTTAAAATAGGCTGAGGAAGGACGGGTAAGCCCGATAAAGTAAACAAATGTAGAAAATGTTAGCTTTGGCTGTTTGCAGTTCAAGTTATGCAGTATAGTAAACTTCTGCATTTCACACAGATTAGTAGTACAGCAATAAGGCACATTGATAGGAAGGCTCCAGCTTGTGACGAGCTGCGTACACAAAAGTCCGAAGTATTCAAAGCAGTCCTGGCAAGTAATATTGCTGTGTTTATAGTTCCTGAGGCCAACAAGGGAAGGCCCCACACGAATGCCAGAACAAAAGTCAGCATGAGCAAGCGCATGTTGACCATGGAGCTGATGTTCCACTACACCTTTGTCTCTTAGCAGTATCTGAAGATGACTCCTCAAGCTTCCGCCGTGCATAGACTAGCCGGCTTCTGGTGTACGGCTAGCGCAGGGCTCTGCCGTCTGCCAATTCCCTGGTCCTCCACAATGTGAGATGTAAGGGATCCTGAGAATGTCCATGCACCGTCCACTTATCATCCAGGTCAGGAGCAGCTTTCTTGAGATGAGCATGATGAATCCACGGTGTAACCTCTGTGACCTTGACTGCGGTTGGTGTGGCCAGGAGAACAGTGTAAGGACCTCTCCAGGTAGGGCACAGTGGTTCACATTTCCTTTCCTTAATCCACACCCTATCTCCCAGCTGGTGGGGGTGGAGCGGCTCTGACAAAGAGATAGGCAGTCGCTCTTGTATCCACCTGTTCAAAGACTGAAAAACAGATCCCAATGTCAGTAGGTGTTGTCTCATAAGTTCATTACCTATCTGCTCTAGAGCTCCCTTAAGGCCCTGAACAATGGGTGGTGGTCGACCATACAGTAGTTCTGGTAAGGCCTGATCCCACTTAAGATGAGCTTCCTGACAGTTTGGAAACTGGAGCTTCAGGGTTCAGTTCATTCTTTCCACTTTTCCCAAACTCTGTGGGCGGTAAGCAGTATGAAGTCTCCAGGTGATCTGGAGGGCCTTGGAGAGGTCCTGAATGCACTTGGCCACAAATGCAGGGCCATTATCTGACCCTATAGTAAGGGGTAGGCCAAATCTGGGAATAATCATTTTCAGCAGGGCCCTGGTAACCTCTCGGGCTGTCTCTGTTCTACAGGAGTAGGCCTCAACCCATCCTGAAAATGTACATACAATCACCAGCAGATATCGATAACCCCTTACTCAGGGTTACTCAGTGAAATCAACTACAATATTCTCCATAGGGGCAGTCCCAACTGCCTGTATAGAAACAGGGGAGGGGGGGTAGAGGCCCTTGGCGGGGGTTATTCCTGGCACATTGGAGACAGCGATGTGCTGCAGCTGCCGTCAAGGCAGACAGATGTGGGACATAGAAGTGAGCCTGTAGAGTGGTTTGCATGGAGGTCTTGCCTAAGTGAGTGGTCTCATGACATCGCCGGACAAAAGCAGGTACTAGGCTCTCAGGGATAACATATTGGGGTGGATCTCCCAGTAACTGCAACCACCCAGCAGTTGTGAGAGTAGCCCCTTCCTGAGTGAAGAAATCCAACTCTTTCTTGGTATATCAAGGGTCCCACTCTGACATAGGAATTGGAAACAGGGGAGCTTGAACACTAACTGGAACTGTTACTCACTGGGCTGCTAGCTTGGCCTCCCTATCAGCCCTACTTTTACCCTGGATAACCAGAGTATCTCCTCCCTGGTGTGCCTTGCAGTGAACAACAGCCACCACTTCTGGTGCCCACACAGACTCTAGTAACTCCAAAATTTCCCTTCCATACTTTATAGATTTCCCGCTCAAATTTCTGAGTCCCTTTTCTCTTTAGAGAGCCCTATGGGCATGGAGTGTAGTGAATGCATACTTAGAATCAGTGAAAATGTTTGCTTTCAGACCTGCAGCCACCTGGAGGGCTCGTGTAAGGGCAATGAGTTCAGCTTTCTGGCAGAAGTCCCCAAGGGTAAGGGCTCAGCCTCCACAACAACCCCAGGAGTAACCACAGCATATCCGGCCTTCCGCTGTCCATCTTCCACGAAACTGCTGCCATCGGTAAAGTACTGGACATCGTGAGAGGCCAGCGGTACGTCCTTCAGATCTGGGTGGCTGGAATACACTTCATCCATGACCTGGATACAATCATGTTTGGGTAGCCCAGGTGCTACAGGGAGTAGAGTAGCAGGACTGAGTGTTTTCACGATCTCCAAGTGAACCCGAGGATTCACATAGCATGCTTTGATACTTTGTCATCCACTCATTAGTAAACCAATAATTGCCTTTGTACTCCATCAACGTCAATACTGCATGTGACACTTTAACATACAGTTCTTGCCCAAGGGACAATTTATCAGCCTCTGTTTCCAGAAGAGCTGTCACTGCTACTTTGTGAAGACAGGAAGGCCACCCCCTCGCTACTAGATCCAGCTGTTTGGACAGATAAGCTACCAGTCGTTGCCAGGACACCCGATAGCTGACCTCCAAAGTAGGTGCAGAAGTTCTGAAGTGGCAGCAAGACATTCTTCTGGGGAAACAGCGGTGATGAGTAGATCATCCACGTATTGTAGCAATACCCGTTGAGTAAGGCATGACTGGAACTGACGCAAATCTTGACTAAGTGCATCCCCAAACAGCGTGGGGGATTCTTGAATCCTTGGGGTAACCGTGTCCATGTCAGTTTTCCCTTACTGCCAGTAATAGGGTTTTCCCATTCAAATGCAAACAGTGGCTGGCTAGGAGTGGCCAATCTCAAGCAGAAAAAGGCATCCTTTAAGTCCAAAATGGTAAAGCAGGTTGCTTGTGCAAGAATCAAACTCAGTAAATTGTATGGATTTGGCACAACAGGATGAATGGTAACAACAGCTTCATTGACCTTCCGCAGGTCTTGTACAGGTCGGTAATCGGTAGTACCTGGTTTTTGAACTGGCAGCAAAGGGGTATTCCAGGGTGATTGGCATGGTTTCTGGAGTCCAAACTTGAGTAGTCACTGGAGATGTTTATGAATGCCCTCAACAGAAATTCGGGGTAGAGAATATTTGTCTGACACAAATGGGACATTCGGTTTTGGGGTTTCTTTCAGTGGCCCATTTCTCTGCAATAGGCACATTGATCTCGCTCCAATAATCCTCGCCGGGTTCCTCTACCCCGGCCTTGGCCCCTCGGTTCCCACATTGACTTTCCTTGTCCTTTCTCGACTAGCACCGCTGCTAACATATCGGCTTTTTTTTTTTTCATCTTTCGTTCACACTCACAATTCATTAACTGATCTATGTTCACAAATACTTTCATAGCAACTTACATCAGCTGGGTTATATTCATTCCAGCAAAGCCCTCAAGCTTCTGATGTTTTTCTTCGAATGTCCCCCCTGTAACTACCCTACGAATGCTGTATTCACCATCTGCTGGTTTTCAGGTGCTTCAGGGTCGAATGGAGTATAAACACGAAAGATTCACAGAGTCTTTCATAAAACCGGCCAGGACTCTCATCGGGGGTTTGCAGGACCTCAGATAGGGCAAGGCGGCCTGCATCACTGTTAGGTTCTAGGTCAGAAACATTTCTCAGAGCTGATTGCTGGGGATCCTGTTCACCTGGAGGGTTCTCTTCCAACCATTTCATGGCTGACCTAGTCACCCGGTGTCTCTTCTGTGGTCTCTCCTGAGGTCGTAATGCTCCAGTACTGGGGGAGGAGGGGTACTAAACTGAGACTGACCTCCTTCAGATCTGGGACTTGGGGAACTTTCTGAAGTGCTGGGCTGGTTTGTATCTGAAAATGCAGTTCTTGCCTCACTGCTCTTTTGACTATCAGAGAAAGGAGTATCTGTGGAGAGGGGGGGGAGTATCCGTTCGAGACGGAGACCCTGCTGAGCCTGGTGATCGAACGTGAGTCATAGGAATCTGCCTGAGAACATAAGGGGGAGGGATTTCTTCTGCCTCTGGCTCCTGTACTAAAACTGGCAGTTTTGGTTTTACTTTAGTCTGCATTTCATGTGGACTATGGGACAGAAGTATGCGACAGTGTTCCTCATGGCATTTCCTGACCAATTGAGGTCTCTGCCGACAGACATCCAGTCAGGAATCAATATAAGGGAATTGATCAGGATGATTAGCTACCACAACGTGGTGTACTCTGCTAACCAGATCATAATCAAAGGTTCCTTCCCGGGGCCAATCAGTATTAAAACTTGGCTACTCATTCTGACAATATTTCTTTAACAAGGATGGGGTCATATGAATCCCATAGTCTGCAGAGAATCCTTTCCGAAAATGTTTTATCATACACTCTAAGGGTCTGCGTTTTGACTCTGATCCACCCATATCTCCCAGTCTCTGAAAACACAGAACAACTTGCCCTAGACACAAGAAGGGTGACTTACAAAATGGTGCTTCCTCCTTTTTGCGACCTGGGCGCAGTTGCCCAGCCAGGAACTGCGCTACTCAGGAGTCCACTCTCACTCCACAAGCCTCTGCTTGTTTCAAACACATAAATCAACCACACACAAACACACAGACACCCTCCCAGTCCCCAGAAAACAGTCTGACTATGAGGAACACGGTTTCACCCAACCCTTGGGCTACTAGGCGTCTCTCGAGAGTTGATCAGGCTCCCCTACTTTCCGCAGGAAGGACAGATTTTTCCTGAACTGCAGAAACAGATCCCCTTTTTTTACTTACCTTACTCAGATGTCTTCTGGAGATTAATGGGTTGTTTCCTGAACTCCACAAAGGGTTCATAGGTGTCTTTTGGAAAAAGCCAGCAGCCTTGGCGAATCAGGAAGCAATACTCTCCAGAACAATTGGTTTGGGGGCGCCTGGTATTTCCTCCTGCGTTCACCACCCTCCGGCTCAAACCAATCTAACCTAGAGGCAGCAAGACAAACTGGTTTACCTTTCTCGCTTCCTCAGCCAGATCAGGGAACCAAATGTAACAGAAAAACGAGTGAAGAAAGAAATACCCAGGAGTCTCTTATTAGGAAGCAAGCCTTGATTTAATGTGTACACAGGCTCAGAGAAATAATTTTCAAAGTCTGAGCCCTGCCCAGAGGGCTCATTCAAACTATATAAACATTCTTATCAGTTTATCACAGCATTTTCTTCATGATTGGTCACATTTCTAATACAGTGTTATCTCTAGCGAACAGAGTGAAAGCACCCAGTAACAAAAAAAAGTTGAAAGAGCATGCGTGTGTCGTCACCAAGGGGGTGTATTCTTTTCACACAGAAGGGGGGGGGGTGTATTCTTTTCACACAGCGAAGGGAGAGAGAGATGTTTCATTAACCCCTTCAGTTCTCAGCCCTGCCTGGATTTCTACCTCAATAGGACCCTTCTGCTTTAGGTTGCTTCCTCGGCCAGTCATATTTTAGTAATAAATATCAGCTCTGCTTGCTGTTTTACATTTACATAAATGATCTGGCAAAGGGAGCCATGAGTGAAATAATTACATTTGCAGATGACACAATAGTCAAAGTCAACAGGCCAACTACACAATGTAAATACAAACAGTTCCATATACTATTGCACCACCTTTGTATATAGTTAACTATGATATCTCTTGTCAGATAACACACCTTTGTATATAGTTTCCCCTATTTCCCAAGTTTATATCTCCTGTTAAATGTAATTGACCAGACATATGTAAATTGTCGGATGTTTTTTGTTCAATGTAAACCGCGCTGATGTCTAATAGTGCGGTATATAAGAATTGTTAATAAATAAATAAATAAATAAACACATGAACAGACTGTGAGGAACGGCAAAATAAATTTTCGAGTGAGGAGGAGGGGGGGGGGTATTTAAATCACAGATGACGTTTAATATGGACAATTGCAGAATGATGCAGATGAGAAAAAATAATCCTGACTCTAGGTACACAATGCTGGGTTACATATTAGGAGTCAGAACTCGGCAAAAGGAGCCTGCAGTCAATGCGGTCAAGAGGTTGAGTCCCTCAGTGCAGTGTGTGGCAGCAGTTGACATCACAATTAGAAGGTTAGGAAGTATGCAGAAAGGAATGGAAAATACAACTGACAATATCACAATGCCTCTATATGAAGTCATAGTGCTTCTGCACGTTTGAGTATTTTGTGCAGTTCTGGTCATCCCATTTCAAAAAAAAGATACAACAGAACTAGAACAGGCACAGAAAAGGGCAACAGAAATGATGAAGCAGCTCCCTTAGAAGAAATGATAAACTGGTTAGGGCTACTCAGCATGGAAAAGGGATTACTGATTGGTGGAGATGAGAGAGCTTTATAAAATCATGAATGCAGAGGAAAAGGTAAATAGAAAATGGTTATTTGCCTTTCATGGCTTGGGTATGCAACATGAAACTAACAGGTTGCAGGTTTAAAACAAAGCAAAGAAAGTATTTTATCACACAGTGAACCATCCACCTGCAGGATTTGTTGCCAGAGGACGTGATTAGTGCATCCAGCATAACTGGATTTCAAAGGGATTTCAGCAAATTACTGAAGAAAATGTCCATAAACAATTATTAGCCAGACAGACTTGAGGAAAGCCATTGTTTATTCCTGGGAGTGAGCCACAAAAAAAAGATCTACCTCTTTGGATCACCTGGGTACTTCCTAGTGACCAAGAATGGCCACTGTCAAAGACTGGGTACTGAGCTTGATGGACTCTTGGGGGTATGTTTACAAAGCAGCGGTAGCGGCCTCTGTGCGATATCGGAGCCATGGCCCCTCCAATATTGCACGGAGGCCGCCACCACTACTTTGTAAACATACCCCTTGGTCTGCCAGCATGGCACATCTTCTGTTCTTATCGCAGCCCCTCCCCCTATTGGCAGCAGCACAACTTGGCAGGAATGTAGGTGGGTAAAAGTATATGCAAAATGGTACTATGCGCACACTTTCATCCACTGTGAATGTAATTTTAGAAAGGTGATCTCCAGGAACAAGCAGGAATGTAGTCTTCACATATGGGTATCGTCGGTACCGACGGAGCCTGCGCGGGAACGCTCCCCAGTGTCCAATTAGAAAGCTTTTGGGAGCATCCCACAGCGCCTGCATGCTGCCTTCCTGCCTTTCCCAACTGCCTTTCTCCAGTTCTTCGTTTTCCGCGGAGCCAGCAGCTCATCGTTCCTGTCACCGCAGAAAATTTTCCTTATTGCCCTTCTTTTTTGTCTCGTCTACCTTTCTTGACGCTTACCGGTACCGCCGGTTCTTCTTCTTTCTTTTTTCTTTTCTTAAAAAAACAAAACAAAAAAAAACTTAGTACTTTTTTCCCACTTTTTCCAGGTGCACGCGCCATTTTGGGCCTTAGGTCCAGAATTTTTTCCACAATGGAAAAACCCACTTTGGGTTTAAAAAGTGCACCAAGTGTGGCGGTACCATCTCCGTCACCGACACCCATGAGTGGTGTCTGAAATGTTTAGGTCCTGACCACTCCATCACAGAATGTATGGCCTGTGCCATGATGTCCAAGAGAGGTAGACAGAACCGAGCTGCCAAGCTCAGCACCCTGTTTCCCTCTGATGCAGCCTCGGTGGCATCGACGTCTTCCAGGGCTTCCTCTTCCTCCCGTGGATCTCAGGTAACTAAACATAAGTCCAGCTGGTCCTCAAAGGGTAGATCTCCTTCTAAGCATTGAGATGCCTCTGGCGTTGCCCTTGAGGATTCTGCACCGGCTAAATTGCCCCGGCGGGAGGCTTCGGTTTCCAAAGCATTATCGGGGCTCCAGGACATTCTCGAGGTCTCGACCTCGGCAGAACTAATGGTGCCATGCTCTGGGGTATCGGCTGTTTTCTCCGGTACCGACATCCAGGCTTCGGCAGCGTCAATAGACCAGAGATTCCTGGCTATTGAATGCAGTCTGGCGGCTTTCCTTGTGGCATCGACACCCTCGGAACCGCGTCAGACAGTTCAACTGGTACCGGCACTGACTCCGGCACCGGTATCGGTACCGGTACCGACAGCATTGGCATCGACATCGGTGTCCGCATTGCCGGCACTCAGTCATGCGATGCCTTCTGGTACCAATACACCGGTACCGATTCCCCCCGGTACCGACTTTGGTCGGTACGGGTATCAGGTTCTTCAAAAGCATCCGGACAGAAGGTACTTCGAGTCCTCAGAGGAATATGAGGATTCTGATAGTTCTGTCGATACAGGAATACTTCTCCCAGAGGAGCCTTCCTCCCCTAAATGCAGGATGTCTCCTCCAGAGGACATTTCCTTTCAGGACTTCATCAGGGAGGTGGCTCGAGGTCTGTCCATTACTGTGGCTCCTGAAACAGAGCCCAGAGCAAAGGAGTTGGAAATTTTATAATATCCTAAAGCTCCTAAAGAAGAAGCTACTTTGCCCATCCATGAGATCTTGCATGATCTCATGCTAAGAATGTGGGAGATGCCTCTTACCACCTCTTCTCACTCTCGTAGACTGGATACTATGTATCGAGTCCCTCCTTGTCCTGGTTTCCAGAAAACTCAGTTCCTCACCACTCTATTGTAGTGGAATCAGCTATGAGAAGGATCAGGAGTGCAAAGAGGCATGCCTCTAATCCTCTAGGACGTGAGTGCAGAACTTTGGATGCTTTTGGACGTCGTACCTTCCAAGCTTCCATGCTTTCTGCCAGGTCCAGTTCCTATATTTTATATATGGGAATGTTCCTGAAGGAAGTCACAGGGGATTTAGAGGTTTTGAGCCCTCTTCTTCCTGAGGATAGAAGGCAGGATTTTCTCACATTGGTCAAACATGCCCAGGATGTTTCTAAATTTGTCAACCGTACAGCTTTTGACTGTTTGGTGTGCATAAGCAGAACCTCTGCCATTGCCATAGGTGCACGTAGAATTGCCTGGCTCCAGGCATCTGATTTGGAGCTCTGGGTACAAGACAAACTGGGCAATATTCCTTGTACTGATGAGAACCTGTTTGGCAAAGATTGGCAAGAAAAAGTCAATGAGTTGGATACTGACAACTCCACCTTGGATAGACTATCCAAGGCCACAGCTGATCCTGCAAGAAAGAAATCTTTCAAAAAACCACCCTTTTCCAAAAAGAAAAGGTTTTATCCTGCTTATTCCCAGCAGGGACGTTCTGCAGGTCAACTTGTCCGGAAATGTCAGCAACCACCCAAACAAAGGAAAGCAAAGACTGCTAAGCCTCAAGCATCCCAGCAGTCTCAGCCTCCACAAGGCCTTTGACTTTCACCTAGAGAACCTAGCCTTCCTGGCTCTCAATGGACCAGAGACTTCCACCAATCCAGGAAGGATGTGTCATTTTGCCCCCAGATGGGGGCAGATAACAGCAGAGCATTGGACACTCTGCATCATAAAAGAGGGGTAAAAGCTTCATTTTTTGAGCATGCCCCCTCCCACAATGATAAGACAGTTCAATTCTCAGACTTCTCTCATCAACCTGTTACATCAAGAGGTCACTATCCTTCTTGCCCAAGGGGCAATAGAAGAAGTACTCATCCATCAACAGGGTACAGGGTTCTACTCCCCCTATTTCCTTATCCCAAAGAAAACAGGGGGATACAGACCTATTTTGGACCTCAGAGAATTGAACAAATTCCTGTTCAAAGAGAAATTCAAAATGATTTCTCTGGGAACTCTGCTGCCATACCTTCAGAGTCAGGATTGGCTTTGTTTTCTAGATCTGAAGGATGCGTACACCCATGTTCTCATCCATCCAACTCACAGAAAGTTCCTTCAGTTCCTCTTTCAAGGAAAGCACTACCAATACAGGGTGCTTCCTTTTGGCCTGGCCTCAGCACCAAGAGTGTTCATGAAATGCATGGCTGTGGTAGCAGCATTTCTCCACACTCTAGGAGTATTCGTCTTCCCCTTCTTAGACGACTGGCTCATTCGAACCCCAACAGAGTGAGAGGCCAGGACTTCTCTATCCTGCACAATGCGTATCTTTCAGTATTTGGGTCTGGTCATAAACATCCCAAAATCCAGTCTAACTCCCACTCAGTCTCTAGAGTTCATAGAAGCTTTCCTGGATACCAGAAAAGCAAGGGCCTATCTCCCCCAGGCCCATTGCCTTCGCATGGTGCAGTTAGCTTCTCAAGCAGTGCTAAAACCTCATCTCACTGCCCGAGAAATGCTACAACTACTAAGCCACATGGCATCTACCGTGCATGTGGTTCCCTATGCTCGCCTCCATATGAGAGCAGCCCAGTGGACTTTATCCACTCAATGGACCCAGGCATCAGGATGCCTGTCAGACAAAATAACAAACACAAATCGCTTTATTTTGTCCCTCCAATGGTGGAAGTCCACTCAGAACCTATTGCTGGGGTCCCCATTTCAACAACCCTTACACCAGGCAGCTCTCACAACAGATGCTTCTCCAATGGGTTGGGGAGCTCACCTGCAAGACCTCTCCACCCAGGGCACCTGGACTCCACAGGAGACTCATTTACATATCAGTCTCTTGGAGCTCAGAGCAATCTTCCTTGCTCTTCGAGTGTTCCACACCCTGCTCAGCTACAAGACAGTCCTCATTCATACGGACAATCAAGTAGCCATGTTCTACGTGAACAAACAGGGGGGAACAGGCTCTCTGTTGCTTTGCAACGAAGCTTTGCGACTATGGGCCCTCGCCAGAGAGCATCAGATTCATCTCCTGGCAGTGTATCTTCCAGGCATACAAAACTCTTGGGCAGACAGACTCAGTCGAGTTCTGCTTCCACACGAGTGGTCTCTGCATGCAGACCAGGTGACTAAGATTTTTCAAATTTGGGGAACCCCAGACATAGACCTCTTTGCAAGTCCGTGGAATGCCAAACTTCCCCGGTTCTGTTCCAGAATTCCAGCTCAGGGGGCTCAGGCCAGGGATGCTTTCCTCCTTTACTGGGGTCAAGACTTCCTGTATGCCTTTCCACCCATTCCCCTAATTCCCCAAACCCTCTTCAAGCTTCAGAAAGGCAGAGACCATATGATCCTCATAGCTCCACATTGGCCACGGCAAGTGTGGTACCCTATGCTTCTACATCTCTCTCAAGCTCCCTCCCTGGATTTAGGGTCTCCTCCAGATCTCCTATCTCAGGAGGACGGAATGTTATAGCATCCCAATCCCCAGTCTCTGCATCTCAGGGCTTGGTTGCTGAAGGCCTAGATCTCCATGATCTTAACCTCCCTCAGCAGGTAAAGGATATCCTTTATGCTTCCAGGAAGCCTTCCACAAGACGTTCTTATGCTTTCAAGTGGAAAAGATTCACCATATGGTGTTCGCAGAAGGGTCTTAACCCCCTTGCGGTACCTCTGGAATCATTACTGGAGTATCTCCTTCATTTATCCAATGCAGGACTTAAGACTAACTCAGTAAGGGTCCATTTGAGTGCTATTGCAGCTTCCTTCAAGCCCCAAAATGGACAACCTATTTCCTCCCATCCTCTTATAGCAAGATTTATGAGAGGCCTTCTGCTGACTAAACCTCCCATTAGGCCACCACCAGTGGCATGGGACTTAAACCTGGTTCTTGGTCAGCTCATGAAGCCACCTTTCGAACCTTGAGCTACTACCTCCTTGAAATTCCTTTCTTGGAAGGTTATCTTTCTCATTGCAATCACATCAGCACGTCGCATCAGTGAGTTGCAGGCACTAGTGGCTGATCCACCTTATACAAGGTTCCATCATGACAAGGTAGTCCTTAGGACTCATCCACACTTTATGCCAAAGGTGGTCTCGCCTTTTCATCTAAACCAAGCGGTCTACCTACCTGTGTTTTTTCCAAGGCCTCATGCATCAAATGCAGAAAGGAATCTTCATACTTTGGATTGTAAAAGAGCTTTAGCCTTTTACTTACAAAGAACACAGCAACATAGAAAGTCCTCTCAACTCTTTGTTGCTTTTGATCCTTCTCATTTGGGACTTCCAGTCTCCATGAGAACACTATCTAACTGGATTGCTCAGTGTATTTTCTTTGCCTATCAGAGTAAGAATCTTCCTCTGGAGGGCCATGTCACAGCTCACAATGTGAGAGCCATGGCAGCTTCAGTGGCTCACCTGCACTCTTTGTCTATCGACGACATCTGTCGAGCAGCCACCTGGGCCTCAGTTCATACCTTCACAACCCATTACTGCTTGGACAAGGACTCCCACCGGGATGGCTTGTTTGGTCAGACTGTTCTCCAACACCTGTTCCATACCTAATCAACTCCTGCCCACCATCCCTGGTTGGATGCCAGAGATCCATGGGGGGAAGTGGAGCCCTTTCCCAGGGACACACAACTTCTGGGGTCTCTCCCTGGCATCTAAAGCTAGGGAGTCCCCATATGTGAAGACTACATTCCTGCTTGTTCCTGGAGATAGCATAGTTACTCACCTGTAACAGGTGATCTCCGGGAACAGCAGGAATTTAGTCTTCACAACCCACCCACCTCCCCTAGGAGTTGTATCTCTCTATCTCTTTCTCTTTCCCTCTCTCTCTCTCTCTCTCTCTCTCTCTCTCTCTCTTTGTCTCAGCTTTAAACTCAACTGGAGAGAGGCAGTTGGGAAAGGCGGGAAGGCAGCACGCAGGCACTGTGGGATACTCCCAAAAGCTTTCTAATTGGACGATGGGGAGCGTTCCCGCGCAGGCTCCGTCGGTACCTATGATACCCATATGTGAAGACTAAATTTCTGCTGTTCCTGGAGATCACCTGTTACAGGTGAGTAACTATGCTTTTTTGCACATATATGCCCGTAGACATGCCTTCTATAAAGCCATCCTATAAGTAGATATTTCCCTTGAGTCTTCTGAGAAAAATATGTACAGTGCAGCAGCATTTCCAGCAAAGTTTTTGAGACAGACTGCTAACCCCTGATGCAGGACATGAAACTTGCTTACGCCAACAGGGGCTGCTCCAGGCAAACTGCGGTCTGAGACGAGGGATGAGATAGTGCCCCTCAGAAGCTGCTGCCCTAGGTGGTTGCCTGGTTGTTCTGGCCCTGGGCACAGTGCATGTTCAAATCTGCTAGTGCAGAAAACAAAACCAACCCAAACATCAGGCAACATCCACTCAAAACATTTATAACTGTTAGATTCAATTATACACATATACCTTCCATCAGCACTTCCATCTCTCTTCCAAGCTACTAATACTATTACTACAAGGTGTACTCTGTGCTATAAGAGACATGAAAGAGAAAGTCCCTGCTCATCAGAGCTTACAGTTTATTCAGGAGAGACAACACAATAACTGGAGATTAGGCCATGCTTTTGTACCAACTCCACTGTAATATATTCTACAATTGTATTGTATATTTGTAGTAAGTTTACCTCTTAGATAAAATATTTTCCATTCTATAAACACCTGCATTTTTTAATCAATTTTCTACACCCACTGCCTCTGAGAAGTGGACTCATATCCAACTAGGCTCATCTGAGAATTCTCACCTGCTCAGAACTAGACAACAAACCCGAGCCAAAGTACTCCGGACCCACACAGAACTTTTATTATGTGTGAACCACAGAAAAACATCATGAATTAATATATTATTCACAAATGCATCTGTTCCTTAATCCGGGCCTCGACAAATTTTCATAGAATTTAAGAGTGAGCCCGAAAATCTAGGAGCCAGATTATTGACTGCCTGGACATTATGGGCCTGATATTCAAAGGCATTTACACGGTTTACAGACCAGTAAATGCTGCATAGAGGGATATTCAGTGGTGCTAAAACAGTTAGTGCTGCTGAATATCTGCGGATTGAACCGCTACATGCCCCGATGCTAACCGTGTAGAATCGGGGTGTGTCATGGGCGTTACGGGGTGGAGGGGAATCATCACCCATTGCTATCCGGGCAGCAGTGATATTGAACCGCTGCCCCGTTAGTAACCCACGGGTAAAGATAGATATGGCAAAAGCTGGCCTATCTTTACCCACGGAAGCTAATGAGTCAGCAGATCAATATTGCCGCTGCCCAGTTAACTTCCGCACCATGCAGCGCTGTGCAGTAGACCCAGATATTCAATGCCGGTGGCCGGATATAGCCCGACATTGAATATCCGGGGTTAAGGTTCAGCAGTGATGGCTATGCTCTTTGGACGTGCTAGCTGCCACTGAATATCCCCCCCCTATTTATTTCTTCATTTAGGCGTGGTTATAAATTGCCCATTCGTTATGTACTTGAGGTGATATATAGTTAAACAGTTATTACAATAACAATTTTAACATAAAAAGTATTAAGAAACTGCAAAATGAAATCAGGAATAAGTATATTCCCAGAATGCAACCTGCAATAGCTTGCTTAACAAACAGAATCTAATATATATGCACCACCCTTCCGCTGCCTATATGTAAAACAATAACAAATTAAAATGCACATCTCTAGTCACTTGACTTTCTCTCTGCAGTCAGCTCCCTTTTTTCCTGCATAAAAATGCATGACGACAATTTCTTAAAGTTATCACAGATATCTTTGTTTATATTGTAAAATATATCTAGGATAGTTCCTTCAGAACATCATCGCTTGTGGTCTGTTATGTCAGTGCACATGTCCAGAAGTTTTTGAACTGAAATACCACTAGTTTAAAGCCTTTGAAGGATAACTTTCCACTACTGTGGGGGCCTTTCATATTGATCATCAACAAGTCATTTAAGTTTTCTGTTTCCATTGGAGATCTGAAATGTTTTTTAAAAAATTTATTAAACTAAAACCTCTCACAGCACACAGTGGAAACAGGTAGCACAGACAATATGGACAATGATTTTCTCAAGAGAAGGAGATAAGTTAGGGCCACTTGGCAATAGTGATCATAGCATGATCTCATTTGATTTAATAAATGGAGGGAGGACAGCAAGGAAATCCACAGTATTACTTTTTACATTGTAAAAGGGAGACTATGATAAAATGATGAAAATAGTTAAGACAAAACTAAAAGGAACAGCTGCAAAGGTTAAAGGTTTACATCAAGCATGGGCGTTGATTAAAAATACTGTCATGGAAGCCCAGATCACATGGATTCCATGCACAAGAAAAGTGGAAGGAAGGCCAAAAAACTGCCAACATGGTTTAAAGATGAGGTCAGAGAGGCTGTTATAGTCAAAAAGCATCTTTCAGGAAATAGAAAAAGGAGCCAAATGACAAAAGTGAAATCAACACAAGCATTGGCAAGTTAGGCGCAAGGTGTTGATAAGGCAGGCAAAGAGAGAATTTGAAAAAAAGCTTGCCATGGAAGCAAAAATGTGCAATAAAACCTTGTTCATAGCAAAAACCTGTGAGAGAGTCATATGGACCATTAGATCATAGAGGGGTAAAAGTGGTGCTAAGGGAGGGCAAGGCCTTGGTGGAGAGATTGAATGAATTATTTGCTTCTGTCTTTACTGAAGATGATGTAGTAAAGTTAGCCATGCTTGAAATGGTATTTAAAGGTGATGTATCAGAAGAATTGAAACAAATTTTGATAAAGTGGGAAGATGTATTACAAATATTTGATAAACTGAAGAGTAGCAAATCACCTGGACCAGATGGTATACATCCAAAGGTGCTGAAGGAACTGAAATATGGGATTACAGGCCTACTATTACTAATTAGGCTGATTCTGTACTGGCCATCCAGCCCCTTGTGTGGCCTATCAGAATTGGGGTGTACAGAAGTAGACCCAATTCTGATCCCGCGGGCCAGAATCAGAATTATGGCCTGGATGTGCAGGCTAGGCCCCAATTCTGAGTAGCCACATGTCCAATCACATACCTGGCTCCCCAGCCGCAATCGAGATGTCGCTTTCCCCACAGCTTGACCCCCGATCCGACCTCCCATGGCCAGTGTCGAGCTGAGGGGATGCCCCTGCACCCCTTACCTCTTTGCTGCCCCTTGGCTCCTGCATCTCCTGATGTCTAGAGAAACTTATTCTACCTCTGAGGTGGAATAAGTCCCCTGTCTAAGCGGCCGACCCAGAATTACAGGGCCAAACTCAGCATCAGTCCTGTACCTTCGGGGTCAGTTGCTGCCTACCGCTCACCCTCCTCCCTCTCAAAGCTCTCCCCCTCCCACCCATGAACAGAGCTCCCTATACAAACCTGTTGCAGGCAGGGTGATCCGGGCATTTAACGGTTTTGGACATCCGGATTGGACATCCAGACCCACTAAATGTGGCTCTGAATGACCCCTATGAGTTAGCATTACAATTATTGGTAGTACCTGAAGACTGGGGAATTGCGAATGTAACACCAGTTTTTAAAAAGGATCCAAGGATGATCTAGGAAACTATAGACCCGTGAGCCTGATGTCCAGGCAAAATAGTAGAAACCATTATAAAACATTATAAAGAATAAAATTACTGAACATGGTTTAATGGGAGAAAGTCAACATGGATTTAGTCAAGGAAGATCTTGTCTTACTAATCTGTGTTATTTTTTTGATGGTGTGAATAAATAGGTAGATAAATGCAAACTGGTTGATATCTGGATTTTCAAAAAGCCTTTGACAAGGTCCCTCATGAGAGACTCTTGTTGAAACTAAAAAGTCACAGGGTAGGAGGTAGTGTATTACTGTGGATCAGGAATTGGTTAAAAGATAGAAAGCTGAGAGTAGGGCTAAATGGCCAATTTTCTCAATGGGGAACAGTGAATAGTGGAGTACCCCAGGGATCTGTGCTGGGCTCGCTGCTATTTAAGTTGTTTGTTGTTAAGTGCTGTCGAGTTGGTGTCGACTCATGGTGACTCTCTGGATAGCTGTCCTAAACTGTATTCGGTCTTTAGTCAGGCGGCTCATTGTTGATAGAGTGGAATCCATAGGTGCTGTTATTGTATCAATCCATCTCATTGGACTTCCTCTTTTGATTGCCTTCCAACCTTGTCAAGCATGATGTCTTTCTGTAATGATCTCTCTTTGCATGATGTGTCCAAATTAAGAAAGTCAAAGTCTTGTCATCTGAGCTTCTAGTACTGGCTGGTTTGTTCTTCAGGCAGTCCATGTTATACACAGTATTCTTCACCAGCACCATAATTCAAAGACATCTATTTAACTCCCATCTATCTTTTTCACTGTCCAACTTTTGCATCCATAAGATGTTATTGAAAAGTATCATGGCTTGGACAAGTGCAATCTTTTTATGGAGAGAGACATCTCTGCTCTTCAGAATCTTGTCTAGGTCCTTCTTAGCCATTCTACCAAGTGCAATGAATCATCAGATTTCTTCAATGCTTGTTGTTTCTTTTTTGATTATTGATAGGAGCAGGTTAAAGTTGTCCACTATTTCAATTTTTTTTCCAATAATGAACTTATTGATTTTGACGGTCCACAAGAAAGCAGACACACTCTCAGGGACAGCAGACAAACACGAAGGAGCGAGGTGAAAACAAAGAAGTCCTTTACTGATTAAATGTCCTGACACAGCCACATTTCAGCACTGAGCTTTCATCAGGGGAACCTCAAAACCAACAATAAAGAATATAATCACATTAGTATGATAATAAAAACAACCATGAATTAAAATACAATAGAAATGCAAAAACATATAAGAAAACAAAGTATAAAAAATAGTTTTAAATGTGCTCATTGGACCATAAACCTGACATAAAAATGCAAACATATAAAAGCTGTTGAACATACAACATGAGTCCAATGTGATAAAAAGGTAATAAAGAAATCCAGCAAAACCAACAGTACAGGAGGAATAAGTTAAAAAATAGAGAGCATAGTAGAAGAGTGGCTTAATGAAGAGTACAAGCTACATGTGTAAAAAAACATAAACACACCTCAATGGGGGGGCGGGGGGGGGGAGAGGGGGAGGGGTGTGTGGAGGAATAAGGAAGAGGGAGAAGGAGAAAGGGAAAGGAAAGGAAATGATCAGGGAAGCAATAAAGGCTTTGTATGGTAACAACTGCAGATTGCAGGGATCCTGACAGCTAAAGTTATGCCTATGTGAGTATAAAGAAAAAAAGGGGATAAAACCATGAATTATAAGCAAATCTGCAGTGACAAGGGGACACCATATAAGATTGAAGAGGACTCTTCAATCCTGTTGTAAAAACTATCAATAAGAGTGATTAAAAAGAATGAAAACATAAGGATCACAAAAAGAACATAAAAACAAAATTAAGAACAATAAAAACCACTGATAGAACCTGAAAACATGATTGAGACATAAAAAATCTTTTAAAAAAGGGTTGTTTTAGATACCGTAGTCTTAAAATAATAAATAGAGTAAAAAACAGGAGTGTCTAATCCACCTAAAATCAAAAACAAAAATTAAGGCATGGTAGTATACACTTAATTAAAAACACCATTTAGATATAATAAATAAAGAATCTTATAGAATTGAAAAAAGGGGACAAGAGGTTTTTGAACTTGTTGATTTTGCCATTTGTCAGGATCTTTGTCTTCTTTACATTAAGATGCAGGTCCATTTTAAGACTAGGTTCCTTGATTTTGAAAAGAAAATGTTTCAGATCATCTTCACTTTCTGCCAGTATAGTGGTATCATCAGCAAAGTGAAGGCTGTTGATGAGTCTTCCACTAATTTTCACACCACGGTTGTCTTCATACAGTCCTGCTTCTCTGATGATTTGCTCTGCATGTAAATTAAAACAATTAAGGGGAAAGTATGCAACCTCATCACCCACCTTTGCTGATTTTAAATCATTCTATTTCTCCTTGTAACATTGGAACTGTTGCTTCTTGATCAAGAACAGGTTGTGCAAGAGAATTATCAGGTGTTCTGGTATACCTTTGCTTCTTAATGTGGCCCAGAGTTCCTCATTGTTTACACAGTCAAAAGCCTTTCTGTAGTCAACAAAACGCATACAGATATCCTTTTGGTATTCTTTTGTCTTTTCAAGGATCCATCTCACATCTACTATGATGTCTTTCGTTCCTCACCCTTTCATGAACTTTGCTTGCATTTTCATTCCAGGTATGGTTGTAGTCTCTGCTGGCTGATCTTAAGTAGAATCTTGCTGGCATGTGGAATTAGAGCAATTGTGTGATAATTCCCACAGTCAGTTGTATCACCTTCAGTATTGGTAAAAATACAAATCTTTTCCAGTCAGTTGGCCATGATGATGTCTTCCAAATTTCCTGACAGAACCTTATAAGTATGGCAACAGCTGCATCTGATTCCTGTAGTACTTAATGGATGTATTCTTACAAAAGGTTGTTATGTATATCAGAATCAGGTTAAATAAAGAATGAAAATTAAAAAAAAAATGGGAATGCCATCAATACCCATTGCTTTGTTCTTTGATAATGCTTTCAATGCAGCTTCAACTTCTTCTTTCTTCACCAATGGTTCCTGATCAAAAGGTGCAGGTTGAAATGGCTGTTGGTCCACTTGATCTTTAAGGTATAATGACTGTATATTCATTCCACCTTTTCTTGATCTTGATCTTAATAGCTGCTGTTTTTACGTGGTCATAAATGACCTGGAAATGTGAATAACGAGTAAGATAATCAAATTTGCAGGTGATGCAAAATTATTCAAAGTTGTTAAAACACAAGAGGATTGTGAAAAATTGCAACAGGACCTAATAAATTGGAAGAATGGATGTCCAAATGGCAGATGGAATTTAATGTAGACAAGTGCAAAGTTATGCACCTAGGAAAGAACAACCCGAACTACAGTTACATGATGCAAGGTTTCACATTTGGAACCACCACTCAGGAAAATGATTTAGGCCTCATCATGGATACTACATTAAAATCCTCTGCTCAGTGGGCAGCAGCTGCCAAGAATGCAAATAGAATGCTAGGAATCATAATAAAAAGAATGGAGAATAAAACCAAGGGTGAAATAATGCCTCTGTATCATTCCGTGGTATGACAGCACCTTTAGTATTGTGTGTAATTCTGGTTGCCATATCTTAAAAGGATATAACAGAATTAGAAAAGGTACATAGAAGAACCAGCAAAATGGTGGATGGAAGGATACCCCTATGAGGAAAGGCTTAAAAGGTTATGGGCTCTTCAACTTGGAAAAAAGGCGGCTGAGTGGAGATGTGATAGAGGTCTATAAATTAATGAATGGAATGGAATGGGTAAATGTAGATTGTTTTCTTTTATTCCATCAAAAAGTAGAAAGACTAGAGGTCATACAATGAAGCTACAATGTAACCCATTTAAGACTATTATGAGAAAATATTTTTTTCACCCAACATGTAATCAAACTCTGGAATTCATATCAGAGGATGTAATAAAAGCTGTTAGTGTAGCTGGGTTTAAAAAAGGTTTGGACAAGTTCCTGGAGGATAGATCCATAAACCATTATTAAAGAGGACCCTGGAAATCCACTGCTTACCCTGGGATAAGCACTGTGGAACCTAAGTGCCTTTTTACGAATCTGTCATTTATTTGTGATATGGATTGACCACTTTTGGAAACAAGATACTGGAATTGATGGACTTTGGTCTGACTCAGTATGGTATTTTTTATGTTCTAAATCTTTATTAGTCAGTGCTAAATTCAGTAGCTCATTGGGTTTCTTCTACTGGGCAAGGATTTCAAATTCATACCACTCTTTACAGATAAGACTGTATATATTCATTATACGTTTTTTGCGTTGTTTCTGGCATGGCTGAACTAGTGTTATTATTTTTCTGACACTATACTCTTCCAGACTACTTCTTGTCAGCCATGCAAATGTAATGAAAACTGTGGTTGATCTTTCAATGCTTCCATGATGGGTTAGAAGTCGTTCTGTCAAGTATTTGATGGCATGTTGGATAAAGCTCTCTTTCTCAGCGTTGGTATAAGAACTTGCAGCATTATTTAGTTCAAGTAGTTGTACATCTTGATATAGTCCTTCCAGGGATGTGTTTGGCAATAAACCTGTTTCTTTGTTGCCCTCAAACATTTTTCGGTGATACAAGTGGTGTCATTGTGTTTTTGACATGCAATTCAACTGTGCTGAGAAAAGGTTCTTCCCACTGAAAAGGTTTTTAATTGTTCCAAGGCAGTCCACTGGAAACTTCAGTATATGAAGAAACATAAAATCAGTTTTCTGAACAAACCCTTTGAAATTGAGAAGTATTGTCCTTTTCTGATGCAAACATTTCAAGCTGTATTATGACATAGTTCCAGTCTTTTACAAGTGCAGAGAGAGCGCTGACTTTGCTAGCCACCCATCTTACATTTTGCAAGTGCTGAAATTTTTGTATGTTATTTTCAAGACTTTCTGCTATTTTCTTCAGTTGTTATATTCTCCTTGGAGAATATTAATAGAATTTGTACAACTTCTTCAGGACTGAATCAAGATCTTCAGTGTGCATTGCATTGTTCACGGCACTGAGCACACTTACATTTAATCTATGAGCAATATAGTAAATGCCAATTACATGGCCCAGGTATTAATCCATTTTCTGCTCCAATCTTGCCGGCTGCATAATCAGTACTGATACCAACCAGTTGACTGGAAGATAGCCAGTCCAGGAGTCTATACTTTTCCATTTCATGCTGAATGGCGTCCAACTATCCAACTGCAGTGGCATTGTCAAGAGATATGACTGATGGTAATACTTCTCTCACCCTATTATTCTTTGAGGGGGGATTTTAGAAAGGATGTCAAAATGCGATCTGCAATGTCTAAGCCAGAATGTCTGGGAAAAAAAAACAGACATGTCTAGGTTCAGACATGATTTCAGAAATATGGATGTGCCCGATATGGAAGTCTGAATAGTATTTCAAAATCTGGATGTCTAGGAATAGCCTAACGGTTCAAACCAGGACTCAAATCCCATTGCTGCTATTATTGAAATTGTGATTAGTACTGGGGATGATAAAGTGCTTTCTCCTCTATATTCTGGATGTTTTTCAGGCAAAACAAGCACTTTTCAGATGCCTGTTCATTTCTGGAGCAGGGCTAAACTTACATGCGACTTCAGATGTCTAGGACATTTCTGAGATTGGAGGGTGGGGGGATGTCTAGGTTCCTGGAAACATTTCACCATGTCCCCGATCAGACTTGGACAGCCATAGATCCAGCTTCTAAAATGGCTCTGGAGTCATCTCTATGCCCATTTTTGGGCTCCTAAAGCATGAATAGGACTTCCAAAATGACCCCCTTTATGTCAGTTGGTCCATTAGATGATAGAGGGGTTAAAGAGGCACTAAGAGGTGACAAGGCAATAGTGGAGAGACTGAATGAATTCTTTGCTTCGGTCTTTACTGAGGAAGATGTAGGGATGTTACCCATGACTGAAGTGGTATTTAAAGGTGCGGAAGAATTGAAGGAAATATCAATACATCGGGAAGATATATTACAACTATTAGATAAACTGAAGAGTAGCAAATCACCTGGGCCGGATGGTATACATCCAAGGGTGTTGAAAGAACTGAAATATGAGATTGCAGACCTGCTATTAGTAATCTGTGAACTATCATTAAAATCATCTCTAATACCTGAAGATTGGAGGATTGCCAATGTAACACCAATTTTTAAAAAGGGTTCCAGGGGTGATCCGGGAAACTACAGACCAGTGAGCCTGATGTCAGTACTGGGAAAAATGGTAGAAACCATCATAAAGAATAAAATTACTCAGCATGTAGATAGTCATGGCATAATGGGAGACAGCCAACATGACTTTAGACAAGGAAGATATTGTCTTACTAATCTGTTATGTTTTTTTGAAGGAGTGAATAACAGGTGGACAAAGGTGAATTGGTTGATATAGTGTATCTGGACTTTCAGAAAGCCTTTGACAAGGTCCCTCATCAGAGACTTTTGGCAAAACTAAAGAGTCATGGGATAGGAGGCAGTGTACTATTGTGGAACAGGAACTGGTTAAAAGATAGAAAGCAGAGGGTAGGGCTAAATGGCCAGTTTTCCCAATGGAGAAAGGTGAATAGTGGTGTACCCCAGGGATCTGTGCTGGGTCTGCTACTTTTTGACATATTCATAAATGATCTGGAAAGTAGAATAACGAGTGAGGTTATCAAATTTGCAGATGACACAAAACTATTTAAAGTTGTTAAAATCCAAGAGGATTGTGGAAAATTGCTAGAGGCAGGGCCGGCCCGTCCATTGAGCAAAAATGTTTTTTGCACAGGGCCCCGCGTTTCAGGGGGCCCCGCGCAAAGAACATTCTGCTTTTTTTTTTTTTAAATTACATTTAAAAAAAAACCCTGTCTCTGGCTGCTGCCGCTGCCGCTGCCGCGTCCGTCGCAGCAGCGGCAGAATGGAGTGTCCCGCGAGGCCCCCTCTCCTCGTTGAGCCCTCTGCAAGGGCTTTCAGATTCGCGGAGGGAGAGTGCTCCCTCGCGTCTCTGTAAAGCCCGCAGGGGCTAATGGGAAATTTCCCATCAGCCCCTCGCATCTAAAGGGGCAGATGGGAAATTTCCCATTAGCCCCTGCGGGCTTTACAGAGACGCGAGGGAGCACGCTCCCTTCGCGAATCTGAAAGCCCTTGCAGAGGGCTCAACGAGGAGAGGGGGCCCCGCGGGACACTCCATTCTGCCGCTGCTGCGACGGACGCGGCAGCGGCAGCAGCTAGAGCCAGGTGTTTTTTTTTTTAAATTTGCCAGAAGGGAAGGGAAGGGAAGGGGGGGGGTTAAGACTGGTAATGGGCTGGGGGGCTGATGGAGGCTGTCTGGAAATGTGCTGGGGGGGGGGGGTTAGGACTGGAAATGTGCTGGGGGGGGTTAGGACTGGAAATGTGCTGGGTGGGGGGGGGGTTAGGACTGGAAATGTGCTGGGGGGGGTTAGGACTGCTAATGGGCTGGGGCTGATGGAGGCTGACTGGAAATGGGGTGATGGGGGGGATTAGCAAAGGAAATGGGGTGAGGGGGGGGTTAGGACTGGAAATGTGCTGGGGGGTTAGGACTGGAAATGTGCTAGGGGGGGGGTTAGGACTGGAAATGTGCTGGGGGGGGGGTTAGGACTGGAAATGTGCTGGGGGGGTTAGGACTGGAAATGGGCTAGGGGGGGTTAGGACTGCTAATGGGCTGGGGCTGATGGAGGCTGACTGGAAATGGGGTGAGGCGGGGTTAGGACTGGAAATGGCGTAGGGGGGGGGGGTTAGGACTGGAAATGGGCTGGGGGGGGTTAGGACTGGAAATGGGCTGGGGGGGGTTAAGACTGCTAATGGGCTGGGGCTGATGGAGGCTGACTGGAAATGGGGTGGGGGGGTTAGGACTGGAAATGTGCTGGGGGGGGTTAGGACTGGAAATGTGCTGGGGGGGGTTAGGACTGGAAATGTGCTGGGGGGGTTATTACAGCAAAAGGGCTGGGGCAGAATGAGGCTGAAAGGAAATGGGGTGAGGGGGGGGGTTAGTACTGGAAATGGGCTAGGGGGGTGGTTATGACTGGAAATGTGCTGGGGGGGTTAGGACTGGAAATGTGCTGGGGGGGGGGGTTAGGACTGGAAATGTGCTGGGGGGGGGGTTAGGACTGCTAATGGGCTGGGGCTGATGGAGGCTGACTGGAAATGGGGTGAGGGGGGGTTAGGACTGGCAATGGGCTATGGGGGGTTAGGACTGGAAATGGGCTGGGGGGGGGTTAGGACTGGAAATGGACTGGGGGGGGTTAGGACTGCTAATGGGCTGGGGCTGATGGAGGCTGACTGGAAATGGGGTGGGGGGGGTTAGGACTGGAAATGGGCTGGGGGGTTAGGACTGGTATTGGGCTAGGGGGGTTAAGTCTGGTATTGGGCTGGGGGTTGATGGAGGCTGATTGGAAATGGGGTGATGGGGGGTTAGGACTGGAAATGGGCGGGGGGGGTGGTTAAGACTGGTAATGGGCTGTGGGCTGAAGGGGGCTGTCTGGAAATAGGGTGATGGGGGGTTAGTATTGCTAATGGGCTATGGGGGGTTAGGACTGCTAATGGGCTATGGGGGCGCTAGGACAGGAAATGGGCTGATGGGGAGGGGTTAGGACTTGAGGTGGGCTGATGTGGTTAGGACTGGTAATGGGCTGTGGGCTGATGGGGGGGTTAGGACTGGCAATGGGCTATGGGGGGCTGACTGGAAATGAGCTGATGGGGTTAAGACTGGAAGTGGGCTGATGGGGGGGTTAGGACTGGTAATGGGTTATAGGGGGGCTTAAACTGAAAATGGGTTGATGGGGGGCTAGGACTGGTAATGGGTTGGGGGATTGCTATGACTGGAAATGGACTGAGTGGACGGGGAGGCTTGAACTGCAAATAGCTGATGGGGAGGGAGCTTGGAATGGGAATGGGCTGTGAGGGAAGGGAGCTAGGACTGAAAATGGGCTGATGGAGCAGCTAGGATAGGACTGGAAATGGGCTGTTGGGGGGGAGCTAAGATTGGAAATGGGCTGTGGTGGGGGCTTGAATTGAAATGGACTCATGGAGGGGCTAGAACTGGAAGTAGGCTCATGGGGGGGCTTGGACTGGAATTGGGCTGAGTGGAGGGGAGCTAGGATTTGACATGGGCTGATGGTGGGGCTAGGAAATGACTAGAAATGGGCTGATGGGGGGCTAGGATTGGAAATGAGCTGATGAAGGGACTCAGACTGAAAATGGATGGGGGAGCTAGGACTGGAAATGGGCTGATGCAGGGACTAGAAGGGAATGGATGCTGGGTGAGACTGGAACTAGAAGGGAGCTGATGTTGGGGGAGGATTAGAATGGGATGGGGCTGGGAGAGTAAAATGGAGAGGGGAAAAATATTTTGTGTGGGAGGGATGAAAAATCTACAATTGGCCGGGTATTGGGAGAGTAAGTGGGGATTGAGGATGGAGGGGTAAAATTTGTGTGGATGAAATAAGAATGAGGAAAGAGCAAAAGGAGAACGATTAGTATGTTAAAGCAGATGTAGAGAGAGAGGATGGAAAGAAAACTAGAAGAGAGAAGAAAGGACAAATGGACAGCAGACGATGGAGAGTTAGCAGAAAACATGAAGAAACCAGAAGAAAGTGGCTGGAGCAATTGCAACTGAAAAAAAATGCACAAAAGGTAGAAAGATATCTCTTTATTTTGAATTTATTAACTGGAATATGAAAGCTCTGGGAAATGTGCATCATTAACGTCTGCGCTTTGTTTGGTACAAGAGGAAATTGATTTATAGTTTTATTTCTACAGTGTTGTTGTACATTCCAAGTTTGGCTTTTGGGGTTCCCAGTTTAATTATTGCCTTCCTGTTTCTAAATTGCGATTCCTTGTTTGGTGATGGTCTATGTTCTGCATGTGTAACTGAGCTGAGGTATTCTGTTTATGTAATTCCTATTTGACATTGCCACTTGTTCTCTTTCCCCAGTATTCTCTGAAATGTACTGGTTTAATATTTGCAGTGTTTCCTTTTGATAGGTAGGGTCTGGTGCTTTGTGAGTCCTGGTAATGCTGTCAGGATACAGCGGGTTTGCTATGGGTTCTAAATGGGCAGCGTTTGTAGTAGTTCCTAATGTGCCTGGCGGTTGGCACTGGATTATAGTAATGTAGAAATCTTTTAGTCTTTCTTTATCCATACACTCATTAAGAGACATGTTTACTAAAAGTTAGTGAATGGTAACATTATGCAAATATTTATGCAAATAAGACCACTTATGCAAATGAGGCCCCGCACCGAGTCTCCGCACATGGCCCCGCACCCCCCTTGGGCCGCCCCTGGCTAGAGGATCTTGATAAATTGGAAGACTGGGCATCAAAATGGCAGATGAAATTTAATGTGGACAAGTGCAAAGTTATGCATCTAGGGAAGAACAACCCAAACTATGGTTACACGATGCAAGGTTCCACATTAGGAACCACCACCCAGGAAAAAGATTTAGGCGTCATTGTGGATACCATGTTAAAACCTTTGGCCCAGTGTGCAGCGGCGGCCAAGAGAGCAAGTAGAATGCTAGGTATCATAAGGAAAGGAATGGAAAATAAAACAAAAGATATTATAATGCCTTTATATCATTCCATGGTGAGACCGCACCTTGAATATTGTGTGCAATTCTGGTCGCCGTATCTTAAAAAGGATATAGTGATTTTAGAAAAGGTTCAGAGAAGAGCCACCAAAATGGTAAAGGGGATGGAAGGATACTCCTATGAAGAAAGGCTAAAAAGGTTAGGGTTCTTTAACCTGGAAAAGAGACGGCTGAGGGAAGATATGATAGAAGTCTATAAATTAATGAACGGAGTGGAACGGGTAAACGTAGATCGATTATTTACCTTATCAGAATATAGAAAGGTTAGGGGGCATGCAATGAAGCTACATGGTAAACTATTTAAGACTGATAAAAGAAAATATTTTTTCACTCAACGTGTAATCAAACTCTGGAATTTGTTACCGGAGGATGTAGTAAAGGCTGTTAGTGTATCTGGGTTTAAAAAAGGTTTGGACAAGTTCCTGGAGGGAAGGTCCATAAACCATTATTAAGAAGGGACCCAGGATATCAATGCTTGACCCAGTACAAGCATTGTGGAACCTGTGTCTTTTGGGGAAACTGCTAGGTACGTATGACCTAGATTGGCCACTGTTGGAAACAGAATACTGGGCTTGATGGACCTTGGTCTGACCCAGTATGGCATATCATGTTCTTATGTTCTTATGTACCTTACATATAAGACTAATTCTTTAACACCTGTTTTGTCTGTGGACCTATCCAGCATCAAACTCAAATACTGTATATCCTGTAGCTCACGAATCAGGTCTTTTCTTATTATTTTGCAATGTGTGAAATGAACGTCTTGCACCTTTTGTCATTTTTATACTTGTCTCTTACCTCAACCCCTAGTTTACCAGTTCAGTTCAGCAACTTTTCAAAGTCAGAAAATGGCTTTTATTTCTTTGCAATATAATAAAAACATTAAAAAGGACTTTCATATGGTCAAACATTTTTTGATCCATTTTTTTATACATAAAGCCAAGGGTGTATCTTCTGGAGTTGTGGCACACGTCTGATGCTGGATTGATGTCTCATGTTTTTTTGGAAAGGGCCAACAAAGCCTTTCACTACCTTAGAATTTTGATCTGCAATACGAGGTAAGGAAACATAAATCTCACCACTAGCTATACCTTTCCTCTGATCAAATGCAAGCCATTTCACTTCCTTGCACCATTCTTCTTTGAATGTCCTCCCCTTTGCTGTTTGATGCTGGCTTGTTGAAGGGGTGATTTCTACCTTAACGTTTGTTGATTCCCCTTCAGCTCTACTTTCCAATGCCTCATTCGCTTTAGCCAGTTCCACTTCATGTTGCAATGAAGATCATTTCTTTTTGCTTGCTAGTGAAATGCTTTATGATGCCTCACTCAGTTTAGCCATCTCAATGTCTCTTTCCAATGAAAATTGTTTCTCGCTTCTTTCCAATGAAAAAATTTGTCAGTCGCAATTGCTTTGCATATTTCTGTACCCCAACTGTGGGTGCATGTTTCATTTTGATGATATTCACTAAAATATATTAATATTGCAGCACAACAAATATTTGAAGGACATAACACACATTTACACCTTGTCCCCAACAGTCTCTCTCCCTCTTAATCTCCTCAGATTTAGCCACAGATACAGAGTATATAGCCCATCCAATCTGCCTTGCTACAACTTCTATTCAGCTTTACAGTCCCTTCTTCTCCTTCACATTCTTTGTCCTTTATTCTTGAAATCGGATAACTGTCCTTGTTCCCACCACCATTGGCTGTTCTATGCAATGTTTTTAGATTACTCCTGATTCTATCCCCTTTCACCCTCATTGCATACTCTCATACTATGGTCTCTTGCCTATTGAAACAGTCCTGCTTCCCATGAATGTGTTTCTACGAGATATTTATTGATATTTTTTAAAATTTACAATTGTGACACAACAACAGAAACATATCTGTGAAACCACAGGTGAAATACAACTCCAAACAAAACCTTCTAACCCCCATCCCTCCCTCCGGGGCCTTGCAGGCCCAGCCAGGCAGCCAACTAGTCGTTACCCTAACTTACTATGTTGACTATGCAGGCTAGTATTAATTCCCAAGTACATCCTATATTGGAGAAGTGATAGGGAGAAAAGAGAAAAAAAAAAGAAAGAAGAGAGAGGTACCCATCACACTGAGGCCATATTCGCATAACGATCTAAGGCAGACCACTTATTCTGTTTTGGAAATCCACCTTTAAGGCTAGAAATTTTGTCCTGCGCTTTTTCGTATTTGCTATAGAGGCACACTTGAGTCCACCATAATTGCCAGTTGAGTTTTGTAGGGTCTTTCCAATTGAGTAAGATTGCTTTTATGGCTATCGTTATCATGAAGTTTAACATAAAAAAAATGCCTTTCTTCCAACATGGGAATCTCTGCTAGGGATCTCAAAACGATTATGCGCCAAGACAGGGGGAAGGAAAAACATAATACTTTTTGTATCCTAGCCCAAACAGGAGCCCAAAAGACTTGAATGTAAGGGCAATCCAAAAACATGTGTCGCAAGGTACCCTTTTCCTTCTGACATGTCCAGCATCTAGTAGTCACCTCTTTATTCCATTTAGCCAGCTTGATCGGGGTGACGAACGCCTGGTGCGCAAAGAAAAACATTGATTGTGTGAGAGCGGCAGACCTTGATGTTCGGATGCGAGGACCTCAAAAGGAACTCCACGTTTGTTGTGATAATTTGGCTCTGATTTCTTCTTCCCAAATCATCAGCAGTCCCTTTCCAAGGGATGAGGAATGGGCTTTAAAGAAAGCATATAAGCTTGAAATAACACCTTTTTTGAAACTGATCTCCATCATGATCCTGTCTAACCCCCATGAATGGGAAAACTCACAGGGCTTCCTTTTCAAACAGCCAAAACAGTGTCTAAGTTGAAGCCACTGAAAATAGCATGAGGAAGGTAAACCGAACTCATTTTGTAAGGAGTTGAATGGCTTCCAAGAGGCTCCATCTATCAGTTGCCCCACCGACCAAATACTGCATCTTTGCCAAGTTGCCCAAGCAAAGGGAACTTTTTTATTTTAAATAGAGGATTATGCCATATAGGCAGCTGGAGTGAAGGGGGATTTTCCTTCTTAATAATAGGTAGAAGAGCCTGAAAAGCCTTTTGCATAGATATAATTATGCGGCCCACTCTAGCGGGATCCAGACAGCTCATCCCCATAAGTAATTTAGCTGGACAAGGATGGACCAGACGCTCTTCTAATTCCAACCATATGGGCTTCTGCATATGTAACTCTCCTGCTGACCACAAGGCATCTTGCTTTAAGAGGGCGGCAAGATGATACCAATAGAAGTCCGGAAAATGAACCCCTCCTTCATTTTTGAAGGCTTTTAACTTCATCATTGCAATCCTGGGCAATTTCCCATTCCAGGGAAAGGCGCTTATGATGCACTCCAAGGATTTATATATCGACATTGGGAATAAAATGGGCAACATCCCTAATATTTAATTCAGTTTCGGCATCAGTACCATCTTTATGGATTCCAGACGACCCCACCAGGTAAGATGCAAAGGGGACCATTTCAAAGTGAAGGACCGCACCATATCTTACAACTTTTCCATATTAATTCGTAGTGTTTCATCCAAAGGGGTATGATATTGGACACCCAAATATTTTACCGCTGAAGATTCCCATTGAAAAAAAGAAGTCCTCTACCATTTTAGCATTGGCTCGCTGATTCATAGGAAAAGCTACTGATTTCATCCAGTTGACGTTGTATCCTGAGAGCTTTGAATATCGATCAATTAGCTGCAAAAGAGGAGAAATTGAGGATGGACAGAGAAAAAGTAGCAGATCATCCGCGTAAGCTTACAGTTTAACTTGAAGGTCCACTATTGTGATACCTTTAATCTCATCTGCTTGTCTAATGAGCAATGCCAGGGGTTCCAGTGCTAGATTGAACAGCAGAGGTGACATCAGACATCCTTGGCGTGTACCTCTGAACAAGGAGAAAGATAGCAAAAGCTCTCCATTAGCAAGAATCCTTGCCATGGGGTTATTTATTTATTTATTTACAATTTATTTTATTTATTTATTTTATTTTATTAACATCTTTTATATACCGCACTATTCGTTATCAGCGCGGTTTACAGAGAAGAAGAAAACTTCAGACAAGTTACATTTATCTGGTTTTTACATATAACAGGAACAATAACTTGGATAACCGGGGTAGTATTTACAACAAATAGCAGTCAGAGAAATTATTTACATTCGGAAGACATATTGTCTGAAAAGAGCCTTGTTAATATGGGAAAGTGGTTACGTGGACAGAAAGGGGTTGTTGCTATTTGAGTGTGCCTGTGTTTCTATGTCCTCTGAGAAGTAATTTTTGAAAAGGTGATGTTTCAAGGCCTTCTTGAACTGGATGAGATCAGAGATGGCCCTAATGTGTGATGGAAGGGTGTTCCAAAGTTTTGGAGCGCATAAACTGAAGGATCGGCTTACTGTTGGAGAGTTGTATCTTAAAGTCTCTTTTGGTACCATTAGCATATTTAATTCCGTGGTTCTTCTTAGTCTGTTGGGAGTGATTGGTTGGATCATCTCTGATAATGAGGAGGGAGCGAGTCCTTTGTGAGCTTTAAAGGCCAGGAGCAGAGTCTTGAAGGTGAATCTCGCTTGAATAGGAAGCCAATGAAGTTGTTTAAGAAGAGGTATTACATGTTCTCTTTTAGGTACCCCAAAAAGCACTCTTGCTGCACTGTTCAAGGCTAGTTGAAGCGGGTTTAGAGTATATTGGGGGAGCCCTTGTAATATAGAGTTAGCATAGTCAAAATGGGGAATAATTAGAGCCTGGTAGACAGTTCGGAAATCATCCGGATCAATCAGTTGTCGGAGATGTCGGAGGGAGCGAATCTTGAAATAAACTGCCCTTACTGTGTTGGCTATGTGGTACTTCATGTCCAGTTTTTGATCCAGAGTCACTCTAAGGTATCGGATATGGGATTTTACTTGCAGCTTGGCATCTTGAACCTCAAGGAATGTAGGTGGCATGAACTTAGTATTCCTTGAGATAAAAAGAACTTCCGTTTTTTTATGCTGAATTCTGAGATTTTGAGTCAGTAGCCAATTTGATATGGAATTAAAACAGTTGGTTATGGGGGTGAGGTTCATCTTATCTATGCAGAACGGCATATATAATAACACGTCGTCAGCACAGATCAATTTCTTATATACTGCACTATTCGGCATCAGCGCTATTTACATGGAACAGAGAAATCAGAACGTGAAACATAGTTCTGAGTTTACATATAACAGGACAGTAAACTTGGATAAACAGGGGAAACTATTTACACACTGGAGTCATAGAATAAATATCATGAGAAATTATGGACAGGAAATTATGGGTTGGCATGCAGCACCTGTATCATATCCACAAATCTCTTTGGGAAGTCAAACAACTCCAGCACATGAAATAGGAAAGGCCATTCTAGCCTGTCGAAAGCTTTTTCAGCGTCCAATGACAGGCTGACATATGGAGAGTCAAGGTGTTCTGCAACTTCTAGCAGATTACATAGTAGCCGAGAATTGTCCATCGTGGATCTATCAGCAATGAAGCCACATTGATCTGTGTGTATTAGCGATTGTAAAACCTTGGCAAGACGGCTGGCCAGGACATTTGAATACAGTTTATAGTCCGTGTTCAGGAGTGAAATAGGTCTATAATTGCTCACCAGCTCCGGATCTTTTCCTGGCTTTTCCAGCACCACTATCGTTGCATTGGCGAATGCTCCCGTCTTACTGCCTTGCTCCTGAAACTGTTGATAGTAGGTCAACATATATGGAAAAGATCCTTTGCAAAGGTCTGGTAGAATTCTAACGGTAATCCATCAGGTCCCGCCGCTTTCCCACTTTTCATTCTCATTAGGGCTTCCTTCAGCTCCTCTAATGTGATATCTTTGCCAAGAGAAATTACTTGCTTTGCCCCGAGTTTAGGGAGAGGAATCTGACTCAAACATTTTTTAATGGCGGATTCATCATAGGACTCTTCAGAATTATATAGTTGCATATAGAATTTATGGAAGGCTTCCACGATTTCCTTACTATTATTTAATGGACCATGCTGCTCATCTTTTATAGAAATAATATGAGTTTTATCGCGTCGTGACTTCAATCTTAAAGCCCATAGCTTGCCCGCCTTGTTCATCTCCGTATGATACTGTGATTGTTGAACAAACATACTTTGTTCCACCTCCCGATTAAGTATTGTATTATACTGATAACATAACTTTTGTAAATGTATTAGTGCCCTAGAGTTGAATTGCCTTTGCAAAATTGTCTCGCCTGCCCTAATCTGCTGATCAAGGGCCTTGAGCTTATTTTTGGCATTTCTATCTGCAGCGATAGAGAAGCTTGTTATGACCGCTCTTATTGAAGCTTTAAAAGCTTCCCACCAAGCCCAAATAGGTGTGTCCCCTGGAGAGTTAGTATTAAAATAATCCCTAATAGCTTGCTGAATTTGTAACTTAAAGGGTTCATCTGCTAACAATGATCTTGTAAAAGACCAGGGATGTTGCTTCTTAAGATCTTCCAATAGACCGAGCTCCAACACAGTTGCTGCATGATCCAAGATGTGAGTGCTTAAGATGTCTGTACCTTTCACTTCTTGAACTAGTGTTCTAGAGACCAAAAAAAAGTCTATCCATGAATGGGAGCCATGGGGATGTGAAAAAAAGGTATAGTCGTTTTTGGAGGGGTGCAAAAGCCTCCAGATATCCACTATACCCATGTTAGCCATACTGGATTCCAAAACCACCAAAGCATCTTCATCTTCAGCCTGCTAGGTTTGCAGTCGATTAGCAGGTCCAGGACCATATTAAAATCACCTCCAAGAATAATTGGAAAGGAGGAGTCTACTTGAATCACTTCCGCCAGGGACTGAAAAAAATTTGGACAGTCACAATTTGGAGCATAAATATTAACTATAATTACATGCTTTTTCTCCACTTCCATATGCACTTTAGCCTACCTACCTTCGAGATCTGCCCGTTCAGGGAGAAACTGAGCATTGAGCCGCTTACTAACTAGTATTGCCACCCCGTCGTTCTTCCCGATGGCAGGGGCATGTACAGCCAGGCAAAATCTTCCAAGAGCAAGTTTCATGGTCTCCTTAGTAGATAGGTGAGTTTCTTGCAGCATTATTATATCTGCTTTTTGCTTCTGACAGTATGTTATAATCTTTTTCCGCTTGGCAGGATGATTAATGCCCTTTACATTCAAGGACAGAACTTTAAGGGGGTTCATAATAAATCTGAGTATTACGATTTAAGAAAAATCATTTTTATTATTATTATTATTATTGTCCTCAACATTTCCACTGCATTGTACAGACATTACGCATATAGATAGGGTTAGCTCACTTCTTCATACCCTTCCTCACATCATTGGCTTATCACATCGCTCTCTGCAATTTCAACAGTAACTGTAACAGTAACATTATTATCCTTAGTATCTCTATTATTATTATTATTATTGTTATCCTTCTCTATATTCATCTCCATCTCCTGCACTCCGGCGGCCATCTGCTCTCCTCCTCCTGCAGAGGATCGAGCCTGCCGGAGCACCGGATCGCCTCCTCACTACGTGCTGCCCAATCCGGGCAGCCTGATCTCTGGATTAAAGGAGCGCTACTCGAGCGCAGCAGCCTCTCCATCTCCTGCACTCCGGCAGCCATCTGCTCTCCTCCTCCTGCAGAGGATCGAGCCCACCGGAGCACCGGACCGCCTCCTCACCGCGTGCTGCCCAATCCGGGCAGCCTGATCTCTGGATTAAAGGAGCGCTACTCGAGCGCAGCAGCCTCTCCATCTCCTGCACTCCGGCGGCCATCTGCTCTCCTCCTCCTGCAGAGGATCGAGCCCGCCGGAGCACCGGACCGCCTCCTCACGTGCTGCCCAATCCGGGCAGCCTGAACTCTCAGTTAAAAAAAACACCAGTAAGGCGTGCCCGCGCCTGTCGGGCCCGCGCCTGAGGGCCTCGCCAGAGGGCCCTTTGGCGTGGCCCTTAGGCGTGGACCGTGGATCCGAGATATTTACCTCTGCCTCCCTTGATCCTACATAAGCTGAGCAACGGCTAATCTAGCCAAATCCAGGTACTTTTAACCTATGATATGCATTAGTCTGCTTTGAGAATTCAGTACATCTAACTGATAGCCTAAACCCTAATTCTTACAAGCTTATCAGTATAAATTTTAAACTACCTACACAGTTGCCATAAAAGGTCTGATGTTTCCTTACTGCGAATGTCTCAAAATACTCTGTTAATCTTGTTACTAAATGTGTCTACAGCTTTGTGATGTTTTGCTTATGTGCAGTATTACCTGTGAAGCTGATTATCTTAAACGTTACCCTGAAGTATCTGTTGCATTATACCCACCAAACTTGTTTCGATGTAAGTGTCTACCCGGGAAATAACCTAGTCCCCTTCATCGGAATACCAACCCTTAGCCATCTCCCTCACAACCCAACGATTAACACATAACACACAACATTGAGTCTCAACCACAGTACAAATACATTTAAAATGCCTTGCTCAAATACCTTTTGTCTAAAACTATTATGCAGCTGTTTAACAATTATGACACTAAGGGGCTTGTTTACAAAGCCGCGGTAGCGGTTTGCGATCGTAATCGGAGCCGCGGCCCCATTGATTTCAATGGGGCCGCGGCTGCGATCGCGATCGCGAACCACTACCGCGGCTTTGTAAACAAGCCCCTAATTGCACTGACCAACAGTCTAAACAACAAAAACTACAAACCAATCCCAATAATACAAAGAACCATCCGACCATACCCCCCTTCATCTCAAATACTCATTGGCATCAACACAAAAGTAAATCATCACAGACTAATACATATAAAACCTACTACACTCACCCATCCACACAATCAACCGACAAACATATATTCTTTGTCCTGTATCCTAATAAATGCAAGATCTATGAAAAATAAACTACCTATCTTCATTGACTTACTAAATGATCAAAAGCCAGACATCCTATGTGTTACTGAAACTTGGCTGACTGACTCTGATGTTGTTTACTAAACCAACTCAACATGAACAACTACGACATATCTCATACACACAGAAACACTAAAAAAGGAGGTGGAGTCCTTATAATGACAAAAAAAGAACTAAAGGCCAAACCACATCCAGCTGATTTCCCAAATAACATTGACACCCTCATCATAAAAATTGCTCATTTCAGAATTTGTTTATTATACAGACCACCGGATCAAAAATCAGAAAACTTGGATGCCCTAATAGAACTCCTCGGCTCATCCACAGACACCAACCCTATAATATTACTAGGAGATTTTAACCTCCCATCCCTACCCCCATCACACTCAGCTCTTTTCCTGGAATCATTAGTTGATATGGGTTTCCTCCAAATCATTAATACAAAGACCCATAATAAAGGTGGAACCATTGACCTAGTCTTTCTACCAGAAGTATTCCAAAAATATTTTAACCGGTCATCGCTCGAGTGTACACCTATTCCTTGGTCAGACCATCACCTGATTAAATTTACCTTAGCCTATACTGGAATAAACAATAAAAATAACTTACAAATAACCCCCCCCCACCTAGATTCACAAAATTTAACGCTGATGAATTCATCGATCTAACTATTCCCTATCTCACCCTATTACCAACTGACCTAGATGAAGCTGTTGCAACTTGGCACAATACAATTAATAATGCAGCTACATATAAACAATCCACCAATAAGAAAAGCTGCTCTAGAATGGGAAATGCACCCTGGTTCAACAGCACCTTAAAACGAATGAAGAGAGAATTGAGGAATATTGAATCAAAATGGTGCAAAACCAAATCTACCTCCCGTTACAGCTTCTGCCTCGATCCAGACAGAGGCCCTATTGCCAGTTGAAGAACCAGTTCCATGTGCAGGGTGCCTGCATGCTGAAGCTCTGAGGAAACAAGTGGAGGAACTCAGAGAGGAGGTGGCGAGGCTGAGGAGCATTCAAGACAGTGAGAAGTACATTGATGAGATGCTGCTTGCAGCAACCAGGCTCTCCAGCACAGGAGAAGATGGGTGTCAACAGAATGTCGATGGTTGGACAAAAGTCACCAGAGCCTGCAAAATCACCAATCCAACTTCTCCAGCCCTTGAATTGAAGAACCATTATGCAGCCCTGGAAGTGGAGGAGGTGAAAGCATCCCTGGAAAGGGAAGAACCAGAGTTCAAGTACCCCATAGTTGCAGAATCAGTGACCAGAAGGAAACGAAGGGTAGTGGTGGTTGGAGACTCTCTTCTGAGGGGTACTGAGGCGTCCATCTGCCGACCAGACTTGATGTCCAGAGAGGTATGCTGTCTGCCTGGTGCCAAGATCCAAAATGTTACGGAGAATTTGCCGAGACTCATCAAGCCCACTGACTATTACCCAATGTTGCTAATCCATGTTGGAACAAATGATACTGCCAGGTATACCTCGGAACGTATCAAAAGTGACTTCATGGCTCTGGGACAGAGGGTGAAGCAGGTAGGTGCACAGGTGGTGTTCTCTTCAATCCTCCCTGTTGAGGGTAAAGGCCAAGGCAGAGAGGCTCGCATCCTGGAGATTAATGCATGGCTGCGTGGATGGTGTCTTCGAGAGCGTTTTGGTTTCCTAGACCATGGGATGCTGTTCCAAGGGTTGCAGAGCAGAGATGGCATCCATCTGTCCAAGAAAGGTCAACACATCTTTGGTAGTAGACTGGCTAATCTACTGAAGAGGGCTTTAAACTAGATTAGTTGGGGATGGGTGAAGAAAGCCCCCAGGTAAGTGAAAGCCCCCAGGTAAGTGATACATTAAATACCTTTATGGAAATGGGTAACAGGGGTGACATATGGAAAGCAGTGTGTATTAATGCCCGTAGCATGGGAAATAAGATCTCTGAAGTTGAAGCTTTGGTGGGAGTGGCTGACTTAGATTTAGTGGCAGTTACGGAAACATGGTTCACAGAAAACCATGACTGGGATGTAACTATACCTGGCTATACTTTATTCAGAAAGGACAGGGTAGGAAGAAGGGGAGGAGGAGTAGCACTATATGTAAAAACTACTATTAAAGCTTTGGAATTACAGAGCTTAAAAGGGAGAGAGGAGGCATTGTGGGTTAAACTAGAAAGAGGGAAAGAGAAATCTATTTGCATTGGTGTGATATACAGACCTCCCTCACAAGAGGAAGAGGTGGACAGAGAGTTAATTGAAGACATACGCAGCATTGCTAGGAAAGGGGAAGTGCTACTGCTAGGAGATTTCAATATGCCAGATGTTGATTGGCACTTTCCTGCTGCAGTATCATCTAGGAGTAAGGAGATCCTGGATTCTCTACAGGGAGAACTATTCAGGCAATTGGTAACAGACCCCACACGTGAAGGGGCCATACTGGACTTGGTGCTTACCAATGGTGAAAGTGTTTCTGATGTTGTAGTGGGAGATCATTTTGCATCCAGTGATCACCAGATGGTGTGGTTCAGTATTAGGACTAGGGCTGTTAGAATCCATTCCAAGATGAAGATCTTAGACTTTAGGAAGACTAACTTTGCGAAGATGGGCCAATACCTCAGGGAGTCATTAGTGGGATGGGAACAGCTGGGGGATGTAGATCAACAGTGGGCAAAACTGAAAGGGGGTATTTTAAAGGCAACCAACCTTTTTGTTAAAATGGTAAATAAAGGCAAAAGGAACAGGAGACCGCTATGGTTTTCGAAGGAAGTAGCTGAAAAAGTGAAGAAAAAGAGGGAGGCCTTCATGAAATACAAGAGATCACAGAGAAAGGAAGACAGGCATCTGTATTTGGAAAAACTTAGAGAAGCTAGCAAAGTAGTCAAGAAGGCAAAGATTCAAAAGGAGGAGGAAATAGCCAATGCAATAAAATGGGGAGATAAGACATTTTTCAGATATATTAGTGAGAAGAGGAAGGGCAAAAGTGGTATTGTCAGACTCAAGGGTACAGGGGGGGAATATGTAAAAGCTGATAAGGATAAAGCGGAATTGCTTAACAAATATTTTTGTTCTGTGTTCACAGATGAAGAACCAGGAGCAGGACCTCAGAAAACACCCACAAATAAGAACAGAAGCGAGGGACATCTTGAACAATTTTCAGAAGACTGTGTTCGTGAGAAACTAGCTCAACTTAAAGTAGACAAAGCGATGGGACCGGATGGGATACACCCTAGAATACTGAGGGAACTTGGGGACGTTCTAGCAACTCCACTGACTGACCTTTTCAATGCCTCGTTGGAGTCGGGAGTGGTGCCAAAGGACTGGAGAGAGGCTCATGTGGTGCCTTTACACAAAAGCGGAAGTAAGGATGTGGTTGAAAACTACAGGCCGGTTAGTTTAACTTCAGTGGTGAGTAAATTAATGGAAACGCTGTTGAAAGAGAAAATAGTGAGGTTTCTGGAGTCCAGCGGATTACAGGATCCGAGGCAGCATGGATTCACCAGAGGCAGGTCTTGTCAGACAAATCTGATTGATTTCTTTGACTGGGTGACCAGGGAGTTGGACCGAGGGAGAGCTCTAGATGTGGTGTATTTAGATTTCAGTAAAGCCTTTGACACTGTTCCTCACAGGCGACTTATAAACAAACTGAGCACCCTAGGGATGGACCCTAAAGTTACTGCTTGGGTTAGAAATTGGTTGGGTGGGAGGCGACAAAGAGTACAAGTAAATGGAGCTCACTCTGAGGAGAAGGATGTTACCAGTGGTGTGCCCCAGGGATCTGTCCTTGGTCCGATTCTTTTTAACATCTTTGTTAGTGATATAGCGGAAGGGCTGTCGGGTAAGGTTTGCCTCTTTGCGGATGATACCAAAATCTGCAATAAAGTAGACACCCAGGAAGGTGTAGATAACATGAGGAGGGATCTAGCTAAGCTTGAAGAATGGTCTAGAATTTGGCAGCTGGGATTTAATGTTAAAAAATGTAAGGTCATGCATTTGGGCTGCAGCAATCCAAGGGAGCAATACAGCATAGGAGGTGAAGTACTTTTGTCCACTAAAGAAGAGCGGGACCTAGGCGTAGTTGTGTCCGATGATCTTAAAGTAGCTAAACAGGTAGAAAAGGCGACGGCAAAAGCTAGAAGGATGCTTGGGTGCATACAGAGAGGAATGGCTAGCAGAAAAAAGGAGGTGATAATGCCTCTGTATAAGTCTTTGGTGCGACCTCATTTGGAGTATGGTGTGCAATTCTGGAGACCGCACCTTCAAAAGGATGTGAACAGGATGGAGTCGGTGCAGAGGGTTGCTACTAAGATGATTAGTAGTCTTCATTATAAAGCATATGAGGACAGACTTAAGGATCTTAATATGTACACCTTAGAGGAAAGGCGGGATAGAGGTGATATGATTGAGATGTTTAAATACCTCCGTGGCATAAATGTTCAGGGAGAGAGCCTCTTTCAATTGAAAGCAAGTTCTGCGACGAGGGGACATGGGATGAGGGTGAAGGGAGATAGATTCAGGAGTGATATGCGGAAATATTTCTTTACGGAAAGAGTAGTGGATCCGTGGAATAGTCTCCCAGTGGAGGTGGTAGAGATGAGGACAGTAACTGAATTCAAAAAAGCATGGGACCAACACAGAGGATCTCTAAAGGTAAAAAGTGGACTGTTGTAGTTGTTGTTATGGAAGGACAGACTAGATGGGCCTTGTGGTCTTTTTCTGTCATCATGTTTCTATGTTTCTATGTTTCTATGTTTCTATTATGACGCTTATCATAGCTACCTTAAAAAGTACAAAGAAGCATCAGACGGCGCAAAGAAAAATTACCACTCAGCTATATTAACCAAATCCATTAATAGACCAAGAGAACTTTTCAGCATCGTCCAAAACTTAACAAATAACTCATATGGGTCCAGCAATGAAATTATCGATATCTCTGCCCAGACTCTAGCTGACCACTACATAAATAAATCAAAAACTTTTGCATTCACTCCAAATCCTCTATCCCTTTCCCACCAACATCAATTGGAAAAATGGTCCGATTTCCACCCGATAACTAAAGATATACTCAAGAATACAATTTCAAACTTGAACACTACCACTTCTCAACTTGATCCATGTCCAGTAAACTGGATTAAGCACACTCTCCCTACACTATCCCCCTTTATCCTTCCGATAGTCAATCTTTTGCTGCACCAAGGGTACTTACCACCTTCCCTCAAACATGCACAAATCCGCCCGATAATCAAAAATAACACCCTTGACAAAACATCACCTAATTCCTACAGACCTATTTCAGGCATTCCATTTATGGCTAAACTAATTGAAAAGGTCGTTCAAACTCAAACACAGCCCCCCTTGATGACCAACAATATGGCTTTCGTCCCTATCATGGTGTAGACACCCTATTAACAGTACTTTTTGATACCTTAATAAGAGGTATCGATAACCCTAAATAAGCCTACATTCTCCTCTTTCTAGACATTTCTGCGGCATTTGACAGTGTACACCATACTGTTATGCTTAACAGATAAAAACAAATAGGAATCCACTCAACTGTACATAATTGGTTCACCTCATATCTAACTGATCAAACCCAAACTGTCCGAACTAGCACACAAACTTCTAAAACATACAAACAGGAAATTGGTCTCCCCCAAGGCTCCGCCCTCTCCGCCCTCCTATTTAATATCTATATTCAACCGGTCTGCAACATTTTCAAAAAATTCAAAGTCCTCTATTACATATACGCAGACGATATGATGATGTACATACCATTCACAATCCCAACACTCCCATTGCAACTGTTAACAGAATGCTTCACTGAATTAACAACCTGGCTAAAAGACCACAATCTCCATATCAATCATTCTAAAACTGATATATTAATAGTAACTAAAAATCAATCCTACATTCCTCCAACGCACATCACTCTCCAAAATCACAACATTACTATAAAAAACGAAGTAAAATACCTAGGTGTCACCCTTGACTCACACCTTAGTATGGACACACATATTAGAAACATTACTAAAAAAATCTACTTTAAACTCAAAATTTTAAAACAATTACGTCCACTTGTACTTCTACAAGACTTTCTGAGCATTATTCAGGCAATCATTACACCACACTTTGATTTCGCCAATCTCACTCTACTAGGCACAACAAAACAAAACATTAAGAGACTCCAACTTGCCCAAAATGCAGCAGCAAGAATTGTAATGAAGGTTCCACCATTTGAACATATTACACCTATACTCGCAAACCTACACTGGCTCCCAATACAATCCAGAATAAATCGCAAATTGATTATCACTACATTTAAGACATTAAATAATATGGCCCCTGCCTCTTTAACAAAACTTATCACTAAAGACACATCCCAAACTGCGCTACGGAGAGGCCATACAAATAAAATTAGGATCCCAAAAGATTTCACAATCACCAAAATACAACTAATAAAAAAGCGTTTTCGCATGCAGCTCCCACCCTATGGAACTCCCTCCCTGAAGAAATAAGAGCATTAAATGATGCAAAGGAGCTCCGCAAGAAATTAAAAACATATTTGTTCATTTCCCATTTCGGCACACTAGAAAATACCTTACCACTAACAGGAAATGGTTAATAGATATCTCAGGGAATACCTAATTCAATTTTTTCAATCTAGATACAATTAATAGATGATTTAATAACTATTTGTCAATCCTGTAAAGAGAAATATGTAAATAGTTTGAAATATATAAATAGTTTGATTGTTATATAACAAATTATTTACCATACATAGTTCAATCATGTTTAATATATTAGCAAATTGTACTTAGTTATCTAATGTTTCATGTAAAACAGACCTGTTATTCTGTTCATTTTTCGTTCATTGTAAACCGCACCTGATCTGTGGAAACTAGCGGTATATAAGCAACTGTTAAATAAAAATAAAATAAATAAATAAATAAATATTCCCATTAAGTCTGCCCTAGATTTCCCGCGTGATAGGTACCACATACACTTACCATAACCAAGATAGGCTTGCAAGGCACCAACCTTACCCCACAAAGGGGGTATAAATTAAATGGGTGAGACAGCAAGATTACAAAATGGCTGCTGCAAGACACAATTTAAGGCCAAAAAAACTACCGACACCCCGGTTTTCCTCATTTTATGTTTCAGAGGTTTGCCAAACGATATATCCTAATTACTGTATATGTAACTTTCTGCCCTCTTACAGGAAATAAGACATAGCTGACACTCTATCCTCCACCAATTTTCATGTCATTGAAAGCATGTCCCCATATTGAAGACCCAAACAAACATTCTTAAGTAGTTTATACTATAAACAGCAATCCCAGTCCCCTCCCCTTAACTGCCTAGTAACTAGCAAGAATACAAAGAACACAGATGTTATCTGCTGCATTACTCCTCATTAAAAACAAAAGAATAGATAACTCTCTTCTACATTAGGAGAGCATCTTAACAAACTGCTACATAATTACATGAGTGACACTCCGGCGCACAAGTATCTTAGAGCATCCAAGGTTCCCTCCGACGAGAAAGTCCAAGAGGGAGACCACAACACTTATTCACATTCTATCGCCTCCACCGGAAACTTATTAGTGAGAATTATTATGGCAAGCTCAAAAACCGCTCCCTTGCGCTCAGCAGCTCTTTCCAGTGTCACATCATAAGAAGAAAACTTATACTCTTTGGTATTATTCCAAGCCGTATACCAGACTAATTATGACAACATCATTGCATCCTTAAAGCCTCCTGATCTTCGATAAACTGCAATACCGCTGCAGGGTCTTCGAAGGATTTAGAGTGGTTGTCCAGTGTTACCTTCAGTCGAGCGGGATAAAAGAGCCCATAGTGTGCCTGGTGTTTCTGCAGATGCGGTCTCAGCTCGAAAAACTGTTTCCTTTTTTCTACCGTTGCTTTACAAAAATCAGGAAAAAAACGAGATATTATGCCCTTGAAATGTCACCGAGGACTGCGCCCTAGCAGCTGCCATTATTTGCATTGCTTGCTGATATCTCAATAGGCAAAAAATTATCAGCCTTGGCCTCCGGTTGTGCGGCCCTACTTGTATCGGGACTCTATGCGCTCTTTCAATTTCCAGTGGGCCATTAAGATTCAGCTGCAGCAGCTTGGGAAAAGTTTTACCCAGAAATGCACTTACATCAGGGCCTTCCGCACCCTCTGGTATACCGACTAGTCTTACATTATTGCATCTGGATCTATTGCTGAGATCTTCCAGGTTCAGTTCCAGTCGCACTATCTTTTTGAATGCCTTATTGAGCTGCTTTTACTGCTTCTCATGGGCTACCAGAGCTACGTCCATGTTGTCAATTCAGCCCGTAAACCTCTCCATTTGAGTCTTCATATCCTGTATATCTGATTGCAACTGGACCAGGGTTTCTCCATTCGTGACTACGAGAGCTCTGACCGAGTGAATTTCCCCCAATATCTCTCTTGTTGCTTCCTCCGGTTCCCTTGCGGCAGCCATCTTGAGTGGGGAGAGGGGATCCGACTTTGCCCGTTTAGATCCCGTACTAGCACCAGCTGCAAAATCGAATTTTGTAGTTTACCACTCGACATGCCTCCTTTAATCAGGGCGAGGGCTCATGAGTAAAAGGGAGTCAGAAAAAACAGAGTTTAACACAGGATTCTTGGGTCCAACAGAGCAGAGCTCCTATGCAGCCATCTTGCTTCAGCGTTGGCTCCACCTCCAGCTCTAGGATATATTTAAACATCTTTATCAAATCTCTCCTTTCCCTCCTTTCCTCTAGGATATACATGCTTACATCTTGAAAGGCTGGATTTACCTTAACTCACTGGTGTTGCCCTGGAGACGTACCATCATCGCTGCAGCAGGCCCTGATAAGGGGTGCTAGCGGCAGCAAGGGGGCAGGGGAGCTGCAGGGGTTAGCAGGATAGAGAGTACACCTAGGGTGCCTCCAATCCTTGCACCAGTCCTGAAAATGGGTCATAGGAAATTTATACAGAAACACTAACTCAACCTCCTGAGCTGCATCCACAGTTTTTCTGAACCCCCCCCCCCCCAACACACATACACACTTGCAGTGCTGCTACATCTTCACAGTGCACAAATTCTATTTTACACAGCGTATGGATTAGACCTTTGTGAGTATTCAGAAAGGAAAGGACAAATTGTGGAACCACCAAACCAAGAGCTATAGTCAAGCCCAGCCAATTTCAGCCACCCAGTTATAAGGCACAGTATCTGTCAACAAATTCTCTTTTACACAGAAGTAGCCTGAATTCTAAAGGGCTGAAGGTCACTATAAACTCTGCAGCGTGTGTCAGGAATCCTGCAGATTGATAAGACCAGTCACCACCAACGGTGATTCTCCATGCAGGGGCGGCCCAAGGGGGGTGCGGGGCCATACATCTCAGAGAATACCAATACATCTACTGGGGAAAGAAAACAAGTGGCACTGTCAAAAAGAAACTACATAAACAGAATACCTCAGCTTGGTTACACATTCAGAACACACACCATCACCAAACAAAGAACAAGGGATTGCAATTTAGAAATAGGAAGACAATAATTAAACTGGGAACCCCAAAAGCCAAACTTGGAAAGTACAACAACACTGCAGAAATAAAACTATAAATTAATTTCCTCTTGTACTAAACAAAAACACAAAGATATTAACGATACACATTTCCCGAAGCTGACATATTCCGTTAATAAATTAAAAATAAAAACATATTTTTCTACCTTTTCTTGTTTGTGCATTTTATTTTTCAGTTGCAATTGCTCCAGTCAATTTCTTCTGGTTTTTTCATGTCTTCTGCTAACTCTCTATTGTCTGCTGTCCATTTGTCCTTTCTTCTCTCCTAGTTTTTTTTCCATTCTCTCTCTACATCTGTTTTAACATACTGATCTTTCCCCTTTTGCTCTTTCTTCCATTTCTTTCTTTATTCCTTTTTCATCCACTCAGATTTCACCCTTCCATCCTCAGTCCCCACTTACTTTCCCAATACCTGGCCAATCGTAGATTTTTCTTCCCTCCCACGCAAAATATCTTTTCCCCTCTCCATTCTCATTCCCCCAACCCCATCCCATTCTAGTCCTCCCCCAACATCAGCTCCCTTCTAGTTTCAGCTCCAACCAGCATCCACTCCCTTCTAGTCCCATTCTCCCACCCCCCATCAGACCATTTCCAGTCTTAGCCTCTCTATCAGCCCATTTTCAATCCCATCCCACCATCATCCATTTCCAATCCTAGCTCCCCATTAACCATTTCTAGTCCTATCCTAGCCCCCCATCAGTCCATTTCCAATCCTAGCCCCCCATCAGCCCATTTTCAGTCCTAGCTCCCCCATCAGCCCTTTCTAGTCATATCCTAGCTCCCCCATCAGCTCATTTCCAGTCCAAGCTCCCCCCATCAGCCCTAGCCCCCCATCCATTTCCAGTCCTATCCTAGTCCCTACATCAGCCCATTTCCAGTCCTAGCTCCCCCCATCACTCAGCCCATTTCCAGTGCAAGGCCCCCACTCAGCCCATTTCCAGTGCAAGCCTCCTCCCCATCATCTCTTTCCAGTCCAAGCCCCCCCACTCAACCCATTTCCAGTCCAAGCCGCCCCACTCAACCCATTTCCAGTACAAGTCCCCCTCCCAATCAGCTATATCCAATCTAACCCCCCACTCAACTCATTTCCAGTCTAAGCCCCCTCCACTCAGCCCATTTCCAGACCAAGCCCCCCTCCCCATCAGCTATTTCCAGTCCTAGGCCTCCCCCCCCCCCTGAAGAGCCCTGCGGCTGTCTGACAGGCTTAGAGGGAGCTGGAGAGGCCCCAACTCACCTCGGACAGCTGCCGAAGTGAAGAGCAATGTTTTTCTTCACTTCTGCAGCTGTGTTGTAGTATAGGCCACTGGCGTGCTGAGTGACGGGAATTAGGAAGTTCCCTTTGACCTGGCGTGCTAGCAGCCTGTACTACAGCACAGCTGCCGAAGTGAAGAAAAACAGCACTCTTCACCGGTGGCTGTCAAAGGTGAGCCGGGGCCTTTCTGGCTCCCTCTAAAGCCGACCCTGCCAGTGCTGAAAATGCGAGATATTGGTGTGGGAGACCCCTAAAGCGCGGGGCCCTGTGCGAACAACATTCTAACACAATGGATGGGCCGGCCCTGTCTCTATGTAAAACATTAGAAGCCTCCATGCCTTAATGATTTAGATTTTGAGATGACATTCTAGATCAGCTTCACACTGCAGAATATTTCATGTAATCAGAGTGGCTAAACTCAATAACTTCAGAACAGGAAGTAAATTAATTCTGTGTAAGAATAGAAACCAGAAGCAATTAGTTGTTAAAGATTAGAATGGCAGTGTGATATGACTGTATTCTGATCTCTCCATTATTGGTCAAGATGGCCCTCATGGGTCCCACATTCACTGTTGCCAGCAAGCTGCATCCTCCCCAGTAGCACAACCTAGTGGGTCCCACACTCATTGTCATGGAACTGAATCCCAAGAGCTCTACTCTCATGGGTCTTTCACTCATGGCCACTGAATTCAACTCTGCCTAGTAGAATAACTTTATAGGTCGCATTTTCACTCCTTTCAAACACTTTGAGGGTGATATTCAGCTGACCTTGAGCAGATAACGCTAACCAAACCACTTTGTCAAGTTAACTTTATTTGGATATTCAACTCAAAAAGTACAGGCTGAATATCCAGTCTAAAGTTAACCAGTTATCCAGTTAACTTTGGCTCGCTATTTAGTTGAGCAGTTACCCCATTAAGTTTGACCATCCAGCAATAAAAGTCAGAGCTGATCAGTCACAGTTATACTGCATCTTGGGAACATCCACAGTGAACAGCTAAATTGTATGCAGGCTATTATTTGCCTGCACAAAATTTAGGAGAAGAAAATTTCAAAGAGAGGTTTGTCTGACTAGTTTCCAAAGTTAGCCAAACAAAACCTTTGAATGTTGACGTTTCCCCCCCCCCCCCCCATTGAATCAACCACTACTTGCAAGATCATCCAACCTAGGAGATGGTTGATTATATGCCCATGAAGATAGAGGACACAAGTTGGGATAATGCTGTGCTTAAAGAGGACCTTTCCAAAAGCCATTTATTTAGATAAATAGACATTTCTTTCCTCGGGTAAAATAACTCTCCGATAATTGCTTTTTCTCTATGTGAATAGAGATAGACACATTTGTTCCACAGTGTGAATAGTTTAACAAAATAGAAAGGAAGTGTTCCTGGGGGAGTAATATAACATGTAGTTTTGCATTCTTAAATGAATGCGTATTATTTTTCACAGAGAAAAATCCCACAGAAGCAACAGTTGCAACTTTACAATGGGAAGGTTTTCCAAGTGCAAGTATGCTACAATTAACTTTATTAAAGTCCTCCCCCTTCCATTATTATTTACCACAGATCCCATTTTATGCAACGAGACCTTTTTACCAATGATGCACTTTAATGGTGTTCTTCATGGACAAGCATGATAGTGCTCCTACATGGGTGACATCATTGATGGAGCCCTCGCACAGCAGAGCTCTCCCACTTTCTTCTAGAAGCTTTTGGAGTGGCTCCAATATACTGCAAGTCTATTCCAGCCTGCCACCACTGCATCTCATCTCTTCACTCTTCTTTCATCTGCAGAGCGCTATGGACAGACTGTCCAACAGTCTGTGAAGTTCCTCTATTTTGTATCATCTAACCTGCAATTTATGAGGGTTTTTTTTTTTTTTAGCTTTCTATTTGCTGATGCCACTGTTGCATGTTCTTTTAATCTCCTCTGATCTTCTTAGTCAGTTTTTATTTTACCATTTTAAAAGTTCCTTTATTTTGCCATGTCACCACTATAGGCCGCATTTAGGCAGATTTCTTGTCAAAATCGAGTCATTTGATTTTGCTGTGGCTATTTTTCTGGATGAAATGTCCCAGATTAAACTCTCCAGCAGGTTTAAAAACTGCTCCTGGTATGGCAGGACCATGTCTGTGACAGACACTCACAATTGCTAAATTCAGTGCTTGGGACCTAACCATGAACCTTCTTTTTATCGCTTAAGTTTACAAGTGATATAAAGAGGGCTCGAGGGTCGTCATGAAGAGACATGCAAAAGGATTATGGCATAAATAAGTCTGATTAACCTGAAAGGTCATTAGTGTGCATTGGTACACATGGCTTCTGGAGCTGCATAGGATCCTGGTGGTGCATTAACACTGAGGAGTTATTGAGTCTATAGAGTCAAGCAACAGTAAGGTATCCCAAGTTTCATCTACTGACTCTCACCTGAAGAAGAGGAAAGGATCTTGCTCATCTTCTCAGACATTGGGGACTAACGGCACCAAGCACTGGGCAGAGGCATGATATATCTACATGGTAATTCATTGGAGCATGATGATTGCCGAAACTCAGCCTACTGACTATTAACCAATGTTGCTCATCCATGTCAGCACAAATGATACTGCTAGGTATCCTTTTGAGCATATCAAAAGTGACTTCATGGCTCTAGGACGGAGGGTGAAGCAGATAGGTGCACAGGTGGTGTTCTCTTCAATCCTCCCTGTTGATGGTAAAGGCTGAGGCAGAGAAGCTCGAAACCTGGAGATGAATGCATGGCTGAATGGATGGTGTCATCAAGATCGTTTTGGTTTTCTGGACCATGGGATGATCTTCCAAGGGCTGCAGAGCAGAGATGGTGTCCATCTGTCCAAGAAGGGCCGAAGTGTCTTCAGCAGAAGGCTAACCTACTGAAGAGGGCTTTAATCGGGATTCATTGGGGATTATTTATTTATCACGTTTTATATACCATCTTTTCCTTCAGTCAAAGTGGTTACATAATAGAGTGGGTAAGGGAGGACATTTATGGGAGGGGAGAGGAAAACAATACAGAATAATAAAAACAATGCTGTAAGGTGTTAGAGATATGAAGATTATTGGTTGATGGAGCCATAGTGTTCAGCGAAGAGTAGTGTCTTGAGCATCTTCCTGAAATCCTTAATGTCCTTTGTCGAGCGCATTGGTTCGGGGAGGGCATTCCAAAGTGTAGGTGAAGGAAGGGAAGGGGCTATTTTGGTGGTAGGTTGTTTGGTACATTGGAAGCCGGCTGGAGTGATGATTTTGTTCACCATGCTGCTTCATCTGGGTCTTGAGTTGGAGTCCTTGGATATAATGTGCTGTAATGCAGAGGCTGAGAGGTTATAAAAGATTTTAAATATGTTTAAGGTTGCTTTATATCGTATCCGTGAGTGGATGGGTAGCAAATGCAGCTGCTAAAGTATTGGGGTGATGTGCTCACTTCTTGCAGTGTTTGTAATGATCCGGGCCACTGTGTTTTGTACCAGCTGTAGGGGATGGAGATATTGTGTAGGCAATCCTTGGTAGAGCGAGTTGGCGTAGTCCCGTATAGGTGTGATTATAGCCTGGCATACCGTGCGGAAGTGGTTATTGTCCAGGATGGGTTTGAGTCTTCTGATGAGCTTGAGGTGGTGATGTACTTTGCTGGCAGTTTTGTTGATGTGTGACTGAAGGGTCAATTTGTTATCTAGGATGACACCCAGGTACTTTACTTTGTCCTTCAATGCTATGTGCTTACCTAGGATGCTAATCATACGAGGAGGCGTGAAAGTGGAGCTTCTGGAGATGAACATAGCTTCTGTCTTGTTGCAGTTTACAGAGAGACAGTTGCTAGTAAGCCATGCAAGCACATCCTTGAGGCAATTGGTGATGGGTAAGAGGTTAGGTGTGTGTATGTCAATGGGGGGTATAGACCATAATCTCATCTGCATATTGGCTGTATAGATAAGTTGAAAAGGATGGAGGACAGCGCCGAGCCTTGAGGGATGCTTTGCAGTAGGTTGAATTTGGCAGATTTGATTTCGTACATCTGATCTGTTGGGATCGGTTGCTTAGATAAGATGTGAACCATTTTAGAGTATTGCAACACAATACGATTTCCTGAAGCCGCTGTAGCATAATGGTGTGGGATATAGAGTCAAAAGCCACTGAGATGTCCATAAAATTAGAAGGAGTACTTTTCTTGTGTTGTCAATACTAGAGATAAGGTTATCAAATAATGATGTGAGGAGTGCTTCAACATTGTGCTGTGGCCTGAACCATGTTGTTGAGTGTCCAGAGGGACGTACATAAGAAAGTCCCCAGGTAAGTGAATCATTAAATGTCTCTGTAGAAAGACATTTATACACATGCCCATATAAATGCTCGTAGCCTGGGAAATAAGATCACAAATACTGAGGCTTTAATAGAAGAGGCTGACTTGAATTTAGTGGTGGTTATGGAGACATGGTTCATGGACAACCATGACTGCAATGTAATTATACCAGGCTATAGTTTATTCAGGAAGGACAGGGTAAGATGAAGGGGAGGAGGTGTGGCACTATAATTTAAAAAAATAATATTAAAGCTATAGAATTACAGAGCTTAAATGGGAGAGAGGAGGCACTGTGGGTTAAACTAGAAAGAGGGAACGGGAAATCCATTTGCATTGGAATGATATACAGATCGCCCTCACAGGGAGAAGAAGGAGATTAATAGAAGACATACACAATATTGCCATGAAAGGAGAAGTGCTACTGAAAGGAGATTTCAATATGTCGGATGTTGATTGACACATCCCTGCTGTGGTGTCATCAAGAAGTAAGGAGATCCTGGATTCTTTACTGGGAGAACTATTCAGGCAACTGGTAATGGAACCCACACATGAAGGAGCCATACTGGACTTGGTGCTTACAAATGGTGAAAGTATTTCTGATATTATAGTGGGAGATCATCTCACATCCAGTGATCACCAGATGATGTGGTTCAGTATTAGGACTAGGGCTGATAAAATCCATTCAAAAGTGAGGATCTTATACTTTAGGAAAACTAACTTTGCCCAGATGGAACAATACCTCAAGGAGTCATTAGTAGGATGGGAACAGCTGGGGAATATAGAAAAAACGGTGGGCAAAACTGAAAGGGGATATTTAAGGGCAGCAAACATTTTTATTAGAAAGGTAAATAAATGTAAAATGAAAAGGAGGCTGCTATGGTTCTCAAAAGAAGTAGCTGAAAAGGTGAAGAACCAAAAGGGAGGCTTTCAGGAAATACAAGAGGTCACAAGTATCTATATTTGGAAAAACTTAGAGAAGCTAGCAAAGTAGTCAGGAAAAGAAAGATACAAAAAGAAAAAGAAATACCCCACATTTTTTTTTGCATTGGCTAAGACATTTTTCTGATATGTTAGTGACAGGAAAAAGGGCAAAAGTGGTATTGCCAAACTCAGGGGTGAAGGGAGGAATATGTAGAAGCTGATGAGGATAAAGTAGAATTGCTTAACATATATTTCTGTTCTGTGTTCACAGATGAAGGGCCAGGAGCAGGACCTCAGAATAGGAACAGAAGTGACGGGGAGCTTGAACGATTTTCAGAAGACTGTGTTCGTGAGGAACTAGATAAAGCAATGGAACTGGATGGGATACATCCAAGAATACTGAAGAAACTTGGAAACGTTCTAGCGGCTCCACTTACTGACCTTTTCAATGCTTTTTTGGAGGTGGGGGTGGTGCCAGAGGACTGGAGAAAGGCAAATGTGGTCCCTTTACACAAAAGGGGAAGTAAGGATGATGTTGAAAACTATAGACTGGTTAGTCTAACCTGTGGTGAGTAAATTATTAGAAACACTGCTAAAAGAGATTAGTGAGGCTTCTGGAGTCCAGTGGATTATTGGATCCGAGGCAGCCTGGGTTTACCAGAGGCAGGTCTTGTCAGACAAATCTGATTGATTTCTTTGACTGGGTGAGTAAGGAGTTGGACTGAGGGAGAGCACTAGATGTGGTGTAATTTGATTACAGTAAAGCCTTTGACACCGTTCCACACAGGCGACTTATAAACAAACTGAGCATCCTAGGGATGGACCCTAAAGTTACTGCTTGGGTTAGAAATTGGTTGCGTGGGAGGCAGCAAAGGAAACCGGTACATGGAGTTCACTCTGAGGAGAAGAAGGTTATCGGGGATGTGCTGCAGGGATGTGTCCCTCGTCTGATTCTTTTTAACATCTTTGTTAGTGATATTGCAGAAGGGCTGTCGGGTAAGGTTTGCCTGTTTGCAGATGATACCAAAATCTGCAATGGAGTAGACACTCAGGAAGAAGTAGATAACATGTGGAGGGATCTAGCTAAGATTGAAGAATAGTCTAGAATTTGGCAGCTAAGATTTAATGCTAAAAAATGCAGGGTTATGCATTTGGGCTGCAAAAATCCAAGGGAGTGGTACAGTTTAGGGGGCAAAGTACTTCTGTCCACAAAAGAAGAGCAGGACCTGTTTGTGATTGTCTGATGACCTTAAAGTAGCTAAACAGATAGAAAAGGTGACTGCGAAAGCCAGAAAGATGCTCGGGTGCATAGGGAGAGGAATGACCAGCAGAAGAAAGGAGGTGATAGTTCCTCTGTACAAGTTACTGGTGCGACCTCATTTGAAGTATTATGTGCAGTTGTGGAGACCAGATCTTCAAAAGGATATAAACAGGTTGGAGTCGTGCAGAGGTTGGCTATGAAAATGGTTAGTGGTCTTTGTTATAAACCATATGAGGATAGACTTAAAGATCTTATTTATTTATTTTATTTATTTGGCATAAATTTATACACCGCTCCTTCCAGCGATCAGAAGCGGTCCTTAGGTGGACAAGACAAGGGAATATGTACAGCATAAATTTAGGAATACAGTATGATTACGGTAGGGGGGACTAACAACCACCAGATCACTGTTATACAATTGATTATTCAATAAATTACAGATTGAGCAACCAGAGCAGGTTATAATTGTGCATAGAGATCGCAAAAATACAAGCAATTAGCAGAGCAATATATACATATAAACAAAATTTTTTTATGTATATCTTAATATGTATACTTTAGAGGATAGGCGGGATACAGGAGATATGATAGAGATGTTTAAATAGCTCCATGGCATAAACGAAGAGGAGGAAAGCCTCTTGATTGAAAGCAAGCTCTTCTATTAGAGACATAGAATGAGGATGAAAGGGGATAGACTCAGGAGTAATATGCGGAAATATTTCTTTTCAGAAAGAGTGGTAGATACATGGAATAGTCTCCCAATGGACGTGGTAGAGATGAGGACAGTATCAGAATTCAAAAAAGCATGGAAGAAACACAGGATCTCTAAAGGTAAAAAGGGGACTAGTAGTTGATATAGAAGGACAGACTAGATAGGACATATAATCTTTTCTGTGGTCATGTTTCTATGTTTCTACAATATCAAGGGGTTTCAGGTTTTGACTGAACTCTGTTCCTTGAAACTGCTCTGGAGGGAATGCTGAGTACAAATGTTTCATGAGAATCACCCTTGATGAAGCCTGGAATGGCAAAACAGAGATCTTGGGTGACCATGGGTGATCATTCTGCCTGAAGAACTGACTGTTGCAAGCTAAGTACTTTTGAGCAATTGTTTGTGGCCATTGGTTGTCCCCTCCAGTTAAGTTTGCTGTTTTTTTTGCAGAAGAATCGGTACTGTTAAGTTTTGGTGAAGTGATGGTGTTCACTCTTTTTTGAGGAAATGCTTTATTTAATGAAGTTTACTTATTTTATTGAAATATAATTGATAAAGATTTGGTATCCACATTTTATAATGCAAATTATATCGGAGAGTTTTTCTGGCTGGTGATGGTGAACAAACCTATCCTCTTCGGGCAGGTTCCTGCCATATAGAGAAAATATGATAGAACTACTGAGGCCTTTTCTTTCCATTTAAAATGATTTAAAAATTGATTTTGAAAAAGCTAGTTGTATATTTTGAATTAAGGTGGTTGTTCAGGCAGACCGATGAAGTGCTCAGTGTTTAGGAGTATTACGTTTGACCTTGATAACTTACTTTAGTTGATTGATTGTTAGAGTTATAATTTATTGTATGTGACCTGTTTTTTTTTTTTTTTTTTAGTTTTGTGTATACCTTGACAGTCATGAACCTCACTTCTAAGCCAGGGTATGTGGAGTATGATCTCAGTCTCTCAAATTTACTGCTAAAACTCGGCATAGTACTTCCATCATGCCAAAGACAGCCTCCCTCTGAAGTTTGTATGATGTTACAAATATGGGTAATTTATCAAGGTGTGCATGCAAATTCCTTTTAATTAAGCCTATGGCACCCAACACGATAGGAAATATCTCGGTATCTTTCTGCCACGTTTTCTTGGTCTCCGACTGAATTTCTTGGCTCTTGAAGACTTTCCACCTCTCAGTGCAATTCACATAGTCGCTTGGAATTGCACTGAGCAGGTGCACTTGGAATTGGACATCTATATAATCAATGCCATTCTGATGTTCTTCTCCTTTATCTGGTTTCCTCACATCCAGCTTTTTATCAGTCAGAATGGGAGTATCCCAGGTGATCATAACCTCTTCATTCTCTGTTATTCTTTTGGGGTCACGATCCCATTGCTTTTCAGGCACTGTGATGTAGTGTTTCCAGAGTTTCCAGTGGATGAGGCACGCTACTTTATTGTGTCTTTCTGTATAGACATTTTCTGCCATCAGAACTTCACAGTCAGCTATGAATTGAGTCACTGTTTCCAGCTCTTTCTTACAGAATCTACATATGTCTGTTTTGCCAGTTTTTTCAGTGCTTGCTATAAATCTGTAATCTGCTGTCCTGGGCTGCAACTATAAATCTCTCATCCTTCGGTTTCAGTTCACCTCTCCTTAACCATTCATGTGTCTGTTCTTGATCAACAAAAGGTTCCTGGAGTAACACTCTGTATTTCACACTGTATTTGTTCATTTGCCACTTGTTTTTCCTCATTTGCTGATCTAATTTTCTGAAGAGTTTTTTCTCTTGTTTTGCAAATTCTGTCACTTCCTTTCCTGTGTATGCTTGTGAATTCTCACTCATTCCTTCAAGTTGTTGGAATGCTTGTCCAAGTTTGATGATGGAGATGTTTACTTTCATATTTCAGAAATTTTTGCATATTTGGATCTGATGATACTGTTAGGTAGGCTTGAAGGCCTATGATAGCAGCTCTGTATGCATAATCCATCTCTATAAGGCCTAACACGCTTTCAGCTATAGGAATGTACAGTTTTGGCACACACTGATTCTTGTAAATTACCTTATGTTCTTTCCTTTACTCCGAGATATTTATATACACCTTTATACACTAATGGTGGAAATGGACTTGGACATTGTGGCCATTACAAAAACTTGGTTTAATGAATCGCATGATTGGGATATAGCCATAGCTGGCTATAATCTATTCAGAAGAGACAGAGAAAATGGAAACAGAGGAGGAGTAGCCTTGTATGTCAACAGCAATATTAAAGCTACTGAAATGCAGAGGGCATGGGGAAAAGAAGAAGTGCTCTGGATTGTGTTGGAAAGAGGAGATGGCACTGTCATCCATACTGCTGTAGTCTACAGACCTCCGACTCAAATCGAAGAGATAGATTACAAATTGATTATAGATATTGCCAAGATAGCCACAAAGGGGGAAGTAATCATATTAGGTGACTTTAATATACCCGATGTGGATTGGATTACTCCTTTTGCAAATTTTGAAAGAAGCAAAAAAATTGTGGATGCTTTCCAAGATGCGTTACTTAGACAAATGGTGATGGAACCAACCAGGGAAAGCTCAACGCTGGATTTAGTGCTCACCAATGTCGATAGCATGTCAAATGTCTGGGTGGGTGCCCCTGTGAGCAGCAGTGATCATCACATAGTGTGGTATGAGATAAAAGCCAAGGTGCAGTCCAATCATAGCAAACTCAAAGTCCTAAACTTCAAAAATACTGACTTCAGTAAAATGGCCAAGTACCTAAAGGATGAGTTGGCAGTGTGGAAGGGGATAAGGGAAGTGGAATTGCAATGGGCTAAACTAAAGGTGGCAATAAAAGAGGCAACAGATAAATATGTAAGAAAAGTAAATAAAAACAAGAGGAGAAGGAAACCTATTTGGTTTTCCAAAGAAGTGGCTGCTCAAATAAAGGCAAAAAACACAGCTTTCGCAAAATTCAAAAGCTTGCAAACAGAGGAACACAGAAATGAATACAGGATCAAACTCAAAGAGACAAAAAGAGAAATAAGGAAAGCAAAATCAAAGGCAGAGGAAAAGATGGCTAAATATGTTAAGGGTGGCGACAAAACTTTGATATATTCGGGAAAGGAAGAAGATCAGAGTTGGAATTGCAGGACTCAGAAGTGCTGGGAAAGGACTTTTGGAAAGTGACATTGAAAAAGCGAAATTGCTAAACAAATACTTCTGCTCTGTTTTTACTAAAGAAAATCTTGGAGAAGGACCACCTGTGACTCCCAAATATAAAAATGGGAATGAAGTAGATACCACAGCATTCACAGAAGATGAGGTGTTAGAACAACTTGCAAAACTGAAAGTGGACAAGGCCATGGAACCAGATGGGATACATCCCAGGATACTGAAAGAGCTCAGAGAGGTTCTTGCAGGGCCATTTAAGGATGTTTTCAACACATCCTTGGAAACAGGACTGGAGAATGGCTGATGTGGTTCCTCTATACCAGCGATGGCGAACCTATGGCACGCGTGCCAGCTGTGGCACGCGAAGGCCTTGCAGCTGGCACGCGGGAAGGTCCGCAAGTAAAATAAAAAAATTTAAAAAAAGCTGTCTTCTCCCGCTGCCGGGGCCGCGGCGGCAGAATCGAGTGTGCCGCGGGGCCCCCCCTGCCCAGCACAGCCTGCCCTCCCCCTCTATCCGCTCTCTCGTCGCAGCTCACAGTGACACGTGCTGGCTTTCAGAGAGCGAGGGAAGAGTTTCTCCCTCGCTGCTCTGTTAAGCCCGCGGGGGCTTAACAGAGCCGCGAAAGGGCAACTAATCCCTTCGCGCTCTGAAAGCCGGCGCGTGTCACTGTGAGCTGCGACGAGAGAGCGGAATGAGGGGGAGGGCAGGCTGTGCTGGGCAGGGGGGGGCCCCGCGGAACACTCGATTCTGCCGCAGCGGCCCCGGCAGCGGGAGAGAAGACAGCTTTTAAAAAAAAAAAAAAATTCCCTCGGCTGGGCTGGGCTGGGCTGGGCTGGGCTGGGGGGGGTTAGGATTGCTGATGGGCTGGGCTGGGCTGGGGGGGGTTAGGATTGCTGATGGGCTGGGGGGGTTAGAATTGCTGATGGGCTATGGGGGGGCTGGGGGGGGTTAGGAGTGCTGATGGGCTGGGGGGGTGAGGAGTGCTGATGGGCTATGGGTGGCTGGGGGTGTTAGGAGTGCTCATGGGCTGGGGGGTTAGGAGTGCTGATGGGCTATGGGGGGCTGGGGGGGTTAGGAGTGCTGATGGGCTATGGGGGGGGTTAGAAGTTCTGATGGGCTATGGGGGGGCTGGGGGGGTTAGGAGTGCTGATGGGCTATGGGGGGGCTGGGGGGGGTTAGGAGTGCTGATGGGCTATGGGGGGCTGGGGGGGTTAGGAGTACTGATGGGCTATGGGGGGGCTAGGACAGGAAATGGGCTGATGGGGAGGGGTTAGGACTTGAGGTGGGTTGATGGGGTTAGGACTGGTAATGGGCTGTTGGCTGATGGGGGCTGTCTGGTAATGGGCTATGGGGGGGTTAGGACTGATAATGGGCTATGGGGGGGGGCCTAGGACAGGAAATAGGCTGATAGGGAGGGGTTAGGACTTGAGGTGGGCTGATGGGGTTAGGACTGGTAATGGGCTGTGGGCTGATGGGGGGGTTAGGACTGGCAATGGGCTATGGGGGGCTGACTGGAAATGGGTTGATGGGATTAGGACTGGAAGTGGGTTGATGGGGGGGCTAGGACTGGTATTGGGTTGGGGGGTTGCTAGGACTGGAAATGGGCTTATGGGGGGCTAGGACTGGAAATGGGCTGATGCAGGGACTAGAAGGGAATGGATGCTGGGTGAGGCTGGAACTAGAAGGGAGCTGATGTTGGGGTAGGATTAGAATGGGATGGGGCTGGGAGAGTAAAATGGAGAGGGGAAAAATATTTTGTGTGGGAGGGATAAAAAATCTACAATTGGCCGGGTATTGGGAGAGTAAGTGGGGATTGAGGATGGAGGGGTAAAATTTGAGTGGATGAAATAGGAATGAGGAAAGAGCAAAAGGAGAAAGATTAGTATGTTAAAGCGGATGTAGAGAGAGAGAATGGAAAAAAAAAACTAGAAGAGAGAAGAAAGGACAAATGGACAGCAGATGATGGAGAGTTAGCAGAAAACATGAAGAAACCAGAAGAAAGTGGCTGGAGCAATTGCAACTGAAAAAAAATGCACAAAAGGTAGAAAGATATCTCTTTGACAAGTTATCAGCATGCATGCAACAACAAACATCACATTAATTTTTTTCATGTATAGATTCTTTGGGAATACACACCGAGTCCTGACACAGTTAACAGTTTTAAGAAGTTTATCTTTTTTTTACTCAGGATACATTTGACATGTTATGTGAATAATACATTTAAAATATATTGTGTAACTGAATCAAATTCTTCCTAAATTCATTAAATTGAATGAAATCATTAAAACATTATAAATTGCCAATAAATTGAAATGAAAACCAAAGGATTGTGAATCAAATTGATTCTCTGACAATACAAAGATTCCAACCTTTACAAATGATGTTACTTAGTTCAGGCAACTTTATAAAGAGTTTTTAGATACTAAAATCTTGTTGTTAAGGTTTAATTGACGTGCTGGCACTTTGAGGAAATTCTTTGGTTTTGTGCGGCAGTTTGGGCACTCGGGCTCAAAAAGGTTAGCCATCACTGCTCTATACAAAAGTGATGACAGGGAAGAAGTGACAAACTACAGGCCTGTGAGCCTTACCTCGGTGGTGGGAAAAGTAATGGAGGCACTCCTGAAAGAGTGAATAATGGACTTTCACAAAACCAACAAGTTGCAAGATCTGAGTTCTTTGACTGGGTGACCAGAGAACTAGATCAGGGGCATGCGATGGTTGTCATCTACCTGGATTTCAGCAAAGCCTTTGATACTGTTACTCATAGGAGGATTATCAATAAACTCAGTAGTTTGGGGATGGGTCCCAAGGTGGTAAACTGGATCAAAAATTGGTTGACTGACAGAGGACAGAAGGTGATGGTAAATGGAGCTCACGCGGATGAAAGGAAGGTGATTAGCGGGGTGCCCCAGGGTTCAGTCCTGGGCCCGGCACTATTCAGTGTATTTGTGAGTGATATTGCTGAAAGACTGAATGGAAAAGCCTGTCTTTCTGCAGATGACACGAAAATTTGCAACAGAGTGGACTCCCCTGAGGGAATGGTTAACAAGAGGAAAGATCTACAAAAGCTGGAAGAATGGTCTGATGCTTGGCAATTAAGATTTAATGCAAAGAAGTGCAGTGTCATGCACTTGGGTAGCAGAAATTCAAAGGAAATGTACACGATAGGGGGCCAGAGGTTGGTGTGCACGAATCAGGAGAAAGTCCTTGGTGTGATTATTTCTGAAAATCTCAAGGTGGCAAAACAGTGCGACAAGGCAGTGGCAAAGGTCAGGAGGATGTTGGGCTGCATACAAAGAGGAATTACCTGCAGAAAGGAAGAGGTACTAATGCCACTGTGTAAGTCACTGGTGAGGCCTCACTTGGAATACTGTGTTGAGTTTTGGAGACCATATTTTGCAAAGGATGTAAAAAGACCAGAAACTTTTCAAAGGAAGGCGACCAAAATGATTTGGAGCCTGCATCAGAAGCCTTATGAGAAGAGACTTGAAGACCTAAATATGTACACTTTGGAGCAGAGGAGGGATGGGGAGATATGATTCAGACCTTTAAATACTTAAAGAGAAATAATGAACAAACAAACCTCTTCCAAAGACGGGGAAGCTGTAAAACTAGATGGCATAACATGAAGCTGCAAGGTGGTAAATTAAAAGGCAATGTCAGGAAATATTTTTTCACTGAAAAGGTGGTGGATGCTTGGAATTCCCTCCCGATGGAAGTGGTGGGGCAAACATAGTGACAGAATTCAAAATGGCATGGGACAGACACAGTGGATCCCTTTACAGCAGCAGGATAAAATCAAAATAAACTGAACCATCTAATTTCTCAACAAATAGGGGTATCCTACATGGAGCGGTGGGTTCACCCCTATACAAAGACAAGGGAAGGGGTGGCCTGCACAGAGTGGCAGGTGCACCTACTTCTGCCATCTTACTTGGTAGACTAGATGGGCCATACTGGTCTTTATCTGCCGTCATTTACTATGTTACTATGTTTAGTTTCCTGTGTTTGCAGGATTTTTCATTTTATTAAGGATTTTGTTGTTTCTTTTTTCTTTTTGAGGGAAATGTCCTCAACAGTGCACCTTTTGCTCAGTATTGGCCCTTATTATGCAATAATTCTTTAATACCGCGCCTGTTGATAAATAGCCTGCACTATAGAGAAAATGTGCTCCCTATTGAGCAGTAGAGTGCTCTACTGGTGACATAGGAAAAAATCTCAAATTTGTTTTTGTTTTACCATTGTTTTGGGTTAAAAAATATATATATTTCAAAGGAATGCACATCCCTAGCTGGCAGTGAACATGTTACTCCACAAGTATCCACTGAGGGGAGGCTGGTAAGCTTAAGATCACTAACTTGACGTTTTCACATTGAATGCAATATTCATCATATTTATGGGGTAATATTGAGCCACGGTGTCCAGTGTTTTTCTAAACACCGGCTGCTGCAGGTAAAATAATCCAGATATTTGGTGGCGGCAGCATCCCGATAGCAGATGCTGCTGAATATACGGATTTTGCCACCAGCAGCGATTTCCAGGCACTGTATGTTTTGTGGATATTTACTTGTATAGAGGTGTGGAAAAAAGCTGCTATCCGGATAAGTATTTACTCCTCCCACAGAGCGCTCCAACACTATCAGGATTGTGCCCTGGCAGTCAGAGGAAATATTCAGCTCACTGGCACTTATCTGATTAACAGCTACTGCTAACTGGACAAGCCCTTTCGAATATCAGCCCCTTAGGGTTTATTTCTGTTGCCATTGCACACCTAATGCAACATTATAAATGGTTGAAATGCTGCTGCTTTAAAAAACCACATAGATAATCATCATCCAGGATCAATGATCTAGTAAAATTCATGAATTTGGAGTTTCTTAACCATGGGAGTACCGATGGGGTCAAAAGTGACCCCGTTGCAAGTTTCACAACGCGTATCTCAGAAACTAGTTGTTCAAAAATGCAATCTTTTTATGACTTTTCACATGTCAATATTCTCTTTATATTGCGCCATGAGAGGAATAATTTTCATCCGCTAGGTGACGCTAGTGATGAATTGCAGCAAAGAGTACCAGTGGGGTCATTTTTGACCCCAATTGCTTACATCCGGTTTGGATCGTGATACAGTTTGCAGTTTTGTGAATTTTTTGATCTGACAAAGGTATTTATAATTAATTATGTATCATTTAATTTTTTGTGCTCTTATTTTATGAAAATTACACATTTTCTGTAATTGATATCATACGTTCTCTCATTATTTCCAATGAAATCTAAAGGCTTTCAGCTCGTTCATCATGATTATTGTACACCTATAGTAAAACTGCTTTGAGTTTTATTCAACTTTATCTTTGTTTATTTATTTTAGGTTATTGTTTATGATGTCAAAACAAAAGTATTCAGCTGCCCAAGTAAGAGAAATATTGCAACGAGATGCTGACAGTGACAGCTCTGAGTCGTCTGATGATGCAGCATATTCAGCAAGCAAAAATGCATATCAGCCAAGTTCGGGCGATAAATCTGATGATGACAGTCATGATTCAGATGGCGACAGCAGTTGGTCGCCAAGTGAATGTGAGACTGATGTGAGCCGGTAACATCGCCTGCAGCAAAGAGTCAAGTTGCAGATCAAGGCAAAGGTCGAGGCTGTGTTGGACGGGGAAGAAGGCAGGAGTCCTCAGTGTCAGTATCATCTGTGAGGAATCTCAGTTGTGGTCATAGAGGAGCTAAGAGGTCATCAACTATAAGCACAAATGTTGCCATTGAAGCCTATGTATCTAAGGATGCCACATCATGGAACAGGAAACCTATAAAACAAGCTGCTGGAAGATACACCAGAGCTAATGTCATGCCCGTACAACAAGGTCCTACAAAGTATGCTGTACGAAATGTTGATGGCCCTCTCGCAGCATTCCACTTGTTCATGAGGAAGAACTTATTGAATGAAATCATGATGTGGACGAGCAAACAAGGAAGACACATTTATGATGACACCTGAAAAGATTTGACAGATGGAGAATTTCAACGTTTTCTTGGACTTCTGATCCTCTCAGGCGTGTACAAGCCACGAAATTAATCCATAGTTCAGTTGTGGAACCTTGAAGATGGTCGTTCTGTTTTTGGCAAAAATATGGCCCGTAACCGTTTTCAGCAAATTTCTTGTGCTTTCAGATTTGATGATGCAACCAACAGACATGAACAATGAGGCATGGATAAGCTTGCTCCAATCAGACATGTTTTTGATACCTGGGAAGCAACTCTAAGTGACACCTTTGTTCCTGGTGAAAATATTACCGTGGATGAGCAACTGCTTACATTTCGTGGCCGTGTTCCATTCAGACAATATATTCCCAGCAAACCTGGGAAATATGGCATAAAGCTATGGATATTGTGTGACAGTGCAACATCATATGTTCTGTGTCTTCAAGTATATACAGGAAGGGAACTCGGACAAAACAGGGAAGAGAATCAGGGTGAAAGGGTTGTGCTGCAACTCACTGCAGGATTGACGCGATCTGGCAGAAATTTTACTGTTCCCCACAATCTATAGTCATTGAATCTTCCAACCAGTCGCCACTCTGGTAACTCTGGTTGGTCTGAAACATGCATGTCATGACGTTTGCTGGTGGATTAATGTGGCGAGACAGTTCAGCCATCAACTGCCTCGGTTCCAGCACGGTTTGAAGTTTTATTGCCTTTAGTAAATGATAAGTGGGATATATTTGAATTTGAAAATTTCCTTCACCCGGTTTAGCTGTGGGTTCACACTATTACATTATTGTGAGGGCTACGGCTCTCTTGAACAAAAGGGTTCTTCCAATACGGGGAGGTGGTTATTACTTCCCGCCTCTCATGTTGGTTGTGCCCGACAAAAATAGGAGGATATAAAAACATATTTACCAGAGTGGCAACTGGTTGGAAGATTCAATGACTATAGATTGTGGAGATTCAAATTGGGTCATTGGACTGCTTGAGGTTTTTTGGATGATTTAGAAATGTTACTGTTGACAATTTCTTCTGCAGTTTATCCCTGTCACGGAAATTGCTAGAAAAACAAATGACACTTTTGGGGACAATTCGAAAGAACAGAAAATAATTAACTCCAGAATTTGTAACAGCAAAGGGTCGAGAGGTATTCACTTCACTGTTTGCCTTTCGCGATGACGCCACTCTGGTTTCCTATTGCCCGAAGAAAGGAAAAGTGGTTGTTCTTCTGAGCAGTTTGCATGATCAAGAAGAAGTAGATAACACATGTCCAGACAAAAAAACCACGCATGATCTTGGACTATAATTCTAGTAAAGGTGGAGTAGATACGGCAGATCAAATGTTGCACACGTATACCACAAAACGAATGACAAGACGCTGGCCAGTGACAATCTTCTACAACATGTTGGACATCAGTGCTTTGAACGCCTTCATTGTTTGTATGTCACTAAATCCAGAATGGCAGTCCAAGTCAAAGCACAGACGTCGTCTATTCCTCTTGGAATTAGGAAAGCAGCTGCTTCAGAGTAATTGCAGCGAGACTTCTTCCAGCATTGAAGAAGCCACTGATGCTGTTTGCAATGTCGGGATCCCAAAGAAAAGGGCAAGGTGTCACTGCTGTTCCAGAGAAAAAGACCAGAAAAGCAACATAGTTTGCATCTCGTGCAAGCGCAATGTTTGCAAAGAACATTCAGAAATTGTCTGTGTCTCATGCAGTTGAGTGTAGTACTTTACTGTGTTCATCAAGTGCATGCAAAAACTGCTTTCATGGCAACTCTTCTTCATGTAATTTTATGATAAAGCATTAAATTTCAAAACATTTAACCTTCATATAATAAATAATTAATTTGTAATAATATTTTATCTGTTTAGTTTAAAGTTTTCATGGTTAACAATTAAAATTCATCGTGGGGTCATTTATGACCCCAACGGTATTCAGTGTGTGCAAAAAATCTCGGTAATTCCAGGATTAAGAGATGCACCACACTCTTCATAAGTCATGGAAATTCACTGCTCATTGTAATGGAGGCTATGCGCTCTAGCAGCAACAGTGAAATACAGCCTAATAAAAGGGAATGCATGTAAGAATATTTGTTTCTTACTGAATTTTAAAGCTGTGCCTACCAGCCACAAGAGGATTACGTAATGAATCTAAGATATATTATGCTATAAACTAGTTGTTGACATTCATGATCCTGTCTGGCCTGTCAATCATATCTTTTTAAAACATTTGTAGCCGAAAACAACAATTAGTCATGTCTTCTTATCTGACATAATTTAATTGCATGCTAGCTCTATATGTTGAGTTGTGTTTTGGTAAAAATGTTCATTGCAATCCATCAAAACAATCAGCGGAGGCCCAGATTCAAATTCGTGTTGCATCTAAGCTCATTTTTTTTTCTGTATCATCGCTATCACCCTATTTTACCCTCCATGACCTTTGTGAAATGTTCCCTCTAATGCTAATATAACGAAAAGTGTTCTTAGTAAATACTTTCAAGCTGGGGTAGGCAATTAGAGTATTAAACACCAGATAGAAGAGCTCTTCTTTCATTCTGCTTTCAAAGCTGATCTACTAAGCTGTTGATATAATGATGATATACGACTTGCTGGGCAATTAGGGTGCTGATTTCATGCTCTAAAATTGCCATTGAGTTTCTCTTAGGTTCATTGATCTGTTCTTTCCTGGGTATTGCTTATTGTCTTTCTTGGGTTCTGCTTCTAAAAGGAAACAAAGCCTTCAGAGGATAGCACTTGCCCATTCTTTTCTTTCAATGCTTCAGAAAGGGCTACAAATGCAAAGCGTGGCTTTTTTCCAAAAATAGCCCTTGCTATCAATTTTTCAGAAGGCTATTGACTTTTCCAGTAAATTTGTGTTTCCGAAACTTTGCTTACTATTAAGAAGCCGTCCTGGAGGTTAGCTATTTTGCCTGTAGCTTCTTGCATCATCATAGAATCTGCCCTCTTCCTCTGTAAAATAAATCAAATCTGCAGACAGTACACTTCATCTGTGAAAGAGGATGCAATCCATCTGCGTCTGCAGCTCTGCACTGTAACTCAGTCTTGGTTTAATGAATGTGTCACAAAACATAGTTTATTAGTGCATAGAGCAATACTGTGAAAAACCAGTACAAACTGTTACTGAAAAAGCAAAAAGTCTCTACAATGAAAAGATGATGTGACTCCAAAGGACTTGATGGGATGGTTACTGCTCCGCTGCAAAGTTGCATAGACCATCTGTGTTGAAACTCATCTACTGTCTGTAAGCCAGTTTGGCTGGAAAAGTTATCATGCCTTATTCATGGTAGGACTTCATAGAAGGTGTACAAAATTTCACACCCTTCCTACCCTCTAAACTGTTGCATAGCTTGAGCACCTCCCAATATTAAATCTGCCACTGGTCACCTCTTGACTATCCCAGGCCCGTAGCAACAGAGAAGAGAAAATGGACTGAAGAGAGATGGCCCAAGAGGCAGATCTGATACTAGAGGTACTCGCACACTCTTAGCACACAGCTGGTGCATGAACTATGCGGGATCTCTTTCATCAATAACTGAGACATTGCTGGAAAGGAAGATGTGGAAGAAATGACTATTTTTTTAGGCGTGGCCTAGGTTGTACAGGAGACGCTGTAAGGTTTTCTTTCTCTGGGAACCTAGCAACTATATCTCAGGAACCTCAATTGTATCTCCAACTAGCCCTCCTAGAAATGGGAGCATGTTTGTTTTTTTTAATCATAGAATTTAATAAACTTTTTTTATCCTTTTTTTTTCTTAAATAGCAAAACATTATTGAGCTGCTTCATGGAGGAAATTCAGTCACTAAAATTTATAGGGAGTGATTTTCAAAGCCCTTATCTGGACAGCCCATGGGTAGCTATCTGGATAAGGACACCGAGAGAGAGATATTCATGACACTACGGGGTCTATTCTGTAACACAAATAGTGGGGATGGACGTCCCATTGGGATGTCCATCCTCACTATTCATCTGCCTTTCCTTTCCCCCCCAAACCTCCACATACAAACAAGGAGCTTGTATGGGGAGGCTAGATGGGGGAGGGAAAGGGGCAGTGCAGAAGCAGAGTTAGGGTAGGCAGTGAGAAGTCCATGGCCCCGGACATACAGGACCAATTCTGATGTCAGCCCTGTACGTCCGGGGCCGGCAGACTGAACGGGGAACTTATTCCACCTCTGAGGTGGAATAGGTTCCCCTAGACAGCAGAGGATGGCAGGCCCGGGGAGCGGTGAAAGTAGGAGGGGGTGCAGGAGATTCCCCTGATCTTGGCCTTAGGAGGCCAGATTTGGGGTTGGGCTACAGGGAATGAAAATAGTTGGCAGCTGCCGGGGATTGCGGCTCCTGAATGGAGCCATGGTGCCGCGGCTCCATTTAGGAGCCAGATTGACTTAGCCAGGCAGGAGCCTGTATGTGCAGGCCAACCAAAATCGGGTCTGGGCCTGCACGTACAGGCTTAGATGTGATTCTAATCCCATGGGGGCTAGACACGTCCTGCTGGATCGGAATTGCATCTACCACTGTGCGTCCGGTTCTGACCGGATACACAGTGGCCCTGGATGTACTCATTGGAATAGGCCTCTATCTAAATAGTTCCATATGAACTTATCCAGATAGTGACAGTTTTCAGCTGACCTTATCCAGATAGTTTAGGCCACTTGAAAGGCAGGCCTAAATTATTATACAGACAAGGGTGCCTGAACATCACTTTTATCCAGATAAGGTTGGCACTTCTGTGGATAGCGGCCACTATCCAGACACTGTGTTTATATTTAAATTTGACAGCTGACTGCCACAGTGTTTCAATATTAGCCCTTTTGAATATCAGGTACATAGTGAATAGTTTTGTGTGCTAACAAATTTAGAAGAATATTTGCAACATTGGTTACAAAATGAAAATGTTTATTTATGCACATCCTTAGCTGGGCACTGAATCCAGGCTTCATAGTTGGGAAAGTATCACCCCAGATAATTCTAGGCTGTTTGAAACGTATAGCTCAGTGGGAATAGGAACGATAACATAGAGGCATCCTTTACAAAAAGCGATATTAAGCACAAAGAAAACTGAGGTGATTCAAAACAGAGGTACAGTATGGCATTAAAACTTTGGGGCCTTTATACTAAACTGTGCTAAATGATTGATATAGGAATTAGCACACAATATCTATTATTGAAGGCCTGCGGTAACTGTTATCATGCTGGCAGGACACTTACCCTGTGCTAATTCCTTTTGTTGACTGCATTTTGCGCAATAGGGCCGTGACTAGATGAACTGGGGTAGAGAATGGCACGGGCTTCACAATACAGTTAGCGTCGGGTACATGCCATGCGCTAATTGTCATCATTGTTTATACCAAACTTGATTGACTGCCTTTAGCTACACACACCAAAGTGGTTTACAACAAAGAGTAGTTACTCACCTGTAACAGGTGTTCTCCAGGAGCAGCAGGAATCAGTCCTCATTTATGGGTGACATCTGCGCTGATGGAGCCCCAGTGTGGAGCATTTCCCCAGCTTTCTATGAAAGCCTTTGGGAATACTACACGCATGCGCGGTCCCCTTCCCGCCTAAAGGTGCCATCTTGCTCAGTCAAATGACATAGCTAAAAAACAGCACACAAAAATGAAAAAAATTAACTATGTACAACTGCAACTCCCAGGGGAGGAGGGAGGGTTGTGAGGACTGATTCCTGCTGCTCCTGGAGAACACCTGTTACAGGTGAGTAACTACTCTTTCTCCAGGACCAAGCAGGAAGTCCGTCCTCATTTATGGGACTCCCCAGCTTCAGGCTACCGGGGACCCAGAGCTGAAAAAATGAGCTCCCTCTAGCCTCAGCATCAGAGAGAGGATTTCACTGAAACATATCTCCACTGGTAGCCCAACCAGAGGGCTGAAGGGAAGGAGTTGCCTAAACCTCAAAGAGATTCCGGAGCACTGCCTGAACGAAAGCACTATCCCTGCGGGACTCCCTCTCCAGGCAGTAATGGGCCACAAAAGTCTGGCTTGAGGACCAAGTTGCAGCCCTGCAGATGTCTGCCAATGGTACAGAGCGGAGATGAGCTACTGAGGCAGCCATTGCCCTGACACGGTGGGCCGTGATCCGACTCTGCAAAGGAAGGTCAGCTGCCCTGTAAGCCCAGGTGATACAGTCAGCCACCCAGATGGACAAGGTACGCTTGGACACAGGTACCCCCAAGTTATTTGGGTCAAAAGATACGAAGAGCTGAGTAGCCCTCCTATGCCCCTGCGTACGCTCAAGGTAGAAGGATAAGGCCCTCCTACAGTCCAGGGTATGCAGGACTGTTTCAGTCCGGCTGGCATGGGGCCTAGGGAAGAATGTTGGAAGAACCACCTCCTGGTTGAGATGGAAAGAGGAGACAACCTTGGGGAGGAACTTAGGATGAGTCCTAAGGACTACCCTGTTCCTATAGAAACGAGTGTATGGCCTGTCACAGACCAGGGCTTGAAGTTCACTCACTCGTCTGGCCGAGGTCAAGGCCACTAGGAATAGAGTCTTCCAGGCTAGGAAGCGTAAAGGACATGTAGCCATTGGTTCAAAAGGTGGGCGAGTAAGTTGCTGAAAGACCACATTCAACTCCCACTCAGGGGCCGGTGGACGGAGAGGAGACTTGAGCAATAGTAAGCCTCTGAGAAATCTGGACACCAAGGAGTGAACTGACAAAGAGTGTCCCTCCACCAGACAGTGATGAGCTGCCAGAGCAGAGAGTTGGACCCGAAAAGAATTGGACTTAAGGCCCTGATTGGACAAGTGCAGTAGGTACTGGAGCACTACTGGCACAGTGCAGGTGAAAGGATCTTCCTTGTGTTGCTGACACCACAAGGAGAACCTTCTCCACTTTAGGGCATATGTTTTCCTGGTGGATTGCTTCCTAGAAGCCAAGACCACCTCTTCCACTTCCTGAGGTAGGCCCCAGGGAGCCAAGATTACTCTTGCAGCCTCCATGCCATCAGATGGAGAGATTTGAGATTGGGATGCAGAAAGGAACCCCGATCCTGAGATAGAAGGTCAGGTTGGAATCCCAGAGGCATGGGTGTCTCCACTGCCAGTTGAAGTAGCAGGGGGAACCAGGGCTGCCTCGGCCACCTGGGCGCAACCAGAAGTACTGAGGCCTTGTCCCTGAGAATCTTGAACAAGGTTCGGGCCACCAGAGGCGTGGGAGGAAACGCATAGAGCAGGCCCTGGGACCAAGAAATCAGGAAGGCATCCACCGCCACCCTTAGGGGATGCGGTTGCCTGGAACAAAACGTGGGCAGTTGGTGATTCAGGGGACTGGCAAAGAGATCCATGAATGGAAGTCCCCATTTTAGGAAAATCTGTTGAACCACCAAATGGTGCAGCTTCCACTCGTGGGGCTGCAGAATTCTGCTTAAGCGGTCTGCCAGAAAGTTCTCCTGGCCAGGAAGATACACAGTCCTCAGCAACTTCTGGTGCCTGAGGGCAAAAGAGCAAAGGGCTTGTGCTTCCAGGCATAGAGGCCTGGACCCAGTGCTGCCCTGTTTGTTCACATAGAACATGGCCACTTGGTTGTCCGTCTGAACTAGAACAGACTGGTGGGTCAAGGAGTGAGAAAAAGCCTTGAGGGCTAAGCGAATAGCCCGCAGTTCCAGTAGGTTGATCTGTTGCAGGGCTTCCCATGGGGACCAGAGGCCTTGGGTGCAGCTCCCTTGACAGTGTGCACCCCAGCTCTGCAAGGAGGCATCGGTTGTCAACACCACTGTGGGGGCAGCTACCTGAAAAGGCACCCCCTGCAGCAAGTTGGGGGGGGGGGGGGTGTAGCCACCACTGAAGAGAATCTAGGAAAGGTTTGGATACCCTTACTTTGTCTGCTAGGCTCCCTGTGACCTGCTTCCACTGAGTTCTGAGGCACCACTGTGCAGGCCTCATGTGGAGGCGGGCATTGGGGGTCACATGCACTGTCGATGCCATGTGTCCCAGAAGCTGCAGACAGAGCCTGACAGGAACCCTTGGCAGACTGAGAAACCGGGATGCCAACTCCATGAGCCTTTGAGCTCTGTCCTCTGGCAAGTAAGCCCTTGCTTGCAGAGAGTCCAGCCGTGCTCCTATGAACTCGAGGTTCTGGGAAGGGAGCAAAGTGGACTTTGTGAAGTTTATGACAAAGCCTAGGTCTTGAAGGAGTGTGACAGTCCTGAAGGTGGCCTGCCTAGCCTCCTGGTAGGTCTGACCCCGGATGAGCCAGTCGTCCAGATAGGGGAAGACAAATATCCCTTGAGTCCTCAAGTAGGCCGCCACCAAAGCTAGGCACTTTGTAAAGACCCGTGGGGCGGAAGTTAGGCCAAAAGGCAGCACCCTGTACTGGTAATGGTTTCCTCCCACCACGAACCTGAGGTACTTTCTGTGGTCTGGATGAATGAGGATGTGAGTGTACGCATCCTGTAGATCTAAGGAGCATAGCCAATCTCCCTGCTGGAGGTAGGGCAGAAGTGTTCCAAGAGTAAGCATCTTGAACTTCTCTTTCTCCAAGAACTTGTTGAGGTTTCTGAGGTCTAGGATAGGCCTTAGGCCTCCTGTTCTCTTTGGCACCAGAAAATACCTGGGCTAGAACCCGTGCCCTTGTAGGCGAGGAGGTACCGGCTCCACTGCCTTGTCCAGAAGCAGACCCTGAAGTTCTTGGAGGAGGAGGGTGGTGTGCAGGAGAGGCCTCAGAGGTTCTCCTGGAAAATAGACATGAGGTAGCTGTTGGAAATGAAGCATATAGCCTTGGTGAATGATGCTTAAGACCCAAGCATCCCCTGTAATGAGTGGCCACCGGTGGGAAAACAGGGCTAAGCGACCTCCTGTGCAGGGATGGGACAGCAGGGACGGAGAGGCTATGCCTTGGGAGTCAAAAAAACCCTCCCTGCTGGGTAGGAGCAGGAGCCGGAGGCTTGGGGGTCTTCTGCCTATGGGGCCCATGTCCCTGCCCCTTGGCCTGCTGCCCCTGAGGGGGAGCTGGGGAGGCCTGGTATTGAGGGAAAGGTTTGTAGGCAGACACCTTTCTCGGGTAGAAGGACTATTTACCCGAGCCCTTCTTTTTGTGAGAAGGGGCAGAAGTCTTTCTGGACAGCCTAGTCCTGGTCAGGTGCTCGGTCTCGAGCTCAGCGGCCTTCTCGGCCATGGGTTTGCCAAAAAGATTCTCACCTCGGCAAGGGACATCGACCAACTTGTCCTGAACCCAAGGCTCGAGGTCCGATGACTGCAGCCATGCCTGGCGTTGGGCTGCGATGCCGGCGGCCGCCACACGAGCAGAAGCCTCGAAGCCATCGTAGGCTGCTCGGGACATGAATTTGGAACAGTCCCGGATACCTGAAGACAAAGACTGGAACCTCTGCAAAGGTTCCCCGGAGAGACCAGCAGAGAACCCGGCAAGCTCCTTTGCCAGGTCTCGGAGAAACATGCCTATGTATAGCTGGTATGACTGGACACGGCATGCAAGCATCGAGCCCTGGAAGCACTTTCTGCCGAAAGCATCCAGGTTGCGGGCCTCCCTACCGGGGGGCACCGCAGAGTACATCTTCTGGCTCTTCAGTCGATGCATGGCTGATTCCACCACCATGGAATGGTGCGGCAGCTGCGCCTTTTGGAAGCCAGGGCTCTTACGGAGTCGATAAATGGAATCAATCCGCTTGCTCAAGACTGGCGCCGAGTCCGGTGCCTCCCACATCTGGAAGAGGAGCCGTTCCAGCATTGGAGGAACCGGCACAGTAAAGGTCTCCTTCGGAGGAGAGTCATATTGGAGGGCCTTGATCTCCTCGGCTCGAGGCTCCTCCTCGGGGTCGGCGGGAATCGCCAAGGCCTTGGCCATGTCCCGCACGAACTCCAAGAACCGGGTGTCCTCTGGAGGGGACCTACTCTGGGGCTCGGACTGCGGTGAGTCCAACGGGACGCACCGAGTCCGGAAGGTATCGGGGGACTCCTCATCCTCCGTCTCCCAGGCTGACTCATCGGAAGAGGAGTCGAGGGGCTCCGACCGCGCAGGTTGATGTGGCACCCGCCCCGATGCCGAAGGCACTGGTGTTGACGCCCTTGGTTCCAAGCGGGAGATCGAGGGAGACCTTGACCGAGGACGACCTCGAGCCTTCATGGTCTCAAGTATTGGCTCGGTCTCCGGGGTCGACTTCGACGTCGATGTCCCGGTGGTCGGGGCATATGCACCAGCGAGGCTGGCCATCAGTACCCGCTGCTGCTTCATGAAGGCAGACAATCTGCACTCCAAGGCTGTCAGCCTGAGCCCAAGCTCAGGAGACTCAACAGCTACCGACTCGGGTCCCGGCGGCGCTGGGCCCGACGTCGGCTCCCTCGGAGGAGAGTCCACGAGGACTACAGGACTTACATGTCTGAAGGTCTCCGGCTCTACACGAGGTACTTTGGACGGCTTCTCCTGCTCCAAACGCCTGGGACAGTGGTCGGGGGTCTTAGACCTGGCCCTCGAGGAACCCGGGACCTCCTCTGACGCCGCCCTCGCGGGCCGTTTCTTCCTCTTGCGTTCCTGGTTGGGGGACCCCCTGTCCGAGGAACCCCGACGATACTTGGGATCAGACTCCCGAGACGTCGAGGCCTCAGACGAGGTCCGGGCCCGGCCGGAGGCAGAATCTGAAAAAATCCTTTTCTTCTGGTGCTGACGGCTTCGAAGTGCCTTGGTGGACATTTTACCACATGGGCCACAGATCATGGGGTCATGATCTGGGCCGAGACACCGAAGGCAGCAGTCGTGTGTGTCGGTGAGAGACATTAGTTTCTTGCACCGATCACACTTCTTGAAACCACTGGAAGCCATCGGGGAAAAAAGGCCCCCCGCGAGGTCAAAAGACTGGCCTTCCAGGGAAAAACAGAAAAAAGGGCACGAACTCCAGCCACTAAGGGCAAAAACCAAAAAATAGAGAACAGGCTCGATACCGGTGTACCGAACCCGGCGGGAAGGGGAACCGGCGTCGAACTCGAAGAAAAAGCGAAGAAATCTTCAAGATAAAATCAACTTTTCCCGGGTGACTAGGACGAACGTCCGAAAGGCTCCATGGAAAAAGAGAGACTGAGCAAGATGGCACCTTTAGGCGGGAAGGGGACCGTGCATGCGTGTAGTATTCTCAAAGGCTTTCATAGAAAGCTGGGGAAATGCTCCGCACGGGGGCTCCATCGGCGCCGATGTCACCCATAAGTGAGGACTTACTTCCTGCTTGGTCCTGGAGAATAAACTAATAAAAAAATACATTATTATAAATATATTAAAAAAATAATTTGAAATTAGCTTGGGTATTCTTAATGTCACCTCAATGGGTGGCATTCATTGCAAATGCCACTTCCTCACACAAGAGTACTGTTCAGTGCAGAAAGCATTGGCAACAGACAGACCATGCCATTGACCTCATGTTAATTTTTACTCAAAACGCAGGATGAGTGCAAAAACTTACCACATTTTAGTAAAACGGCCCCTTAACTTATTGCTTTTAAAATGATACCATTTAGTATAAAAAAAATGTAGAACTAGCATCAATACAAAGATTACTTTCATTTCTTTAATGCATTTAAATGCTACACTTGAAATAAAAATAAGGTAAACCTTAGAACAAAATATAGAGCACACAATTCAGGCTTAATTTATTGGCTTAGAATTAAACTGTTACGTCAAGCAAGATGTTTTTTTAACTAGTAGCCTGAAAAAAGAAATGCTGCTATTCTTTCGGCATGTAATTTTACATTTTCTCTGGCTAAAACTAAAAATTGTCCTACCAGCATAGAACACCAATAGTAATTCTATTACCTCTGCAGAAGCCTTCTGAAGTGCTAGACACAATTACCGCACACTGTGCAAGGTGAATACAAATTAACAGGAGATTAAAGCTGCTATGAAAATGTGAAATTCAGATTTCTTAACATTATCCTGTAGGGGGTGCTCTTGCACTCTATACCTCAACTTCCACTACCTTTAACTGATGCTTAATAAAGGGAAAAGGGGGAAAAACATCCCAGTAGCTTTCTTTACTAGATTTGTTTTTAACTTCTGCCCTTGGTAGTTCTATATGGATACAATTAAATTTTTAATTAACGCTCTTATCTGAAATTAATTTCTTTTTTTTTTCTATACCAAGCTATTCACTACTTTAAGGGAATTGATTGGGGTTTCTACAGAGGAATGTTTGTTTCGTTTCTTGCTCTTTGTTTGCCATTTAAATGCTTCTAATAATGCACCAATTAGGCAATAACCAATGAACAAATACAATATTGGGCTAAAATGATCTGTTTAATACTCATTTTTATGAAGATTTTAGGAGTTAAACAATATTTGCTGGATACTACTTCAAAATGTGGCCTTCTATATGTTAATGTGAACGGAAAAAGATGGAGAACTACAGTAAAGCAATTTATGTACGTTGGTCCATGAAGTTTGGGCTCAGTCTGGTTTTGGTTAAATGAACTTATGCCATAGAGTTAGAGCTTACAATGTACATTTAGGTGTTATTTTTCCAGGTAATTTGAGGTTCTTAGAAGGTAAATAAAACCCCATTTATCAGTGTTTTTGTACTACAGGTACAATTACCAGGTACTATTTCCAGTAGAATAAAAAATGTACATTTGTGTCGCTGATTATCAGCACAGAAAAGGCACGAAAACTGAGTGGAGGATACAAGACAAACTAGGGAAGGGGTGAGAGTATTCTAGAGGATGAGGTATTTTTCTAGCTTTTATTGTATTTCAATGTGCCTTTACTTCTACCTGCAGAGAGTGAGGGAAGGGGAAGGATGATGCTGTTTTGCATCAGGGGTGATGTCTTGGTGCTTATCAGTTAAAACCATAATTCAGAAGCCCTGCGTTTAGTATGTACAGTAGGTAATTATATACCACATTAATCAAATTTATCAATGGTAGCTTATGATATGTACTAAACACTGACAATACCCTTATTTTAAGATACATAGTTCCAGTACTAGGTATTTTCCCATTGGCAGAAATTGGGAAGAATGCCTTAATAAACCAAGTCGGCAAGAAACAATGAAAAAATGATAAGGAGAGAGCGATCCCATCCTTCTACCTAAGGACTACCTACATTGTGAGTAAGCAGAAATATAAGATAGGTAATAAGAGGACATATTTACTGATAGGTAGGGCAGGACTGGTGTGTGGTTTGGTGTGACATGGAAAAGTAGCTCATGCTCTGCACCAAAACTTCTGTGCTACCCTTCTGGCATGCATCGGGGCAGTGACTGCACAGGGCAGGGCCATTCCCGCTAAGGCATAGCTAATACACGCATTTGTAGACCAGGGGCGGCCCAAGGGGGGTGCGGGGCCATGTGCGGAGACTCAGTGCGGGGCCTCATTTGCATAAGTGGCCTTATTTGCATAAATATTTGCATAATGTTACCATACACTAACTTTTAGTAAACATGTCTCTTAATGAGTGTATGGATAAAGAAAGACTAAAAGATTTCTACATTACTATAATCCCGTGCCAACCGCCAGGCACATTAGGAACTACTACAAATACTGCCCATTTAGAACCCATTACCCCTAAACTATACCCATGGAAATCAACACATATAATCCAAAAAACTCTTGATTTCCCCCATAGATCCTACTATAGGAACTGACCTAATCTATATCACCATTATTAGTTATGTTTTGTTTTTGTTGGATCGCTCACCATGAGAAGAAAACTTTTCCTTTCTCGGAGTGAGCCCTCCTTTTTAATCAATTTTAAAATGACCCCAAACAGGCCATAACCGGACAATACAATACTTATTGCTGTCCTTACCCGTGTCCGCAATACACTTTGAAACTTCTATACCAAGCTATATCCAAATATGCAAGGAAAGTGTACTTAGCTTAGTCCAATGCCAAAGAAGGGCAATATTTAAACCTCCCAGCAACGATGCAAGTAAGGCCAGCGTCCAACTTCCTGCTCTCCACCTCCGGGAGTAGCTTAACAGCCTGGCCCACAACTGACTTCAAAAATAGGAGCAGAGCAGAAACCCTTCTTCAGCCAGTGCACACGAGGTTCATGCGCAACACCAATCAGTGTTTCAAGCTGCACCCGCTTCTCAGCTCTTCCTCAGGCAGATGAACCCCGTTGAATTACAGTTCCGGTTAAATACAAATACGAGATTGACATCATATCCCGTGCTGTCAGAAAGCCACAAAAATCACACACTCACAGTACCCCACAAAAAGTCATAACTGAAGGCTCCACCAGTCAATGTCCATATTCAAACCCTCAGGGGCCATAGATCCCAAACGAAATATCCATTGCTGTTCCTTATGTTGTAATCATGCCTGGCGATCTCCTCCTCGAATAGGCTGCGGAACAACCTCCAAAACTCTCCAACGTAAGTCACTGAGTTGATGGCCCGCCTGCTGAGAATGCGGAACCAAGGGAGCTCCAATTAGCCTTGCATTAATCCTTGAGCGATGCTCCAGCAGACGTTTCCGAATCGGGCGCACTTTGCAACCTACATATGTCAAATTACAGGGACAGATCAAAACATAAACTACAAATTCTGTTTGACAATTAGAAAAGTGCAAAGACTTGCAACAAAACTGTGTATGGGGATCCACCCAACTTGTCCCCTGTAAAGTGGTAGAACAAAAATCACAATTCAGACAGGCAAAATGCCCTTTCTGTTCAATTAAAGGGGGATGGTCTTTATGATTGTTCGTCCGTACTACCCAGTCACCTATGGTCCGTGATCTACGATACGCTATTAACAATGGTTTTTGAAAACAAGAATGGAGAGATAACAACTCCCAATGTTTTTTCAAAACTTCTACAATCTTTGGAGCATGAGGTACAAAGGGAACAACCCCAATAACCGCATTTTCTTTGGGGCGAGCAGGAGGACCCTCCCCCCACCAATCAGGATAGTTATAAAGTGCCCTTTTAAAAGCTTTCCGTATCAATGAGGCAGGGTAGCCACGCAATCGTAATCGGTGACTGAGATCTTGTGCATGTAAACGATATTGCTGTATTGAGGTACATAATCTCCTAATACGAAGGAACTGCCCAAACGGCAAACCTCTCCGCAAAGCTGGAAGGTGAAAACTTGAATATTTTAAAAGTACATTGCATTGGACAGGCTTCCTGTATAGAGTACTTTGTAAGGATGAACCATGCTGAAACAAAGTAAGATCCAAAAACTCAATCTGACCATGGTCATATTTAGGAGTAAACTGTAAGTTCTCATTCAAAGAGTTGATCCATATCAAGAATTGTTCCAAAGCCCCTTCTGAGCCCGTCCAAATAAAAAAGATGTCATCCAAAAACCTTTTCCAGATAAGGATATGACAGAACCTAGGGGACCCATAAATAAATTGCTCCTCAAACTGGGCCATGTACAAGGTGGCCACCAAAGGGGCCACAGTAGCTTCCATGGCCACCCCGAACTTCTGATGGTAAAACCGTTCCTCATACAAAAAATAATTGTGGTCTAAAACTAACCTCAATAATGATAGCACAAAATGTTTAGGCAACCGCGATGGAAGTGACCAATCTAATTCCGCCAAGACATCATAAGCATCCCCCTGAGGGATATTAGTATACAATGCAACAACGTCCATCGTTACTAAAATTGAATCAGACGGAACATACAATTGTGACATCATAGTCAAAAAATGGAAAGAATCTTTCACAAAAGAGCAAACAGACTTCGTTAAAGGCTGCAAAAAATGGTCACAGAATTTTGATAGAGGTTCTAAAAGAGAATTCCGACACGAGACTATCGGGCGCCCCGGGGGGTCCAATATCGACTTATGCACCTTAGGGACCATGTACATTATGGGAATAACTGGAAAAGCAGGGTTTAAAAACTCATACTCCTTTTTTGTGATCCAACTGCGATCCACAGCTTCCAAGGTCAAATCTTTTATCAGACTTTGTAACTGACTAGTCGGGTCCTCTGGCAAGATGGCATAATACTTCTCATCTGACAAATGCTGCAACATCTTGTTATGATAATCGGCTGCTTTTAAAAGGACCGTCGCCCCTCCTTTGTCAGCCCTCCGACAAACAATCTGCTTATCTGCCTGCAAAGATCGCAAAGCTGCAAATTGGGACAACGTAAGGTTGGAACACTGTTTGTTATTAGAAGATTCAATCAAAAGAAGATCCCTCAGAACTAACTGCTGAAAAGTAATCAACGTAGCATCCGTGCTAATAGGCGGTTTCCAATTGGATTTATTTTTGCAGACTGATATATCAGTGGAAGATCCAGAACCCCCCCCCCCCCAATGAAAAATGAAGCATAGTATGTAATTTTCTAAAAAATTGGTGAAGAGCAATCCGCATTTGAAAGGGGTCATATCGAGGGGCAGGAACAAATCCCAAACCCATTTCCAAGACCTCCTGCTGTGCTGTCGTTAAAGGATGTCCGGTCAAATTAAGGACTGTTGACGAGTCTGCGAACGAGTGGACGGGCCCCTCCAACCCTCCTGATGTGGTGGACGAGAAGGCCGTCGATTTTGAGGGCAGCCCCTGTAAAAACCCCGTTGCACTCTTTGACCATCGCCACACTGGGCCCCACTAGAACTCCACTCGGAGGAATCCGAATTTCTATCTTCCAAAGAATCTTCAAACGTGACACGCTTCGGGTCACCACTCGTTGTTGACTTCTGTTTCCGCCAGGTGTATACTTGGTTCTTGACGTAATCTTCAGTATCTCGTGAAAATTTATTAATCTTAGAAAGTCGAAGCTGTTCCTTGAACTGTTGATTATACTCTAAAAGTTCTTTTTTACCAACCTTGAAACTTTCCTCCACCATTTCCTCCTTCAATTTTTGCTCCAACTCCTTCAACTGTTCCTGTAATGACTTCTCTTCTACTGATAATCGCTCAATCAATAGGGCAATCAAATCCAGTCCGCATTTATTCAAAATGCTATTCCAAGTGGCACAAAATAACTTATCATCCACAAACATGTGGGGAGGCTTTAGTACCCGAAGACCCCGTGGTATCATCTGTTGTTTCAAATACTGGGTCATCGTGGCAGCATGCATGCATCGTGGCAAATTCTTGAAATCCGACCAAGACGTGGTCGCAGTAGATCTAATTGTAGCTATCCCCTCATCATCCAATAAAGAAGGGTGCTTTAAGAGCTGAGATCTCGCCGCTTCCGAGAAAGCAAAAGTGGCAGTATTTGATGGTAAAACCGGTTCCGCTGACGTCTCACTCATACTTGGGTCACTCTAATTAACAATTACCCCTAAACTATTTTTAAACCCTGCTTTTCCAGTTATTCCCATAATGTACATGGTCCCTAAGGTGCATAAGTCGATATTGGACCCCCCGGGGCGCCCGATAGTCTCGTGTCGGAATTCTCTTTTAGAACCTCTATCAAAATTCTGTGACCATTTTTTGCAGCCTTTAACGAAGTATGTTCGCTCTTTTGTGAAAGATTCTTTCCATTTTTTGACTATGATGTCACAATTGTATGTTCCGTCTGATTCAATTTTAGTAACGATGGACGTTGTTGCATTGTATACTAATATCCCTCAGGGGGATGCTTATGACGTCTTGGCGGAATTAGATTGGTCACTTCCATCGCGGTTGCCTAAACATTTTGTGCTATCATTATTGAGGTTAGTTTTAGACCACAATTATTTTTTGTATGAGGAACGGTTTTACCATCAGAAGTTCGGGGTGGCCATGGGAGCTACTGTGGCCCCTTCGGTGGCCACCTTGTACATGGCCCAGTTTGAGGAGCAATTTATTTATGGGTCCCCTGGGTTCTGTCATATCCTTATCTGGAAAAGGTTTTTGGATGACATCTTTTTTATTTGGACGGGCTCAGAAGGGGCTTTGGAACAATTCTTGATATGAATCAACTCTTTGAATGAGAACTTACAGTTTACTCCTAAATATGACCATCGTCAGATTGAGTTTTTGGATCTTACTTTGTTTCAGCATGGGTACTCTATACAGGAAGCCTGTCCAATGCAATGTACTTTTAAAATATTCAAGTTTTCACCCTCCAGCTTTGCGGAGAGGTTTGCCGTTTGGGCAGTTCCTTCGTATTAGGAGATTATGTACCTCAATACAGCAATATCGTTTACATGCACAAGATCTCAGTCACCGATTACGATTGCGTGGCTACCCTGCCTCATTGATACGGAAAGCTTTTAAAAGGGCACTTTATAACCATCCTGATTGGTGGGGGGAGGGTCCTCCTGCTCGACCCAAAGAAAATGCGGTTATTGGGGTTGTTCCCTTTGTACCTCATGCTCCAAAGATTGTAGAAGTTTTGAAAAAACATTGGGCGTTGTTATCTCTCCATTCTTGTTTTCAAAAACCACTGTTAATAGCGTATCGTAGATCACGGACCTTAGGTGACTGGGTAGTACGGACGAACAATCATAAAGACCATCCCCCTTTAATTGAACAGAAAGGGCATTTTGCCTGTCTGAATTGTGATTTTTGTTCTACCACTTTACAGGGGACAAGTTGGGTGGATCCCCATACACAGTTTTGTAGCAAGTCTTTGCACTTTTCTAATTGTCAAACAGAATTTGTAGTTTATGTTTTGATCTGTCCCTGTAATTTGACATATGTAGGTCGCACAGTGCGCCCGATTCGGAAACGTCTGCTGGAGCATCGCTCAAGGATTAATGCAAGGCTAATTGGAGCTCCCTTGGATCCGCATTGTCAGCAGGCGGGCCATCAATTCAGTGACTTACGTTGGAGAGTTTTGGAGGTTGTTCCGCAGCCTATTCGAGGAGGAGATCGCCAGGCACGATTACAACATAAGGAACAGCAATGGATATTTCGTTTGGGATCTATGGCCCCGGAGGGTTTGAATATGGACATTGACTGGTGGAGCCTTCAGTTATGACTTTTTGTGGGGTACTGTGAGTGTGTGATTTTTGTGGCTTTCTGACAGCACGGGATATGACGTCAATCACGTATTTGTATTTAACCAGAACTGTAATTCAACGGGGTTCATCTGCCTGAGGAAGAGCTGAGAAGCGGGTGCAGCTTGAAACACTGATTGGTGTTGCGCATGAACCTCGTGTGCACTGGCTGAAGAAGGATTTCTGCTCCTATCTTTGAAGTCAGTTGTGGGCCAGGCTGTTAAGCTACTCCCGGAGGTGGAGAGCAGGAAGTTGGACGCTGGCCTTACTTGCATCGTTGCTGGGAGGTTTAAATATTGCCCTTCTTTGGCATTGGACTAAGCTAAGTACACTTTCCTTGCATATTTGGATATAGCTTGGTATAGAAGTTTCAAAGTGTATTGCGGACACGGGTAAGGACAGCAATAAGTATTGTATTGTCCGGTTATGGCCTGTTTGGGGTCATTTTAAAATTGATTAAAAAGGAGGGCTCACTCTGAGAAAGGAAAAGTTTTCTTCTCATGGTGAGCGATCCAACAACACACAAAACATAACTAATAATGGTGATATAGATTAGGTCAGTTCCTATAGTAGGATCTATGGGGGAAATCAAGAGTTTTTTGCATGTAGAACCCATAGCAAACCCGCCGTATCCTGACAGCATTACCAGGACTCACAAAGCACCATACCCAACCTATCAAAAGGCAACACTGAAAATATTAAACCAATACATTTCAGAGAATACTGGGGAAAGAGAACAAGTGGCAATGTCAGATAGGAATTACATAAACAGAATACCTCAGCTCAGTTACACATGCAGAACATAGACCATCACCAAACAAGGAATCACAATTTAGAAACAGGAAGGCAATAATTAAACTGGGAACCCCAAAAAGCCAAACTTGGAATGTACAACAACACTGTAGAAATAAAACTATACATTAATTTCCTCTTGTACCAAACAAAGCGCAGACGTTAATGATGCACATTTCCCAGAGCTTTCATATTCCAGTTAATAAATTCAAAATAAAGAGATATCTTTCTACCTTTTGTGCATTTTTTTTCAGTTGCAATTGCTCAAGCCACTTTCTTCTGGTTTCTTCATGTTTTCTGCTAACTCTCCATCGTCTGCTGTCCATTTGTCCTTTCTTCTCAATTCTAGTTTTTTTTCCATTCTCTCTCTCTACATCTGCTTTAACATACTAATCTTTCTCCTTTTGCTCTTTCCTCATTCCTATTTCATCCACACAATTTTTACCCCTCCATCCTCAATCCCCACTTACTCTCCCAGTACCCGGCCAATTGTAGATTTTTCATCCCTCCCACACAAAATATTTTCCCCTCTCCATTTTACTGTCCCAGCCCCATCCCATTCTAATCCTCCCCCAACATCAGCTCCCTTCTAGTTCCAGTCTCACCCAGCATCCATTCCCTTCTAGTCCCTGCATCAGCCCATTTCCAGTCCTAGCCCCCCATCAGTCCATTTCCAGTCCCAGCTCCCCCATCCATTTCCAGTCTGAGTCCCTTCATCAGCTCATTTCCAATCCTAGCCCTCCATCAGCCCATTTCTAGTCATTTCCTAGCCCCACCATCAGCCCATGTCAAATCCTAGCTCCCCTCCACTCAGCCCAATTCCAGTCCTAGCCCCCCCATGAGCCTATTTCCAGTTCTAGCCCTTCCATGAGTCCATTTCAATTCAAGCCCCCACCACAGCCCATTTCCAATCTTAGCTCCCCCCAACAGCCCATTTCCAGTCCTATCCTAGCTGCTCCATCAGCCCATTTTCAGTCCTAGCTCCCTTCCCTCACAGCCCATTTCCATTCCACGCCCCCTCCCCATCAGCTATTTGCAGTTCAAGTCTCCCCTTCCACTCAGCCCATTTCCAGTCCTAGCAACCCACCAACCCATTACCAGTCCTAGCCCCCCATCAACCCACTTCCAGTCCTAACCCCCCATCACCCCATTTTCAGTTTAAGCCCCCCCCTATAACCCATTACCAGTCCTAACCCCCCATCAGCCCACTTACAGTCCTAATCCCATCAGCCCATTTCCAGTCAGCCCCCCATAGCCCTTTGCCAGTCCTAACCCCCCCATCAGCCCACAGCCCATTACCAGTCCTAACCACATCAGCCCACCTCAAGTCCTAACCCCTCCCCATCAGCCCATTTCCTGTCCTAGCCCCCCCATAGCCCATTATCAGTCCTAACCCCCCATAGCCCATTACCAGTCCTAACCCCCCATCACCCCATTTCCAGACAGCCCCCATCAGCCCACAGCCCATTACCAGTCTTAACCCCCCCATAGCCCATTACCAGTCCTAACCCCCCCAACAGCCCACAGCCCATTACCAGTCCTAACCCCATCAGCCCACCTCAAGTCCTAACCCCCTCCCATCAGCCCATTTCCTGTCCTAGCACCCCCCCAGCCCATTAACAGTCCTAACCCCCCCATAGCCCATTACCAGTCCTTACCCCCATCCCCGCTTTTCCAGACAGCCCCCCTCGGCCCAAATCCCATTACCAGTTTTAACCCCCCCCATAGCCCATTACCAGTCCTAACCCCCCCAACAGCCCACAGCCCATTACCAGTCCTAACCACATCAGCCCACCTCAAGTCCTAACCCCTCCCCATCAGCCCATTTCCTGTCCTAGCCCCCCATAGCCCATTATCAGTCCTAACCCCCCCCATAGCCCATTACCAGTCCTAACCCCCCATCACCCCATTTCCAGACAGCCCCCATCAGCCCACAGCCCATTACTAGTCTTAACCCCCCCATAGCCCATTAGCAGTCCTAACCCCCAAACAGCCCACAGCCCATTACCAGTCCTAACCCCATCAGCCCACCTCAAGTCCTAACCCCTCCCCATCAGCCCAGTTCCTGTCCTAGCCCCCCCATAGCCCATTACCCGTCCTAACCCCCCCCCATAGCCCATTACCAGTCCTAACTCCCCATCACCCCATTTCCAGACAGCCCCCATCAGCCCACAGCCCATTACCAGTCTTAAACCCCCCCATAGCCATTACCAGTCCTAACCCCTCAACAGCCCACAGCCCATTACCAGTCCTAACCCCATTAGCCCACCTCAAGTCCTAACCCCTCCCCATCAGCCCATTTCCTGTCCTAGCCCCCCCATAGCCCATTACCAATCCTAACCCCCCATCACCCCATTTCCAGACAGCCCTCATCAGCCCACCGCCCATTACCACTTAACCCCCCCCCCAGCCCATTACCAGTCCTAACCCCCCCCCCATCGGCTCATGGAAAATTAAAGAAAAAAAAAAAAGCTGGCTGCTGCCGCTGCCGACGCAGCAGAATAGAGTGTCCCGCAGGGCCCCCTCTTCCCGGCTGAGCTCTCCCGGCCCGGCTGAGCCCCTCTGCGCCGGCTTTCTGCTACGCGAAGGGAGAATGTCTCCCTTGCGTCTCTGTTAAGCCCGCAGGGGCTGATGGGAAGCAGGAGCTGATGGGAAACTTCCCATCTGCCCCTGCAGGCTTAACAGAGACACGAGGGAGACACTCTCCCTTCACGTATCTGAAAGCCAGCGCAGAGGGGCTCAGGCGGGCCGGGAGAGCTCAGCCGGGCAGAGGGGGCCCCGTGGGACACTCCTTTCTGCCGCTGCTGCGGCAGCAGCGGTCAGCTTTTTTTTTTTTTAATTTAATTTTTAAAAAAACAGAATGTTCTTTGCGCGGGGCCCCCTGAAACGCGGGGCCCTGTGCAAAAACCATTCTTGCTCAATGGACGGGCTGGCCCTGTTGTAGACCATGCTATCTATACTCAGCAGAAATAGCATGGGTGCAACTGAAGCCACCTCAGTGGTGGGCGTTAGTTGCTCCCACTGCTGATTTGCCATATTGAAACACAGTAACTGCAAGGGGACAGATGTACCCAGCCCCCCTACAGTTAACCCGCAACCTCACACTGGTAACATGGCCCACATGTGCATTATAGTGCACGAATGATTTGCTTAATGCTTTTATATTGATGCAGAAAGTCAAAGGTCAACCATCTTCTGCATTGGGACATATATCCTTTCATAGCAGTTAGAAAATGTTTATTGGGAGAAATGCAGTTTCTCCCCTAACATTTATTTTATTTATCTATTTATTTTATTGTTACTTTTATACCGCTCCTTCCTGAGATCAGGGGTGGTGTACAATGAACAACATTATTACATAGAACAAATTTCAACATTTTAAAATTCTTCCAGTCCAAACTATGTACAAGGCAGGGTATGTGCTTTTCAGGAGCATTCTAACAGAACTAGGTACAAGGGGTAGCAACTGAGACTATTTACAATTGGAGCAGAGGTGAGTATCATGGTATGGGTTGAGTTTGGGGTGATTTGAGGGACAAACCATTACCTCCATTAGTTTCTCCAACATGTTGAGTAAACAGGAAGATTTTTAATTCTCTCATAAACGTTTTTATATCTTTGATAGTGAGTAGGAAGTCCGAGAGGTCATTCCATAACATGGGTGCAGCAAGGGACAAGGCTTGGTTAATTGTAATTTGTTTGTTTTGTGATAGGTGGGAGGGATTGCAAGGGTATTCTGTGAGTATTCCTTTCTAGATCTAGTATTAGTGGATTGGGTAATTAATGTTGAGAGGTAGGATGGAGCAATATTATTAGCAATCTTAAATGTTGTCATTATTGTTTTATATTTAATTCTGCTAGTTATTGGTAACCAGAGGAGCATGTATAATAGAGGTGTTATATGGTCAGAAAGTCGGACTTTGCATATGATTCTTGGCGGTTACATTTTGTGCAGTTTGAAGTTGCTTGAGGTACTTTTTGGGAATACCATAGAGGTGGCTTTTACAAAAATCAAAGTGGAGGGTGATCAGAACATGAACCACTGATCTGAAATCATGCCTGTCAAGAAGGGATCTGAGGTGTTGTATTGTTCTTAATTTGAAGTAAATAGATTTAGGGGCATGTTTACTAAACAGCGCTAACGGCGCAGCTGAGATGTTATTGCGTGATACGTGACATTAATGCTCGATAATGGTGCTTTACCATGTGAGAACGTCACGGATCGCGCAATAATGTCTGCAGTGGCGTTAAGGTGAGCAGAGGGTGGAGTAAGGCTCCCCAGGAGCGGAGATGAGGGGTCAATGGGCGGAGAGTGGGCGGGGAGAGGCCCCATGTACACTAATGCCGTGAAATGAAGGTCTGAAAATTAGCGCCAGTGAAAACCTCGCGCTAGAAGCACATTTGCAGGAGAGAGAAACCATTTCAGTCAGCAATGTACAGCAAAGCCAGGGAAACCCAGAAAAGTGATAGTACTGATACATGTGCAGGAACCAAAAAGGCAAATAAACATATTAAATGACCAGAACCACATTTGAAATCCCCATAACAAAGCTGGCCAATAGTGCTACTAATGATAAACATAAAGCAACATGCCTAAATGGACATTCAGGTTTCATGCTGTCCCTAATAAATATGCCTGTGCTGCATTTGTATGCGCCGCCCCCATTGTATGCAAATGTATCTCATGCATATTCATTAGGGACAGCATGAAAACCTGAACAGTGTTTGGCCCACCAGGACCGGAGTTGGGAAACTCAGCCCTAGAGCAGAGGCCAACAGGGGTACAAACACCCACACCAACAGGCTCCACTATCCAAAGCCTCATGGAGAGTCAAGCTGTTGGGCCCTGCGCGGAGCAGCATCTCCCAATACTGGAACCATCATACCTTAGCAATGCCGTCCTAAACTTGGGAACACGTTCCACATATATCAAAAGGTTGCTATGATTAATGTCAGATAACAAATCCTAAATTAAACACGATTTGTTGATAGAGATTCATCATAGCAACCTTTCTGATATCTGTGGTGTTTCAGTTATTGATTCTGACAGTTTTTACCACTCCGGGGAGTGACCCCAACAGTTTTGCGTACCATAGCAATGCCTCCACTGTGCCCAGAACTGGTGTGGCGGCCAGGGCTGCCACAAACCTCTATATTTGCACAATGCTGGAATAGGTGTGGGAGTGTGTGTCTGTCTATCCAGTGTGTTGTGGCTGCCTACACCTTACTGAGCCCACACTGCTTGCACTGTTTCCAGTGTTAGCTTGCCAATGTGCATAATGAGGAGCAAGGTACTGTGGGTATGGCCTGGACAGGGTGGCCTGGGCAGGATGCATCTGCACAGGGTATAGGGCAATGGCTGGGACATTGTAGTGCCCGACCACCACCTGCACTGCTCAGTCAGGGTGTGAGTGACCTCCCAGCATGTCATGCTGGGAGGTCACTCACACCCTGACTGAGCAGTGACCACGGCTAGTGCTATGCAGCATTTCTCTCAAGGAATATTTATGGGTTCTCTTTTCTGGGGCCCAATCACTGACATACTTGCTTGGTGTGTGTGCTCATATCCCATGTTTGGGTGCACACAGATCCTCTATGTACTAGTTAGCAGACTTTCTGCAGTTAACATGTGTATGGCTGGAACACCTTGCAGGGTGCAGTGGGTGGAGACTGACTGTGCCCTCTGCTGGTGAATGTCAGACAGTGGTGGGGGGCAGCTGAGCTTCTCCGGCATTCTGCCTGTCTGCCATTGTCTTATGTTATGCGTACAGATCTGCATTGACTGCCCTGTAGGGTGCCTGTTTCCCAGCAGGACTGGGATTAATGGTCCTCTCTACTGCCACCATTTCAGAGATGTACAATGTGGATCTGTTGGTGGGCGGTCCTCTCCCCCCAACCTGAGCCACAGAGGGTGGGTTGGGTGGTGCTATATAATCCGCTTTTGGGTCCAAACACCCCCCTTCACCTATAACATGTGACCATGGCAACCACACAGGATATGCACTATTCTGGGTGCATCATAGTCTACAAGGGCTAGATGTGGTGGACACAGGTGTATCTGCAAGGACTACCTATCACGCACTGGCATTGATGAGGACCTGCAGCATAGCCTATCTCAGTCAAGCCAGATGCTGCGGACCTGGTGCTGGGTGCCCCACCTCACCCTCAGGGTGAGCACAGGACCCGCACAATGTCACGGTCTGTAGCTACTCTGTGCCAGTAACACACACGGTCAGTTCCCCCTACCAGGCCTAGGTGCTCTGGGGGTGCACACCACATTATGTGATCAGCTGTAGACTGCTGATCTGCATGTGCAGTGCTTCATGGGTACGGGTGGGTTTACCCTATCCTGGTAACCACAGCAGACAGTTTGTGTGGTGACCTGCAGTCTTTCTGTAGCCATCCAGCAGTGTGGTAGGAGCTATAGAGATGTAGCCTACTGGTTACTTCAATGACTGTGGAGGCAGAGGTCATGAGTTCAATCCTGCAGTGGTGTAATCTAAAAAGGCTGTCTGAGGCATTTTCTTTTAATTTAAATCAGTGCTGCCAGCAGAAACACCCTCACAGTGATGTAGCCTAAAGTGCCTCATAGGCGCCCTGTAAGGCGCCCTATAGGGCACATTATAGGGTGCTTTGGCAGACAGGATTCAATTATGTGTTGGGCTGTGTTTAGACTATCTATGGGGAGATATAACATAATGTCATACACATAGATGTGATAATTCAATTTGAATTTCTTGAATATGTTACATATGGGTTGTAAATATAGGTTAAATAATAGGGCTGATGAGGCAGGCCCTGGAGTATTCTTTGCTCCTGTCTAAATATATTGGAGGTTTCCTGACCTAATTGGATTTATTGCATATGGTCTGTATTGTATAATTAAAACCACTGATAAGCTATTCCTGTTGCTCCGATTTGTGAAAGTCTTTCGAGTAGGTTGCTATGGTTGATATTATCAAAGGCAGCAGTTATGTCAAGAGAATGAGTATGAATGACTGCTTTATGTTGTCTATTCTACGTATGAGTGTGTCTTAGAGGACCAGTAGGAGGGATTCAACAGCTCTATATCGTTTGTTGCGCCGGCGCCCCTACTGGCGTAGTAGAGTAAGGGCGTCTGCTGACATTTAAATTGTATCAGGGAGTATTTGAGCTGCAGGACCCAAAGGATTGTGGTCCTTGTAGTGTAGTGCTCCCTGAAATGAATAACTACGCCAAATGGAGGGTAAATAAGGCTTTATTTCCCCGCTTAATGCTCTAGGTTCAAATGAGACAACAACTTAAAGTGGAGGTAAGGCTTTCCTCAAATAATAACAAAGTTCCACCATGGACTAAACAGTTAAATATTGTCGGCTGTACAATTGACTGTTTAGCTGGGTTAAGGGATTTTCCAAACAATAGAAAAACAATTAGAACAGAATGGTTATCAGCTTCACCATTTGCAGACTCATTTCTTCACTGTACAATCATCATGGCAAGCAACTACCTCTTAAGCCAAAGTTACATTCCATAGGTTCTGTGTGAGGCATGGGAACACTGGAGCTGTAATCCAAGTCCATTGATTCTGGCTCACTATACTCTTCAATGTTTAGAGTATCCTCAGTGTTACTTGGTTCCTCACAGAAGTTCCTTGGCTTATCATATAACTTCCCTAGAGCCCTTTTGGAAAGTGGTTTTAAATAGTTAACTTTGCTTCTTCTCTGATGCTGAGGTTTATCTACTTGCATAAAACTGTCTTCGTTGAAAGTTCCTTTTAGAATAAAAGGCTTTTCATACCTTATCTTCCGTGGAGTGCCACGCCTAGGATTCAGCTTACTCTGTAGCTTTCCTTGTTGATCCTCTGTCCTATGCACTGCTCCACAATTAAGGTTGCTAGGAAAACCAGACGTGGATTTCCAGTCTTTACTTGGAGAACTTCTTTTAGCAGGCAGGCTACTTCTCTGGGCCTTATCCCAGGGCTGAGACTTGCCTATGTCTGTATCCGTTCTTCTCCTTCCTTCTCCTGTTACTATTCCTGGTACCCTCGCTGGTACCCTTCCGGTTGGTCTGTCGGCTACCCTCCTGGGTGCTTGCTGGACTCCTTGGTCTCTCTGCTGCACTCCTGTGCTGGTACCTGAGCTCTCTTCCCGGTCTCTGTGCTGGACTCTTTGCTGCAGTCCTTGCTGCACACCTGGGTCTCTTGAGCCCCCTTTCTGGTCTCTGTACCGGTCTCTGTACTGGATCCTGTACCGTTCTCTCTCTGGTTCTCTGTCCTGTTCTCCCCTCGGTTCTCCCTCTCTGCTCATCTGATTTCCCTTATAAAGGGATTTCCAGCTTGCACGTTGTGAGTTTGAGGACAGGTGAAAACACTCATCATTAAGGTGCTCAGAGCTTGAGCACGTGGGTTCAGGCACTGTGTAGCTGTTCATGCGCCCTCTGGCTGAGCTACACTGGAACTGCGCTCTCTTGCTTTTCTGAGATTTATGCAAAACAGGAGCTTTTTTCAAGGCTGTTTCTTCCCTAGCTCCAGCCTCATGACACGTTCCATGGTCTGACCGCACCTTGAATATTATATGCAATTCTGGTCGCCGTATCTTAAAAAGGATATAGTGTTATTAGAAAAGGCACAGAGAAGAACCACCAAAATGGAAAGGGGATGGAAGGATACCCCTATGAAGAGAGGCTAAAAGGTTAGGGCTTTTCAACCTGGAAAAGAAGACAGCTGAGGGGAGATATGATAGAGTCTATAAATTCATGAATGGAGTGGAACGGGTAAATGTAGATTGATTGTTTACACCATCAAAATATAGAGAGACTAGGGGGCATGCAATGGAGCTACAGGGTAACCTATTTAAGACTAATAAAGAGAAAATATTTTTTTCACTCAACGTGCAATCAAACTCTGGAATTTGTTACCGGAGGATGTAGTAAAAGCTGTTAGTGCAGCCTGGTTTAAAAAACATTTGGACAAGTTCCTGGAGGAATGGTCCATAAACCATTATTAAAGTGGACCTAGAATATCCACTGCTTGCCCCAATACAAGCATTGTGGAACCTGTGTCTTTTGGGGAAACCACTAGAAACTTGTTTTTTTTAAATGTATTTTTATTGAATTTTATCAACATACATACTGTATATTCAAATTACATATACTTACAATAGGTTAATGCAAGATTTAACTAAACAGAAACAAAACAAAAAAAAAATCAACATCGCTGCTGACTATCCAATCCAATGACCCACCCCTCCTGTTCTATTTCTAGACTCGCAGGTTCCACTGATTCAATCAGTTCCTTAATTGATAATCAGGGGCAAATTATATATATAGCCAGATATTTCATATCCAAAGGACTCGAATGTGCACTATCTAAATTTTACGTATTTGTTCAGGGTACCCCATTTTTCCCTTAGGTTATGCGTCTTGAGGTTGTTATACTATAGAATTCTTCATATGTTCGGTGTAGGCACAGCAGGTTCCACCAGTGTTCTACATTAACATTTTCCAAATTCTTCCAATTCATCAATATTACTTTGATTGCCAAACCAATCATGATATCCAGTAGCTGACAGTCTTGCTTTCCTAACTTGGGAAAATCACCCATCAATTTGTATACTATAATTCGATATGTAATAGGCAGGTCTAGTTCTAGAATACTTGAGATCCGCTGCCAGACTGACTTCCAGTAGGATTGTAAACTCCCACAGTAATATATCATATGTGACAGCGTTCCAATATCCATCATGCAGAACCAACATCGATTCCCTTCTTGTGGCATCCATTTCACCCTTTTTGCAGGAGTTATATGTGCCCGGTGGGCCAGGAAGTATAGCGACTGTGTAAGGGAGGCAGCCCTGGTAATTTGTACTTGGGATCCCCAGAAGGTATCCCACATCTCAGGGCATTCTGGTTCACCCGCATCTGCAATCCAGATCAGCTGTGTTCCTTTGCATTGCTTTTTTGCACCCATACGCAGTATAGTGAGGAATTTAGAGATTAGGTGTGCACTATCTTGCAACTCTTGAAATTTCCCCAAAAGAGGCCAACCAGTTCGCATTTGCAATGGAGAGACTTCCGCTTTACTTAAACAGTGTCTGAGCTGGTACCACTGGAAGCGACATGTTTCTGGTATCCCATATTCTATCCTCAGTCTATCAAATGATTTATATTCATTGTCATATATCAATTGACCGAGGTTTTTTACACCACATTCCAGCCACTTCTTCCAAATCACTGGTCTCCCGCCAACTAGAAACCTTGGATTCAGCCAAATGGGTGTCCCTAGTGTGAGCTCTTCCCCATTTTCAATGTAAGCTGCTATATACTGACAGGCTAACTGCGTAGCTCCAATAATCCCATCATATTGTTTCTTTTTCTCTCTGACAGTCCCAACAAGCACATCCATGGGAAGAGGTGCAGCTATGGCTTTCTTGACACGTAGCACCTGGGGCTATTTTCTAAGTCCCCTTCCGTGGTCCATTGTGTAGCTTGTTTCAACAACAAGGCTATATGTGTCCAATAGGTATCGGGGAAATGAACCCCGCCCTTCTCTTTAGATAATTTCAGCTTCCATGCTGCGATTCTTGGGACCTTGTTTCGCCATAGGAATGCCAGTAGCAATTTGTTTATTTTCCTGTAGAAAATTTGAGGGAAAAATATTGGGATCATACTTAAGATATAGCTAATCTTGGGGACAATCACCATCTTTATCATTTCAAATCTACCCCAACACGTTAAATGTAGCGGGGTCCATTTCTTCACATAATCATTCACAGTCTTGATGCAGATATCCACATTGTAATTCACTGTCTGTTGCATTGTTTGCCCATACGTGATCCCTAAATATTTGAAAGAGGAATGTGTGTATAAAAAGGGATAATCTTGCAAACTTTGTGGATCAACCAACGTATTGAGGGGAACTATGGTTGTTTTGGTTAGATTTACTTTATATCCTGATATTGCAGAATACTTATCAATGACTTGTAGTACTCCTGGTAAGGAGCTGGGTTTCATAATTAGAAGGAGGTCATCAGCGTATGCAGACAGTTTGCATTGGTCGTCCATCAATTCAATTCCTTTTATATCTTTGTGTTGTTGAATTGCAATCGCTAGAGGCTCTAACGCTAAGTTGAAGAGGAGTGGGGAGAGGAGACAACCCTGCCTGGTGCCTCTATGCAGTTCAAAAGGTGTGGAGACATCCGAGTTGGCTGCTATTTGCACTGTGGGTTTAGCATATAGTAACGACACTCTTTTAACAAATTTATCCTTAATTCCAAACCACCGTAGTGTCTGAAAAAGGAAAGGCCATTTTAACCTATCGAAAGCTTTTTCTGCATCTAATGCTAATCCGATTAATGGTTCAGGAATTGCTTGGGCTTTCATCAGAACATGCGTTAGGAGCCTGCCATAGTCAGTGGTTGACCTTCCCGGCACGAACCCACATTGATCCACGTGCACTAGTGTATCTTAAATTTTACTCAACCTATTGGCTAGTACCTTTGCATATATTTTGTAGTCGGCATTCAAAAGAGATATAGATCTATAGTTTTCCACTTTTTGAGGGTCTCTCTCTGGCTTTGGATGAATCACTATGGTAGCTTCCGCAAAGGTTCCAACATTTGGATCTTCATTGTAAAGCCCACTGTAGTAAGTCTGTAACATTCGCAGCATTTTTTCCTGAAAGACATAGTAGAAGTCCAATGGTATGCCGTCCGGCCCAGTTGCTTTCCCTTTAGCTAACTGCGCAATAGCTTCACAGATTTCCGCACTTTTTATGTCCATCTCGAGTGCCTGGGTTTGGGTCTCCGACAACTTCGGTCCTGTAATATCTGACACCATATCTTCAAAAGCCTTATCATCCCAAACTACCTCTGTGCGGTAAAGATTCTCTTAGAATTCTCTGCAACATCCCAGTATGTTCTTTTTTTTTTTTTTTTTTTTTAACTTTTATTTTCATTTTGCAACAAACAAAAGAAACAACACACCAAAGGAGACAAAACAATTATGCAATAAGGAAAAGCAAACCCTATTACCCCCCACCCCCATGCTTCTTCTCTAAGCCGACAATATCAGCATGTGAGCGCTTCCAAACAACAGTGATTGTACATCAAAACGAACAGAAATAGTATCTGCGATACAGAATGATCATGTGACAGAGATTTATACAAATTTAAACAGTCAGATGAGAGCATTTAGCAGTGTGAACATAGTCATTGAGCATCTTCCATTTAGACAGATGATGGGGGGTCTGAACGGAAGAAGCAAACATACGAGGTATTTGTTCATATTTACTGTAGAGACAGACATGATTCCACCATTCATTGGGGCTCAGATGGGAGCTATTCTTCCAGTATTTCGTAATTAGGGAAATAGCGATACCCAGCATAAAGTCTAAAAGGAAGTAAGCCGATTTTGGAAGAGAGGGGATCCCCGCAGCTGAGCGGAGTCCCACTATCCTCCAAGAAAGGGGCTCTTGAAAGTGCAAAATAGATTGGATACGACCCCAGACCCGACGCCAGTAATACTGTAGTGCGGGACATTCATACATAACATGAGTTAGTGAACCAATGGCCGCATGGCATGTCCAGCAGCTATTGCCCTGGGTGGTGTTCCATTTGGCTAATCTGTCAGGAGTATAGAAACACCGGTGGGCTAGAAAGAAGAGTGTCTGAGTGAGTGAGGCGGATCGGGAGACCCGTGTCACTCTACTCCAGACGAGGCTCCATTGCTCCGGGGTCAAAGTTACATGCAGTTCCCGCTCCCATGCTTTCTGTGCTATAGGGGTACCTCTATTTACAGCATTACATAAGGTTTTGTAAAAGTTAGATGCTACACCCGGTGAACTCCCGATAGATCGGATAGTCTCCGACAATCCTTGAGTATGGGATTCCGATGGCGGGAGCACCTTAGCACTCCGAAGACAATGCTGAAGTTGCACCAACTGAAAGTAGTGTTTCGCTGGGAGACCAAATTCAATTTGCAATTCGCTAAAAGTTTTCCAGCGACCATCATGGAACAACTGGTTAGGGATCCAAATGCCCCTAGTGTACCAGGGGCTCCACGCCATCGGTTTATTTTGTATTTGAAATCGAGTATTGTACCAAAGCGGGAGTCTGTCTAACGGACAGAATCGGGAGTCTAGAGATTGCATAAGAGTATTAAAGGCACCTAAAGTGTCTAAAAGCATTGGTGGATAGTGGGAGTCTGATGGGAGAGTCATACCAGGGAGATAAGTAAGAGGAATCGGTTTGCAAAGGTCCTCCTCTATGTCTAGCCACACAGGTCTACTCGGTGCTAGATCTTCCAGCCAACGAGCGCCTTGTTTTCGCCACCAAGTATTAATGGAGTATTGGCAGAGGCCTGTGCCAACTGCGCAATACTTGCATAGTATGCAGGGTCATCCACATTCGGGGCATAAATACAAATACACGTGAATTCACTATCTCCAACCTTAAGGTGTGCACGGGCCCATCTACCCTCCTTATCAGAGCTAGTATCCATTACAGTAGCTTGCAAAGACTTCTTAACCAGAATGGCTACCCCACACCGTTTGGAAACGGCGGGAGAATAGGCAGCCACCATATAAGGCTTAGCATTGAGTTTCAGTGTTTCAGCGGAGTTTAGATGCGTTTCCTGAAGAAACACTAAATCAGCATGCTCATGGTTAAGATAGCTAAGGATTTTCTTTCTTTTGATTGGACTATTGATGCCTTTTACGTTAAGTGATAAGATCTTACATAAGGCCATTCAGAAAAGTTAAAAATTCTGAAAAAGAACATGATAACGCACATAATTTCACAATGTCCCTCATATTAACTGTATCTGGCTGTACACATGACATGATAGAAAATAAGCTAATGTAATACAATGAAGCGCCCCACATTAAAAAATAAGAACCGCAGTGCGGTAGAGAAGAAGCAGAACCCCAGAAATTACTGGCGACCATGTGTCTGCGGGGGGAAACCCCAGAGAAGGCCGAAATTGAAAACATATAACCTGTATAACTGTGTATGCTCCGAATCCAACCGAGGCACACATCATGGAGGGATAGGAGACCAAGAAAGTCATATAGAGAAAGAAAGAAAAGTCCAGATAGTCTCTGTGCTTGGCTATGACCACCGCGTCGGGCCCTTCAAAATGGCGGACAGAGCCGACAGATAATAAGTCCAAGTTGTTGGATTAGCGCATCTGCTCTGCTTCTTTGGAGTCTAAAAATGTTGATAGTAGATCCGGATCTTCGAATGTCCTAGTTTGGTTGTGGAGAGTCACTCGGAGCTTCGCTGGATACAACAGGCCAAAGCGAGCCTGTAGCTGTTGAAGTCGAGGGCGAAAAGCAAGGAGTCTCTTCCGACGGTCAACTGTGGGCTTTGCCAAATCAGGGAAGAAGGAGACTTTATGACTTTCAAACTCCAGATGATGATTCGCCCGGGCAGCATTTAGAATTTGTTCCACTTGTTGATATCTTAGTAATCGAAAGATAATAGGCCGGGGGGTCGTCCGATTGAGCGCCATATGGGTAGGAACACGATGTGCTCGGTCAATTTCCAGATCTCTGTGAAAAGTGATCTTCAGCAAGGAGGGAAGAGTTTTGAGCAGGAATTCTCTTATATCTCCTGCTTCCGCCCCCTCCGGTATTCCAATGAGCCTCACATTGTTGCGACGGGCTCGATTATTGCTATCTTCTAACTCTTTTTGAAGATTCTGTATCTGGCGCTCAGCCTTGTCCAGTTTGACCAAGCGCACCGCGTGCGAGTCAAGGACCCCCGCCATGTTGTCCTGCCGTAATGAAAGACTTTCAAGTCGGTCCTGGAGCACACCGAAGTCTTCTCGCATGGCTCGAAGCGCTTCTCCGTTGGACTGAAGGACTGGAAAGAGGGGCTGTTACTTCTGGAGAGAAATCTGAAATTGTGAGTATATACTTCTGGGAATTTTTCTGAAAGGAATTTTTTTTTCTTTTAAAGCTAATTAATCTGTGAACCCACTATTTTTTTTGTTAAATCAGTCAGGGCCTAGTAGCAACAGTTTAAGATTCAATTTAAAAACACAGAAGAGAACTTTCTGGTTACCTTTCATACCCAGTAGACAGCTGTAGTTTAAATTTCATAGTCACTCAGGGCCTAGCATCAGCAAAGTACTTTTAGTTTCAAATTAAAACACAGAAGAGAGCTTTCTGGTTAAATTTAGAATCCAGCAGAGAGCTTGTAGTTTAAATTTCATAATAGGTTAGAGCCTAGTAGCAGCAAAGAGCTATAATTTAAATCAAATCAGAATATAGCTTAGCACAAGAGGCAAAACAAGGTCAATTCTCCTTGAGCAGCATATAAAGTCTTCTAGAGACCTTTACAAAGAGGCCTTCTACCTAGTGGGCAAGCAACCTGTGAAGCTTTTTCAATAGGTGTTAACACCAGCTGGCAGTTCAAAAGGCCATTTTGAAAGACTCCTTCTATCCAAGCAAGGACTGTTAATTACCCAGGAAGTAGGTCACTGCTTACATCATCAGCACAAGCATAAATAGCTCAACCAGAGCTCTGTGACCCTGTCTTGAAGGACTGGAAAGAGGGGCTGTTACTTCTGGAGAGAAATCTGAAATTGTGAGTATATACTTCTGGGAATTTTTCTGAAAGGAATTGTTTTTTCTTTTAAAGCTAATTAATCTGTGAACCCACTATTTTTTTTGTTAAATCAGTCAGGGCCTAGTAGCAACAGTTTAAGATTCAATTTAAAAACTCAGAAGAGAACTTTCTGGTTACCTTTCATACCCAGTAGACAACTGTAGTTTAAATTTCATAGTCACTCAGGGCCTAGCATCAGCAAAGTACTTTTAGTTTCAAATTAAAACACAGAAGAGAGCTTTCTGGTTAAATTTAGAATCCAGCAGAGAGCTTGTAGTTTAAATTTCATAATAGGTTAGAGCCTAGTAGCAGCAAAGAGCTATAATTTAAATCAAATCAGAATATAGTTTTCCTCAGCAGCACAGGACAAGGTACTGTGTAGCAGCCCTTTTTTAATAAGTGTTATATCCCACCCTCCCCTGGGAAAATCACAGCTTTATAGGTACTTGCACAACTTAAAAGACAGGAGGTGCTCTCAGGTGAAGCTCATTACCCAAATCAGTCATACACCAAGGACCTGAGATTAATTAAGCTTCAGGTGAACAAGGTATATTAAACTTCTTAGGTACAGTTTTAGTGGTATAAATATCCATTGCACCCTTTAGTACATATAGAACTTAAAGATCTAAACACAAACTTAAAACTAAGATGCAGACAGCAGTCCAGCAGCGGGATGTGGGCTTTCCAGTCTTTTGCATTGAGTGTCACATGTATGATTTTCTCCCAGCTGGTGAGAGGTCTTACGTGTGCACTAGGTGCAAGGAGCTCTCTGCTCTCAGGGAACGAGTCCGTTCTCTAGAGGCTAGAGTAGCAGACTTGGAAAACATAAGACAGACAGAGAGGTACATAGACGAGACCTGCAGGGATATAGTCCTGAAGTCCCACCTCCAGTCTGGCAGCATCCCTGTTGCCATGGAGGAGAGAGGTCACGTGACAGGAGAGCATCACCCTGGTGTGGCAGGAAGTGATCCTGTAACTAGGACCTGTCCTCCAGGTGATGTAAACCCCTCTCGCACCGAGGAAGTTTCTCCAGGGCCAAGTGCCCATGCGGGAAGGGTTAGGACAGCAGTTATAGTTGGTGATTCGATCATTAGGCATGTAGATAGCTGGGTGGCTGGTGGACGTGAGGATCGCCTGGTAACATGCCTGCCTGGTGCGAAGGTAGCGGACCTCACACGCCACCTAGATAAGGTCTTAGATAGTGCTGGGGAGGAGTCTGCTGTCTTGGTACATGTTGGTACCAATGACATAGGAAAATGTGGTAGGGAGGTTCTGGAAGCTAAATTTAGGCTTTTAGGTAGGAAGTTGAAATCCAGAACTTCCAGGGTAGCGTTCTCCGAAATGCTTCCCGTTCCACGCGCAGGACCCAATAGGCAGGCAGAGCTCCGGAGTCTCAATGCGTGGATGAGACAATGATGCAGAGATGAGGGGTTCGGATTTGTTAGGAACTGGGGAACATTCTGGGGAAAGGAGGGGCTCTTCCGAAGGGATGGGCTTCACCTTAACCGGGATGGAAACAGGCTGCTGGCATTAACCTTTAAAAAGGAGATAGAGCAGCTTTTAAACTAGATAATAGGGGAAAGCCGACAGTCGCCCAAGAGCGCATGGTTCGGAAGAATGTATCCTTGAAGGATACTACAAAAAGCAGAGAGGTTCCAAAAAAGAGTAAAGTAGCCCAAATGCCCTCGAGTATGGAGCAGACAGAACTTAAAGATCCCAAATTACCCATGTCTACCAATAGCCAAATTAATATGAATAAAATACAGTCTCTAAAATGCTTGTATGCAAATGCTAGAAGTCTACAAAACAAGATGGGAGAGTTAGAATATATAGCACTAAATGAGAGGTTAGATATGATTGGAATATCAGAGACATGGTGGAAGGAGGACAACCAGTGGGACACTGTGATACCTGGGTACAAACTATATCGAAATGATAGAGCTGATCAAATTGGTGGAGGGGTTGCGCTCTATGTTAGAGAGGGCATTGAGTCAGAAAGGATTAAAGTTTTGCAAGAAACAAAATTTGCTGTAGAATCTCTATGGATTGAAATTCCATGTAAAAAGGGGAAGGCGATGGCAGTGGGGGTGTACTATCGTCCGCCTGGCCAGAATGAACAAATGGATGATGAAATGCTCAAAGAAATCAGGGAAGCTAGCAAAAGTTACAGTGCAGTAATAATAATGGGTGATTTCAATTACCCCGGCATCGACTGGGTCAGTGTCACAACAGGACATGCTAGGGAGATAAAGTTCCTAGATGAAATAAATGACTGCTTCTTGGAGCAGCTGGTTCATGAACCGACCAGAGGGGAAGCAATATTAGACCTAGTCCTTAGTGGAACACCAGATGTAGTGCAAGAGATAAGGGTGTTGGGGCCACTTGGCAATAGTGATCATAGCATGATCGCCTTTGATTTAATTAGTGGAGGAGGGATAGTAAGGAAATCCACAGTACTACCCTTTAACTTTCGAAAGGGAGACTATGATAGAATGAGGAAAACAGTTAAGAAAAAACTAAAAGGAGCAGTTGCAAAGGTTAAAGACGTACATCAAGCTTGGGTGTTGTTGAAAAATACTATCTTGGAAGCCCAGACCAGCTGTATTCCACGCTTTAAGAAAAGTGGAAGGAAGTCCAAAAAATTGCCAGCATGGTTTAAAGCTGAGGTCAGAGAGGCTGTTGTTGCCAAAAAAGCATCTTTCAAGAAATGGAAAAAAGAGCCAAATGATGAAACCTGGAAACAGCACAAGCACTGGCAAGTCAAATGCAAGGCATTGATAAGGCAGGCAAAGAGAGAATTTGAGAAGAAGCTTGCTGCGGAAGCAAAAACGCGAAATAAAGACCTTTTCAAGTACATTCGTAGCAAAAAACCCGTGAGAGAGTCAGTTGGTCCATTAGATGATAAAGGGGTTAAAGGAGCACTAAGAGGCGACAAGGCGATAGCGGAGAGACTGAATGAATTCTTTGCTTCGGTCTTTACTGAGGAAGATGTAGGGATGTTACCCACGACTGAAGTGGTATTTAAAGGTGTGGAAGAATTGAAGGAAATATCGATACATCGGGAAGATGTCTTACAACTATTAGATAAACTGAAGAGTAGCAAATCACCTGGGCCGGATGGTATACATCCAAGGGTGTTGAAAGAACTGAAATTTGAGATTGCAGACCTGCTATCAGTAATCTGTGAACTATCATTAAAATCATCTCTAATACCTGAGGATTGGAGGATCGCCAATGTAACACCAATTTTTAAAAAGGGTTCGAGGGGTGATCCGGGAAACTACAGACCGGTGAGCCTGACATCAGTACCGGGAAAAATGGTAGAAACCATCATAAAGAATAAAATTACTCAGCATATAGATAGTCATGACCTAATGGGAGACAGCCAACATGGCTTTAGACAAGGAAGATCTTGTCTTACTAATCTGTTATGTTTTTTTGAAGGAGTGAATAAACAGGTGGACAAAGGTGAGTCGGTTGATATTGTGTATCTGGACTTTCAGAAAGCCTTTGACAAGGTCCCTCATGAGAGACTTTTGGCAAAACTAAAGAGTCATGGGATAGGAGGCAGTGTACTACTGTGGATCAGGAACTGGTTAAAAGATAGAAAGCAGAGGGTAGGGCTAAATGGCCAATTTTCCCAATGGAGAAAGGTGAATAGTGGTGTACCCCAGGGATCTGTGCTGGGTCCGCTGCTTTTTGACATATTCATAAATGACCTGGAAAGTGGAATAACGAGTGAGGTTATCAAATTTGCTGATGACACAAAACTATTTAAAGTTGTTAAAACCCAGGAGGATTGTGGAAAATTGCAAGAGGATCTTGATAAATTGGAAGACTGGGCATCAAAATGGCAGATGAAATTTAATGTGGAGAAGTGCAAGGTTATGCACCTAGGGAAGAACAACCCAAACTATGGTTACACGATGCAAGGTTCCACATTAGGAACCACCACCCAAGAAAAAGATTTAGGCGTCCTTGTGGATACCATGTTAAAACCCTCGGCCCAGTGTGCAGCGGCGGCCAAGAGAGCAAATAGAATGCTAGGTATGATAAGGAAAGGAATGGAAAATAAAACAAAAGATATTATAATGCCTCTATATCGTTCCATGGTGAGACCGCACCTTGAATATTGTGTGCAATTCTGGTCGCCATATCTTAAAAAGGATATAGCAATTTTAGAAAAGGTTCAGAGAAGAGCCACCAAAATGGTAAAGGGGATGGAAGGCTACTCCTATGAAGAAAGGCTAAAAAGGTTGGGGCTCTTTAACCTGGAAAAGAGACGGCTGAGGGGAGATATGATAGAAGTCTATAAATTAATGAACGGAGTGGAACGGGTAAACATAGATCGATTGTTTACCTTATCAGAATATAGAAAGACTAGGGGACATGCAATGAAGCTACAGGGTAAACTATTTAAGACTAATAAAAGAAAATATTTTTTCACTCAACGTGTAATCAAACTCTGGAATTTGTTACCGGAGGATGTAGTAAAGGCTGTTAGTGTAGCTGGGTTTAAAAAAGGTTTGGACAAGTTCCTGGAGGAAAGGTCCATAAACCATTATTAAGAAGGGACCCAGGATATCAATGCTTGAACCAATACAAGCATTGTGGAACCTGTGTCCCTTGGGGAAACTGCTAGGTACGTATGACCTAGATTGGCCACTGTTGGAAACAGAATACTGGGCTTGATGGACCTTGGTCTGACCCAGTATGGCATATCTTATGTTCTTATGTTCTTATGTTCTTATGGACTGCACCAGTTCCTTCACGCCGCGTATTTCCTCTAAGATCTCCTGGTGCATTTCGGGGTTTTCCCGAAGTGGAACCATCTTCTGTGGGGAAGACACCTCTGTTTTGGAGCGTTTTCCGTGTGAAGAAGAGGGAGACCCGAAGTCCAAGCGCGCTGGTTTATGGGCCGCCATCCCCCCCGAGGTACCCCGGTAAGTTCGGAGCAAAAGATTAAGTTTATGTAGGTATTAAGTCAGGATTCTGAGTAGGCCTCTCGGGAGCTTCAGCGCGAAGCGTCTAACCCGCTGGACATCAGGCTCCGCCCCCCATCCCAGTATGTTCTTGTCTTGCACAAGCAAGTCTCCTTTAGAGTCTTGTATTCCCGTAATATGGGTCACATTTTTCTTAGCCTTAAGCAACTTAGCTAGAAGTGATCCCGCTCGGTTGTTTTCATGATAGTATTTACTTTTTTGTGCATTTATATTAAATTGAGCTTCAGCATTGAGAATGGAATTGTATCGGAATCTTAACTTTTGAAGTCTCACTAGAACCATGGAGTCTGCCTTCCTAGCAAGAAGGCGTTCTCCCGCCTTTATCTGAGAATCCAATTCCTTCAATTCCTTTTTTTTCATTTTTCTTTTCTGTATCAAGAATGTCGTTATATGTGCACGTAGGGTTGCCTTCAAGGCTTCCCACCACCCTTTTATTGATGTATCAGTTGGTATATTAAACCGCAAATACACCTTTACTGCATTGCGAATGTAGGTTCTAAAATCATCGTCTGCCAACAGGGATCTATCCATTGTCCATTTTGAGATCCCCTTCCGTGAGGTCTTGTTATCTAACACTAGGGAGACCACTGCATGATCCAACACTGTTCCTGCATGTATTTCGGAGGAGATCAGTTGTGGGATCAAACTCTTTTTTATGAGAAAAAAATCTATTCTGGTTTAGGTGTTGTGTGGGAGGGAGTAAAATGTATACTCTCTGTCCTTTGGATGCAAAAACGGCAACTAGGCCCAGAGATTCAATTGCACTCTGCAGTACTCCATGAGACTTAACTTTTGTTAATGACTTGTATGAAGTCCGATCAATAAGAGCATCCAATATCAGATTAAAATCTCCCCCTAATATTATTTGCGTTGTTGCTGTCTCTGTTAGTTCTGCCATAATTTGCGTATAAAACTTGGGGTCATCCTGATTCGGCACGTATATATTCATTAATATATAAGTAGTTTGGTCCAACTGTAAAGTAACTTTGGCCCATCTCCCATTACGATCAGTTCTAGTGTCTTTAACTACCGGCAGCAGTAGCTTTCGTACTAGTATTAACACTCCATTTTTTTCCCTGCGGCTGGCGTGTCGAGTCTACCTCTAGAGTCAACCTCTACTTTTGCAGGAGTCAGTGTTTCATTGTATCGGACCAGCCAGCTTAACATTTTTAACCTATTTACAAATACAGCTTGGTGGAAATCACCCACTGTTGAACAGAATGTGATCTTTACTCGACCGCTGTCATTTTTATAATTTACATCCATATCTCTAATATTGATATCTATTCAACTAACTGCCTCTCTTCCTTCCTATAAATATACTAATCATATGATTCTGTCCGTGCTCTAATTACCGTTTACAACAAGGTTCTTTTCCATTACATTTCCTTTCAACAATTTTTTAACTTTACCATTCAATATTTAACTTTCTTTAGGCTTCATTCTTCCTGTGCCATTAGGTTTATCTATTTGTTGTGCTATGCTCGTTTTCAGTCTGCTCTATAGCTGAAAGTCTAGGCATAAGTCCACCCATATTTTGTCCATACCCCGATGCACCCTTATGTACCCAAATCCCTGTTTATCCTTTCCTCACTAATCAGGTACAATATCAAAAATCAGTCTCCAACTATTTTATGGTTACCCTATTACTTCACATTTCCATGCTGCCACACTCTTCCAAGAAGACTTTCAATGCAGTGGCGTCAGTAAAGTTTCTGGTAGTGTTGTGCACTCGCATAGTTCCTGGATAGAATAGCCCATATCTTGCTTGAAGTTTCTGTAGCGCCGGTCTGCATGCCAGAAGTTGCTTTCGTCGATCCGTCGTTTGTTTGCTCAGGTCTGGGAAAAAAGTTATTTTTTGACCCAATATTTGTAGTGCTGTATTTTTCTTTGCGGCTTGTAAAATATGTAACACCTGGGGATACCGGAGGATCTTTATAATGATTGGTCTTGGGTACTTTGCTGCATTTGTTTTCTGCATGGGGATTCGGTGCGCACCCTCTATTTCCAAAGGCTTTTCAAACTGAATTTGCAGCAGCTCAGGTATTTTCTTTTCCAAATAATCTATCAGGTCCGTTCCTTCTGCGCCTTCTGGAACCCCTATAATTCTTACATTATTCCGTCTAGCTCAATTATTTTGGTTTTCTATTTGGCCCTCCATGGTTGCGATATGCTTCGTGAGAGGCCCGATCTGGGTAAGCACATTGTCATGCCTTTGTATTTGCAATTCGACATTGCTCATTCGTTTATTCATGTCCTGCAGATTCTCCTTTACAATATTTAGATCTCCCTGCATATGTTCAAGTGTGGCAGAGTTTGTTTCCATCATTTCTTTGACACATTTTAATTCGGCTAATATTTCCCAAATACCCTCTACAGTCATTTCCTTCTCACCCGCCGCCATTTTCTGCGGGGATCTGGCATCTTGCTTTGAACGTTTCGGCACCGTTCCCGTCGCTTGCTGAAAGTCCAAACGTACCGGTTTCAGAGCTGCCATTCTCTACTTCCTCTTTGCTTTCACTAACCAAAGGCAGAAAAACAAATAATTTTTGTTAGAGAATCAGTCAGGAATCCTCGCTTGCAACGGGAGCTGTAGCTTTATGCTGCCATTCTGTTCTGTTCTGCTGCGCCCCCACCACTAGATACTTGTGACCTAGATTGGTCAGTGTTGGAAACAGGATACTGGGCTTGATGGACCTTGGTCTGATCCAGTATGGCATATTTTATGTTCTTATGAATGGGCGTAATCCGAATTGTTGTTCATCTAGGGGAGCATTGATGTCAAAGTCCTGTACTTGATTTTGGACAGTTTTCTCGATTATTTTGGCTACAAATGGAATGCTGGCGATAGGTCTATATAATGTGGGGTCTAGACTGACAAGGGATTTGTTGACTATTTGGTATATGTGTGGAGCTAGCTCTGATTTCATTGCCTTGATCCAGGAAACTGGAAAAGGATTGAGTGGGGATGTAGTGGTATTAATTTTGGTGATAGTTCTTAAGAGTTGTTGATCTGTAGGGTGAAAAGTGTGCAATGTAATGATATTAGTGGGGTGGTGTAGATGTCTAGTGGGATCATTGGTGTTTTTCTTTTTTTTAATTTGTCTTGAAAATGGTTAGCTAGGGTTTGGATATTTATGTTGGAGGAATTGGTATCATTCTGAGTTGTGTTAGTTAATGATTTGACAGTTTCGAATAGTTCAGGTGGGTGGTCGAGGGATTTAGTTTTTTGGTGTGGTAGTCTTTTTAGCCTTATAGATGGCATCCTTGTAGGAGTTCAGGGTTGACATGTATATGTGTTTGTTTTCTGGGGATTTATTGTGTCTCCAGTTGCCTTCGTATTTTCTTAGATGCTTTTTTGAATTAGCTAACTCTTTGGTGAACCATTTTTCTGACACTCTCCGCAGAGGTTTCGGTTGATTGTGGGTTGTGGTAGCTGCATTTTGGATAGAGGTATTCCAAATGTATAGGGAGCGGTTTAAGTCCGTTTGTGTTAAATTTAATTTCGGTAATATTTCATTTATAAAGTCTTCCTTGATGAAGTGTTTGAACTTTTTTTTTCAGGTGGTTCTGTATTTTGCATTGGTGACTGGGGAGGGGGGGGGGAGTATAGTGAAGTTAGTTATGTGATGGTCTGACCAAGGGATTTGCTGTGATTTGGGAGCAGAATATAGGCCTAGAGTTGATATCGGGAGGAATGCAAGATCTAGGATATTTCCCTTTATAAGGGTGGGCATATTTATTATCTGGGAGTAACCCATGTCAGCCATCATGTCAATGAATGAAGTTGCATATTGCAGGTTGAGTGCAGGTAGAAACCATCATAAAGAATAAAATTACTCAGCATGTAGATAGTCACAACCTAATGGGAGACAGCCAACATGGCTTTAGACAAGGAAGATCTTGTCTTACTAATCTGTTATGTTTTTTTGAAGGAGTGAATAAACAGGTGGACAAAGGTGAGTCAGTTGATATTGTGTATCTGGACTTTCAGAAAGCCTTTGACAAGGTCCCTCATCAGAGACTTTTGGCAAAACTAAAGAGTCATGGGATAGGAGGCAGTGTACTATTGTGGATCAGGAACTGGTTAAAAGATAGAAAGCAGAGGGTAGGGCTAAATGGCCAATTTTCCCAATGGAGAAAGGTGAATAGTGGTGTACCCCCAGGGATCTGTGCTGGGTCCGCTGCTTTTTGACATATTCATAAATGACCTGGAAAGTGGAATAACGAGTGAGGTTATCAAATTTGCAGATGACACAAAACTATTTAAAGTTGTTAAAACCCAAGAGGATTGTGAAAAATTGCAAGAGGATCTTGATAAATTGGAAGACTGGGCATCAAAATGGCAGATGAAATTTAATGTGGACAAGTGCAAGGTTATGCACCTAGGGAAGAACAACCCAAACTATGGTTACACGATGCAAGGTTCCACATTAGGAACCACCACCCAGGAAAAAGATTTAGGCGTCATTGTGGATACCATGTTAAAACCCTCGGCCCAGTGTGCAGCGGCGGCCAAGAGAGCAAATAGAATGCTAGGTATGATAAGGAAAGGAATGGAAAATAAAACAAAAGATATTATAATGCCTCTATATCATTCCATGGTGAGACCGCACCTTGAATACTGTGTGCAATTCTGGTCGCCGTATCTTAAAAAGGATATAGCGATTTTAGAAAAGGTACAGAGAAGAGCAACCAAAATGGTAAAGGGGATGGAAGGATACTCCTATGAAGAAAGGCTAAAAAGGTTAGGGCTCTTTAACCTGGAAAAGAGACGGCTGAGGGGAGATATGATAGAAGTCTATAAATTAATGAACGGAGTGGAACAGGTAAACGTAGATCGATTGTTTACCTTATCAGAATATAGAAAGACTAGGGGACATGCAATGAAGCTACAGGGTAAACTATTTAAGACTAATAAAAGAAAATATTTTTTCACTCAACGTGTAATCAAACTCTGGAATTTGTTACCGGAGGATGTAGTAAAGGCTGTTAGTGTAGCTGGGTTTAAAAAAGGTTTGGACAAGTTCCTGGAGGAAAGGTCCATAAACCATTATTAAGAAGTGACCGAAGATATCAATGCTTGACCCAGTACAAGCATTGTGGAACTTGTGTCTCTTGGGGAAACTGCTAGGTACATATGACCTAGATTGGCCACTGTTGGAAACAGAATACTGGGCTTAATGGACCTTGGTCTGACCCAGTATGGCATATCTTATGTTCTTATGAGTGATGGTAGGTTAAAGTCACACATGATGATAAGGGGTTTCTTTAGATGGGCACTGTATGCATATTCAAGAATTGTAGTCAGATTTTCATGGTCAGGGGATGGAGGGAGGTATAGCAAGCATATAGAAAAGTTTTTATTTTCTACTTTTAGGATGTCTATTCCATCTATGTGGGTGCAGATGCTTGGGATAGTTTTGTGTGTGTTTGCTGATTATTAGGACCCCACCCCCTCGTTGTTTGTTCCTATGACAAGTAAATAGGCCATAGCCATCTATTTTTAGTTGATTTAGCAGTATATTATCTGTGTCAGACAACCATGTTTCTGTTACACATAGAAAATCTGGGAGTTCATCTTTAATCAGGGATTTTATTCCTGATGGATCTGGCATTAATTAACATGAGTTTAATAAGAAAGTGTTTGTCTAAAGGTTGTATATTTTGGATAATGATTGTTGGATTAATGTGGATTAGTCTGTTGTAGGATGTATGTTTACTTGAGTACTACAGATTTTTATAGTAATGGTTGGATTTATGCCTAGGGCGTATTGTAATGATGGGTATGGTAAGTGGTAAGTTTGCATCACATTGCTGGGTGTAGACATTCATTTGGTTGAAAGTTAATAAAGTGAGCAATAGAATGCTGGTGACTATGGTCATGTACTCCATTTTGGTTGGGCAGCATTGCCTAGAAGTACAGAGAAATGTTTGGAAGTAATGGGATATGTAATGCTAGGAAAGGAAACTAGGTGGGGTAAAATTGATGCACTAGATTATGTGAGCTGGGGATGTGGAGAAATTGGACAGCATCTATGTTTTTTGGTTATAGTGAATTGGGAGATTGGATTTATGGTTTATATTATAGGAGACTTTGTTGTAAATAGGTGGATGAGTCGACTTCTCATATAGTGTTAGCAGGTAAACCAAAAGCAAATGTAACATTGTAACAGATTTAGAAACAAAGTAACAATGTTTGGTAGGTGTTAATATGAGTTAGACAGATTGTTATGCTTATTCTTTAACGCTACTATACTTTTCAGCATGTTCATTAAAGTTAATCTGCCAGAATGTGCACGGTATTTCAACAATGCATATATAATGAGTTCATAATAGTGTAGGTGAAGAAGGCCTGCATAACGGCTAGAAATTACAGATATTGAGTGTTTTGTTTAGTCAGATTAAGTGGGTGTTCTCTAGAGTATCGACAATATAACATAATTTCTCATGTAAAACTCACATGTTCAGAGTACGTGCAGATGAGGCAATTGTGATGTGATGCTCCAAGTGACCTTTGGCTTGGCCCTTAGGCACGGGCCCACCCAGCACAGGCCTGCCTGAGAGTGCACTTGCTTTTCAAGCCAGTTCAGCAGGCAGTGATTGGTGGATCATGGGGGGTGCAGGAGGAGCTCACCTTCTGCTTCCTGCTGCTGTTGGAGATGGTCAGTTCTTCTTTTTCTAAACATTTAATATTTGTTTAGAAAAAGAGCAAACCATCCATAAAAAAGTTGCAGTAGTGGAATTACAGATGTTGCTCATTGACTGCTTGTTATGGAAGCTTCCTTCATGCTACAGTGTCAATACCCTGCCAAATGGAGAGCTATTTGTCAAATGCAGATCAACTATTACTTCAAAGCCAAGTAAAAATCTGCCTATATCATGTTCTAATTGTTTGCATCTCTATCTAGAAGAGAAATTTTAGGAGACAATAACACAGGTCTGCGACTAAAAAGCTGTTTATTTTCATCTAATTTCCATGTATTTTGGTGTGCTGAAAACAAAATATTGAAAAAACTCCTAGACGTCATGATTTGCTACAACATTGCCACAAAATTGTCTTCAAATTTATCAAATTTTTTCAAATTACTATTAATTAATTCAAATTACTATCAATTAATTCAAATAAGTGCATTTAAGATATAAAATGCCAAAAAAACCTTAAAGGGGTTGTCCGAGTTATGTAAAAAAAATATAGCACTGTAAATCTGATGGTCAGCAATATATACATAAGCTAAGCAAGTTTTAAGTCCGTGCTTCTAATGGTAGAAGGGGTTAATCTTTCCTGAAGAATCCAGTGGGAGGGAGACACAGGGCAGATAGCAGCAGCTCCGGTCAGTGCGGGGGGGGCGTGGCCAGCACTGTGACGTCTCGTATACAGACACAGAGCTGCTCTCTCCTGCATGCCACACTTGTGCACAAATCATCATCAGGTTCTTGGTTCTAGGCTGTTCACACTTTTTCATCGCAATTCGTGTTAGCTCATCATTCTTCAACCGTTATGTTATGGCTCCGTGAAAGTGTATTAATTTGCCAGACAGTTTCTGTTTCATCTGTTGTGAATATACAGTGTTGAAGCAACAGCAGAATATTACAGACTTTCTGAAAAAAGTATACTTTGCATACTTTGGACTAAAAATTAGAGATCAAGATAAAGTCTGGGCGCCTCATAAAGTGTGTGAACGGTGTGTTGAGGACCTCCAAAACTGGTTCAAGGGTAAGAAAAAATCTTTCCGTTATGGGATTCCTATGGTATGGCGAGAGCAAAAAAAACCATAGTGACGACTGTTACTTTTGTTCATGTGATGTGAAAGGGTTTAATCCCAAATGGAAGCATTCCATTTCACACCCCAATCTTTACTCGGCAATTCGTCCCATCCCCCATGGCACAGATATACCAGTACCCAAGCCCCCTGCTACCTTGGAAGAGATACCTAGCTCCGATGAAGGTGAAGTCATACCTGAACCAGATGACGAATCAAGTTCTGACTTTAAAGATGATACAAGACCAAAATTATTTTCTCAGTAGGAGATGAATGATTTGGTAAGAGACTTGAATCTTCCCAAAGATGCTGCTGAGTTACTCAGATCAAGGCTGAAAAGCAGGAATTTGTTGTTGCCAGGAGTGTCATCTTCATGGTTCAGACATCGTGAAAAGGAGTTTGTTCCTTACTTCGCCCAGGAAGACAAGTTGGTTTATTGCATCAATGTTGAAGGTCTGATTGGTCAATTTAAAATCCAATATGATTCAGAGCAATGGCGTCTTTTTATAGATTCTTCAAAAAGAAGTCTCAAAGCAGTTTTACTCCACAACGGTTTTTACGCTTCCATACCTGTAGGTCATTCCATACACTTGAAGGAAACCTACGAGAACTTGGAATTGGTTCTTTGTAAACTTAAATATGAAGACCATGGTTGGCAAGTGTGTGGAAACTTGAAAGTCTTGTGCATGCTGCTCGGGCAACAAGCTGGGTATACCAAATATCCTTGTTTTCTGTGTCTATGGGACAGTCGAGACCGACAAAATCACTGGACCAAGAAGAGTTGGCAGCCGAGGGTGCTAACAGTCGGTGAAAAAAATGTCCTCTGAGAAACTTTGGTACCTTCCCATAAAGTTCTTCTACCACCTCTCCACATAAAATTGGGATTGATGAAGCAATTTGTAAAATAACTTCCAAGAGATGGAGAATGCTTCAAATACTTGGTCACCAAGTTTCCAGGCCTGTCGGAGGCAAAATTCAAGGAAGGTGTGTTCGTCGGACCAGACATTAGAAGGCTTATAGTTGATCAAGAGTTTGTCAATACCATGATGGATCCTCAAAAAGAAGGGTGGATTGCATTTAAAGAAGTCGTACAGAAATTTTTAGGCAATAACAAAGATCCTCACTACAAAAAAGATCGTCGGACGAATGCTGAAAGCATTTCAAGCTTTAGGTTGCCTGATGAGTTTGAAAGTGCATTTCCTCCAGTCCCACCTTGACTACTTTCCTGAAAATTTGGGAGCTGTGAGTGAGGAACAAGGTGAACGATTCCACCAAGACATTAAAGAGATGGAAAGGAGATACCAGGCAAAATGGAGCATTACAATGAGGCAGACTACTGTTGGATGCTTCAGAGAGACATTCCAGATGCTACTCACAAGCGTAAATGCACCAAGAGGAGCCTCACAAGGAAGAATAATTGAGTTTAGTGTGTGTAGGTGAGCTCATTTCAGTTCAAAAAAGGATTTTCATGAAAATATTGTAATAAAACTTTAATTTTATAAGCCTATTTCCATTTATTTTGAGGTATTGCCTTATTTAACATAGTTACCTAAATTGTCAGGAAACATGATGTCCTATGACAAAATGGAGGTCATTTTCAGATTCAGTGCACCAAAAACATTAAGATTACGTGGACTAACAAAAACAGCTCTTGAAAAACATTTTGCAGATTAATGCAGGTAAACTCATAGGCTCATCATTCTTCCCCTCCCCCACTCTCTGCAGGTAAAAGTAATGCATTATAATACAATAAAATAAACATGTCCTATACTGCCTTTTAGAAAAAAAACTGCAAAACGGTGTACAATCTGAAAGGCAAAATATGCACATCATGCACATTTCTCCTAACTGATTAAATGGGTAGAGACAGGTCAGAGAGGGAAATTAGGAATGGAGATTGTATAGTAAAATCCATGCATGCAATTTCCATGTTGTGAACACAGACCAAATTTTCAAAGAAGAATTCTACAGCTATTTTCTTTTTTTGTACCTATGGAAGTTCAAGCCCCACAGCCACTTTCTGTATTGCCCTCTGTGATAGATGTGGCTAGTGTGAGGCAATAGCTTTAGTGATATGATTTTTCCCAGCCATTGTTCAGTTCGTGGAGCTTAGGTATCTGTTAAAGCAAAAGAAAGAGATCTACCAAAGTACCAGCCGGTTTCCCAGCTGTCCTTTCAGAAAAAAAGCAGTTAAATCGCTTTAATTATATTCAAAATGTGCGGTTCCAAGTCCTTGTATTTTGTTAATTGGGAAGGTGCCCTATAAAGCAAGACTGCTCACTAGGGGTGAGTGGGAGTTGGGGTGGGGATAGGGAGGGAACTAACACCTGATTAGGTGTCAGTAGCTTCAAAGAGCTGAGAAAGTTACTAAAGCAGAATTTTAAACCTACCCCACTAAAGAAAATATTTCTTCTTTTAAACTAAAGCACCAAAAAGAATGTAACTTTGTTTTAAAAATGTACCAAAACCCTTTTAAGAGCTCCCAGTCAGAGAGCTAGCAATTTAAAAAGCCACAAATTGTTACCTTTGCTTGAAATCTTTAGCCCCTGTTAGGAATGCCTCATTTAGGTACAGGGGCTAAGGCCTGAAAGGCTTTACTTCTCTGGTAGATCTGCACATGGTAATTGGATGGTTGGCCCCATAGCTGAGCAGGAATGCTGGAACTTACATGGGTTCCATATACATTAGCCGCTATTATACTGGCAGCAGTATTACCGTCCTGCTGCCTGCCCTGTGGGTCTCCCGAGAGAAGACTGAAAGGGCTGGAGCACCCCATCCTGGTTTCATGGCTCGTTAGGGGACATCCCATCGAGCCATAAGACCAGGACTCTGTGCCACCATGTAACGACGTTATCCTCGGCCATACTTTTCCTAAATTTGATGTCATAGTTTAGCCAACCCAGACACCAAAGAGCTTGTTCACCCGGGTGATAGTGTCTAGGTAACAAATGAGATAAGGACTCAGCTCGGTCTGACACTCATAAATATGTGGCATGCTGAAATCCAATTCATAATGGACTTGAGAATCTTTGGTTTCTTATCCCCAGATTTCTCTTTCTCCTAATTAGTTTTATTTTCACTTTCTTGGTCCCTGAGTAATAATGAGAGTATATCTATGAATTCCCTCCACCAGATCATAGAAACATAGAAACATGTTGGCAGAAAAAGACCACATGGCCTATCTAGTCTGCCATTCCATATCAACTACTATAATAGTTCCCTCTTTTCCCTTAGAGATCCTCTTAGTTTTTTTCCATGGTTTTTTTAAATTCAGATACTGTCCTCATCTCTACTAACTCTACTGGGAGACTATTCCATGCATCTACCACTCTTTCCAAAAATAAATATTTCTGCATATTACTACTGAGTCTATCCCCTTTCACCCTTATCCCATATCCCCTCATAGTAGAGCTTGTTTTCAGTCGAAAGAGGCTCTTCTTCTGTGCATTTATGCCATGGAGATATTTAAACATCTCTATCATATCTCATCTATCCCGTCTTTCTTCTAGGTATACGTATTAACATCCTTATGTCTGTCCTCATATGCTTTATAATGCAGATCACTAATCATTTTAGTAGCCACCCTCTGCACTGACTCCAACCTGTTTATATCCTTTTGAAGGTGTGGTCTCCAGAACAGCACACAATACTACAAATGAGGTTGCACCAAAAACCTATACAGAGGCACTATCACCTCCTTTTTTCTGCTGGCCATTCCTCTCGCTATGCACCCAAGCATCCTTCTAATTTTCATTGTTGTCTTATCTACCTGTTTAGCTACTTTAAATCGTCAAACACAATCATGCCCAGGTCTGCTGTTTTGTGAACAGAAGTACTCCCCCCCACACACACACTGTACTGCTCCTTTGGATTTTTGCAGCCAAAAAGCATAACCCTGCATTTTTTAGCATTAAATCTCAACTGCCAAATTCTAGACCATTCTTCAAACTTAGCTAGCTCCTCCTCATGTTACATACTGCTTCCTAAGTCACCAGTGCAGAACGGTATCAAAGGCTTTACTAAAATCCAAGTACACCACATCTAGGGCTCTCCCTCGGTCCAATTCCCTGATCACCGAGTCAAAGAAATCAATCAGATTTGTCTGACAAGACCTGCCTCTGGTGAATCTATGTTGCCTCCGATCCTGTAATCCAGTAGACTCCAAAACCTCACTATTTTCTCTTTGAGCAGCGTTTCCAATAATTTAGTCCCCACAGAGGCTAGGCTAAAAAGCCTATAGTTTTCAACCATATCCTCACTTCCACTTTTTTTAAAGGGACCATATGTGCCTCTCTCCAGTCCTCTGGCACGGCTTCCAACTCCAAAGAGACATTGAAAAGGTCAGTCAGTGGAACTGCTAGAACATCCCCAAGTTCCTTCAGTATTCTTGAATGCATCCCATCCGGTCCCATTGCTTTGTCTACTTTTAGTTTAGCTAGTTCCTCCCGAATACAGTTTTCTGAAAATTGTCCGAGATCCCCCGTCACTTCTGTTCCTATTTGTGGGTGTTTTCTGAGGTCCTACTCCCAGTCCTTCATCTTTGAACACAGAACAGAAATATTTGTTAAACAATTCTGCTTTATCCTCATCAGCTTCTACATATTCCTCCCCTTCACCCTTGAGTCTGACAATACAACTTTTGTCCTTCCTCTTCTCACTAACATACCTGAAAAATGTCTTATCCCCCCATTTTATTGCATTGACTATTTCTTCTTCCTTTAGTATTTTTGCTTCCCTGACTATTTTGCTAGCTTCTCTAAGTTTTTCCAAATATAGATGCCTGTCTTCCACTCTCTGTGGTCTCTCATATTTCAAGAAGGCCTCATAAGAACATAAGATATGCCATACTGGGTCAGACCAAGGTTCATCATGCCCAGTATCCTGTTTCCAACAGTGGCCAATCTAGGTCATACGTACCTAGCAGTTTCCCCAAAAGACACAGGTTTCGCAATGCTTGTACTGGGTCAAGCATTGATATCCTGGTTCCCTTCTTAATAATCGTTTATGGACCTTTCCTCCAGGAACTTCTCCAAACCTTTTTTAAACCCAGCTACACTAACAGCCTTTACTACATCCTCTGGTAACAAATTCCAGAGTTTGATTACACGTTGAGTGAAGAAATATTTTCTTTTATTAGTTTTAAATAGTGTACCCTGTAGCTTCATTGCATGTCCCCTAGTCTTTCTATATTCTGATAATGTAAACAATCGATCTACGTTTATCCGTTCCACTCCGTTCATTAATTTGTAGATTTCTATCATATCTCCCCTCAGCCGTCTCTTTTCCAGGTTAAAGAGCCCTAACCTTTTTAGCCTTTCTTCATAGGAGTATCCTTCCATCCCCTTTACCATTTTGGTGGCTCTTCTCTGAACCTTTTCTAATAACGCTATATCCTTTTTAAGATACGGCGACCAGAATTGCACACAATATTCAAGCTGCGGTCTCACCATGGAACGATATAGAGGCTTTATAATATCTTTTGTTTTATTTTCCATTCCTTTCCTTATGAAACCTAGCATTCTATTTGCTCTCTTGGCCGCTGCTGCACACTGGGCCGAGGGTTTTAACATGCTATCCACAATGACGCCTAAATATTTTTCCTGGGTGGTGGTTCCTAATGCGGAACCTTGCATCGTGTAACCATAGTTTGGGTTGTTCTTCCCTAGGTGCATAACTTTGCACTTGTCCACATTAAATTTCATCTGCCATTTTGATGCCCAGTCTTCCAATTTATCAAGATCCTCTTGCAATTTTCCACAATCCTCTTGGGTTTTAACAACTTTAAATAGTTTTGTGTCATCTGCAAATTTGATAACCTCACTCGTTATTCCACTTTCCAGGTCATTTATGAATATGTCAAAAAGCAGCGGACCCAGCACAGATCCCTGGGGTACACCACTATTCACTTTTCTCCATTGGGAAAATTGGCCATTTAGCCCAAACCTCTGCTTTCTATCTTTTAACCAGTTCTTGATCCACAGTAGTACACTGCCTCCTATCCCATGACTCTTTAGTTTTGCCAAAAGTCTCTGATGAGGGACCTTGTCAAAGGCTTTCTGAAAGTCCAGATACACAATATCAACCGACTCACCTTTGTCCACCTGTTTATTCACTCCTTCAAAAAAACATAACAGATTAGTAAGACAACATCTTCCTTGTCTAAAACCATGTTAGCTGTCTCCCATTAGGCCATGACTATCTACATGCTGAGTAATTTTATTCTTTATGGTGGTTTCTACCATTTTTCCCAGTACTGAAGTGAGGCTCACCGGTCTGTAGTTTCCCGGATCACCCCTGGAACCCTTTTTAAAAATTGGCGTTACATTGGCGATCCTCCAATCTTCAGGTATTACAGATGATTTTAATGAAAATTCACAGATTACTAATAGCAGGTCTGCAATCTCATATTTCAGTTCTTTCAACACCCTTGGATGTATACCATCCAGCCCAGGTGATTTGCTACTCTTCAGTTTATCTAATAGTTGTAATACATCTTCCCGATGTATCGATATTTCCTTCAATTCTTCCGCACCTTTAAATACCACTTCAGTCATGGGTAACATCCCTACATCTTCCTCAGTAAAGACCGAAGCAAAGAATTCATTCAGTCTCTCCGCTATCGCCTTGTCACCTCTTAGTGCCCCTTTAACTCCTCTGTCATCTAATAGACCAACTGACTCTCTCACAGGTTTTTTGCTATGAATGTAGTTGAAAAAAATCTTTATTTCGCGTTTTTGCTTCCGCAGCAAGCTTCTTCTCAAATTCTCCCTTTGCCTGCTTTATCAATGCCTTGCATTTGACTTGCCAGTGCTTGTGCTGTTTCCAGGTTTCGTCGTTTGGCTCTTTTTTCCATTTCCTGAAAGATGCCTCCCTCTTCTTCTTCACTTTTTCAGCTACTTCTTTTGAAAACCATAGAGATCTCCTTTGCTTTTCACCTTTATTTACCTTTCTAACAAAAGGTTGGTTGCCCTTAAAATATCCTCTTTGAGTTTTGCCCACTATTTTTCTACATCTCCCAGCTGTTCCTTGAGCTATTGGCCCATCTTGGCAATGTTAGTTTTCCTAAAATCTAAAAATCTCGCTTTTGAATGGAATTTATCAGCCCTAGTCCTAATACTGAACCACACCATCTGGTGATCACTGTATGCAAGATGATCTCCCACTATAACATCAGAAACACTTTCACCATTGACAAGCACCAAGTCCAGTGTGGTCCGTTCATGTGTGAGTTCTGTTACCAGTTTCTTGAATAGTTCTACCTGAAGAGAATCCAGGGACTCCTTACATCTAGATGACACCGCAGCAGGGATGTGCCATTCCACATCCAGCATATTGAAATCATCTGTTAATAGCACTTCCCCTTTCCTAGCAATGCTGTATATGTCTTCTATTAAATCTCTTTCTACTTCTTCTCCCTGTGAGGGGGGTCTGTATATCATGCCAATGCAGATTGATTTCTCTTTCCCTCTTTCTAGTTTATCCCACAGTGCCTCCTTTCTCCCTTTTAAGCCCTGTAATTCTATAGCTTTAATGTTATTTTTTTACATAGTGCCACTCCTCCTCCTCTTCCTCCTACCCTATCCTTCCTGAATAAGGTATAGCCTAGTATAATTACATACCAATCATGGTTGTCTCTAAACCATGTCTCTCTTACCGCCACTAAATCCAAGTCAGCCTATTCCATTAAAGCCTCAATATCTGGGATCTTATTTCCCATGCTACGGGCATTTATGCATACCGTTTTCTAGAAGTTGTCCTTTTTACCCATTTCTATAGAGATATTTAATGATTCACTTACCTGTGGGCTTTCACTTACACTTACCTGAGTACTTTCTTCACCCAACCCCAGTGAAGCTAGTTTAAAGCCCTCTTCAATAGGTTAATCAGTCTGCTACTGAAGACATGTTGACCCTTCCTGGACAGATGGGCAGTATCTTGCTCTTCAGCCCTTGGAACATCATCCAATGGTCCAGGAAACCAAAATGCCCTCAATGACACCATCCATGCAACCATGCATTTATCTCTAGGATGCAAGCTTCTCTGCCTTTACCCACAATGGGGAGGATTGAAGAGAACACCACCAGCATGCCTATCTGCTTCACCCTCTGTCCCAGAGCCATGAAGTTACTTTTGATATACTCATAGGGATACCTGGCAGTATCATTAGTGCCGACATGGTTGAGCAACATCAGGTAATAGTCAGTAGGCTTGATGAGTCTCGGCAAACTCTACGTAACATCTCAAAGTTTGCCACTGGGCAGACAGCCCACCTCTCTGGACATCAAGTCTGTTTGGCAGATGGATGCCTCAGTACTCCTTGGAATAGAGTCACCAACCACCACTACCCTTCGCTTCCTTGTGGTCACTGATTCTGCAACTTTGTGGTGCTCGAGGTCTGGTTCTTCCCTTTCCTGGGATGCTTTCACCTCCTCCACTTCTAGGGCTGCATAATGTGCCAGTTGTTGGAGCTTTGGTACCTGTTGAAATAAAAGAGAGAGACCTACCAAAGTACTTGCCTATTCCTCAGCTGTCCTTTCAAAGAAAAAGCAGTTAACCTCTTTTAAGTGTGTTCTAACAGTGCTGTTCAATGTAGCTAATTGGGGAGTTGTCTATAAATTTGTAGCTAATTGGGGAGCTGCCCTGTAAAGCAGGACTGCTCACATAGGGTGGGTGGAAGCTGGGGTGGGTAGGGAAGGAACTAATACCTGAAGAGGTCAGTGGCTTAAAAAGAGTTGTCTTTGGAATGTCAGTGCTTGCAAGGCCCTGTAGACCTTTATACAGCACTTAGCTAGCCAGATCCCTTGCAAGCTAATTAAGGACCACTAACAGCGGCTTCTAAGAGCTTGCTGTGAATGGAACAAAAAACAATGAACTCTAACTCACAAAGCTTTTTGCCCAACAACACAAAAAATTCCCCTTTTGCAGTATATAAAAACAAACAAAAACAATTGGCTTTTACAGATAATCAAAACCCCTTTAAGAGCTTTCAGGCAGAGAGATTGTAGTTAAAACCCACACAGAATTACCTTGCTTGCAACCAAGTTCCTGCCTTTTCTTTATCTTTTTTGGCACCGAATTGGCCAAGGAGGTTACTCCGCAGCACAGATCACCAGTGGAGGCCACCAGGGACACACCTGCTGATGGCGCCACCACTGTGGATCCTTATCCTGCTGCTATCCCCATGGCAGTGGTCATGGAACTGCCTTCCCCCGTCCTGACCAATCAGACCTTAGTAGGTACCAACAAAGGGCATGAACCACGTGCTACAAGGGTCCCAGTAAGAAAAACGTGGATAGCAAATGGAAGGACAATCTTTATTAGTAGAAAAAGCCTATGGCCCGACACAGGCCGTGTTTCGTTGCTTTCTTCAGGGGCAGGCTTTGTAAAAACATTCACACTTCCATGGTGCTCTAGACACTATGAGCACGTAAATGTTCTTTCAAAATTGTTGGTTCTGGAAAAAACGATGTTCAAAAGTTGCAAAGCCTTCAAGCACTACAGACGATAGTCCCTTCCAAATGTGTGAAACCAAAAGTAAAGACAATATATATATATTGTCATAGGGCAGGAGCTAATAAAAATGAGGACATAGGAAAAGAAGCTGTCTGTCACAAAACAAATGAGGTGCAGAGAATGCAATTGCCTAGCAAAACAGCTAGAGGGAGCAGGCGTGCACTTACAGAGGCTGAGTGGACACACCTAGCTAATCAGCAGCACCTGAGAACTAGCCCGGGAAGCTCAAAGGCAGAAGACCTTTATAAGCAAGAGGCTGGAGACAGAAGGAGGAGCAGCACCAGAGAGCGGAGCAGCACCGGAGAGCAGAGTAGCACCGGAAAGGAGAGCACTGCTGAGAGAAGGAGCAGTGGAACCAGGACTAGTGGCACAGCTGCAGGAACTGGAAGAGAACCAGAGTTCCCAGAGAAGGAAGGGAGTCAGTCCTGTGGAAGTCGTGGTAGCCAGAAACTCCAGAGGTAAAGAGCTAAGAAGCAGGAAGCCAGGCTTGGAGAGAGGCCCACGCCTGCCAGAAAGCCCGGAGACCAGATTGAAAGGTACCAGAAGCTTTCAAGAGAAAGATTGCCAGAGAGACTGGGTCCTAAGGGAAATACCTGAGGAGGACACTTCCAGCTATGCCTATTACAGGAAACCAAGGTATGATGATTCTTTATTCATGAAGAAAGGCTCAGCTGCTAAAAGCCCTTGTAAAACAGATGCCCAGTTTAAAAGAAGAGAAAGCAGGCCAGAGTTTCACCAGCCAAGATATAGAGGCAATAAAACAGGCCACACTCATTTAAGAACCTTAGAACAACTGTATGGAAAACAAGGGAACAGAAATAGGGACTGGCCACTGATAACAGCCAGAGAAAGCCCCAGCTCAGAAGAAGATAATAGTGATATAGGACCGATGCAAGTGGAGCTTATAGACCCTATTTCCTCATCTCAGGAGGAATTGATGGATTGTTCCATGTGTGTTGTAGGTGATTTGGAATCACTGCCGGAACTGTGAGCCATACAAATATTACCTTAAGAAGTTTTCATATTTGTGCTGAATGAAAGAAGAATGTTCAGACATGTAATTTACTCCAATGTTGAAAGAAACCTTGGTTAATTTCCTTTCTACTACTGTGAAGATTATAACCGTTTACTTTGTACCTTGAGTTTGGTTTATGCCTGAAAGAAGGACTTTCCTTAATTTTTGTAGCCCAACAAATCTTTTTGTGAAAATGTAAATAAAAGCCTTATTCTCCCTCCATTTGGCTTACCTGACTTATTTGCACCAGGAGCAGGACTACATAGACCAGACTGCACCTGGCATTAAAAAAACCCTCCTCTCCCTAAATTAACTATAAAAAAAAAAGACAACGACCGGAAATTGTCGAAATAAAGATGTTATATAGCTAAAAAAGGTAAATAAGTAAACTATTTAAGCTTTTAATTTATGAGATGTTCTCACTTTTTTTGGGCCACCCTGTATATATAACCCCCCACATAAAACCCACTATCCCATTGCAGTCACTCCACATATTTTTCTTGATCAAGCCATACCTACATTATACAAAAGGCTCTGTGTTGCCTAGAAAGCAGCAGTGCCCTACAATTCAATTATTTTAGTCATGCACTGCATTGGCTACTGGCCACTAGATGGCAGCAGTGCCCTATAATTCTGTTTTTAAGCCTTGCTACCAATGGGAAAAGGATCACCAAACAGACCCCGCCCCGTTGAAAATAATGGCTTCGCTGAAGCCAGGAGAATCACATAGGGCCTGCTCCACCGTTGGGCCGAGGGATGGCAGAGCAGACACAGACATACCGGCGTCCTCACCTCCCCCCTCTTGCTGGTTTTAGCGGGCTTTCATTTTATTTTCTCTTTCTTTCTTTTTTTTTTTTGTAAAATCTTTTTTAATAGGTCACGTTCACCCCCCCTCTCAAACACGCTGAAAGGCTGGAGGACGAGCGGGGAGCCCACCTGGGGCATTGAGGGCAGCGGGTGGCGACGCAGGGTCTTTTGAGGTCAGCCCCCCCCCCCCCCCCCGGCCGGTACCTGTTTTTTTTTTTTTTTATATATAAAATCGTCGTTGGCTCCTATGGCCATGCTGTTCACCCGCTATCTTAAAAGAAAAGAGGACTCACTGTGGACACTCCGGTGAATCGTGTGCCCAAGCCCCTTACAGGACAGCCAGTTAACAGTGCTCGCTCAGGCTCTGTCTGGTCCGGAGAGGCAAGAGGGCGGCCAACAGCCCACAGGCCCTTAAATCAACCTTCTGAGGCCCGCCCTCCTGTCCCTCTGCCCCACCACACATTAGCCCCTGCGCTGCACCCCTGCCCTCTTGTGCCCGGCGGCTGCTGATCCAGCTGGCCGGGTCTTTTCTTCTATTCTCTCTCTCCCACCTTTCATCCAGCATCTCTTCTTTCTTACACACACTTTTTCCCCTTCCTTCCACCATCTCCTCTCTTTCTCTTTCCTTCTCTCCTCCTAACCAGCATCTCCACTCACTCTCTTCTTTCCAGCATCCCCTCTCTCTCTCTCTCTCTCCCTCCATCCCTACCTTCCATCCAACATCTTTTTTTCTCCCCCTCCATCCAACATAACCCCTCTACCTTCCTAATTCTGTGTCCAACATCTCACCTCTTTCCCTTTATCCCACTCTTTCCATCATCTCTCCTCTGTCTCTCTCCTATGTCCAGCACCTCTCTTGTCTTCCTACTCCCCCTATCCAGAATCTCACCTCTGTTTTCCTACCCCCCCCCCCCCAGGTCCAGTATCTCCCCCAGGTCCAGCATCTTCCCTCATCTCCCTACTTCCCCCTGTGCCTAGGATCTTCGTCTCCCTGCTCCCCCATATTCAGTCTCTTTTATGTCTCCCTACTTCCTCTTGTGTCACTCTATTCACCCTGTGTCCAGCATCTCCTCTGTCACTCTCTGCCCTTCCAGCATCCCCTCTTTGTGTCCCTAGCTTTCATAAGAACATCAAGCCCAGTATTCTGTTTACAACAGGTGGACAATCCAGGTCACAAATACCTGGAGGGTTCCCAAAAGGTAGACAAAATCCTTGCTGCTTATCCCAGATTTAAGCAATGGATTTCCCCAATCCACTTTAATAATAGTTTATGGACTTTCCCTCCAGTAACCAAACCGCTTTTAAACCCAGCTGCACTAGCAGCTTTTGCTACATCCTGCAGCAGTGAATTCTAGAGTTTGATCATACTTTGAGTGAAAAAATATTTTCTCTGATTAGTCTTAAATATACTACATTGTAGCTTGATTGCGTATCCCCTAGTCGTTCTACTTCTTGGAGGAGTAAACAAACGATCTACATTTACCCATTCCACTCCATTCATTATTTTGTAGACCTCCATCATATTGCCCCTTCGCCATCTTTTCCAGGCTGAAGAGCCCTAATCATTTAAGCCTTTCATGACAGGGGTACCCTTCCATCCCCTTCATCATTTTGGTGACTCTTCTCTATACTTTTTCTAATTCTGCTATATCCTTTTTAAGATACGATGACCAAAATTGCACACAGTAATCAAGGTGCAGTCACACCATTTAGTGATACAAAGGCATTATGATATCCTTGGTTTTATTCTCCATTCCTTTCCTTATGATTCCTAGCCTTCTATTAGCTTTTGTGGCTGCAAATGAACAGTAGGCAGAGAGTTTCAACCCATTATCCACGACGATGCGCAGATCCTTTTCCTGAGTGGTGATTCCTAATATGGAACCTTGCATTGTGTGACTGTAGTTTGGTTGTTCTTCCCTAAGTGTATAACTTTGCACTTGTCCACATTAAATTTCATCTGCCATTTGGATGCCCAGTTTCCAAATTTCTCAAGGTCCTCTTGCAATTTTTCACAATTCTTGGGGTACTCCACTATTCACCTTTCTCCACTGAGAAAACTGCCATTTAGCTCTACTCACTGTTTTCTATCTTTTAACCAGTTCCCAGTCCACAATAGCACACTATCCCATGACATTTTAATTTCTTCAGGAGTTTCTCATGAGGGACTTTATCAAGGCTTTCTGAAATTTCAGATATACTATATCAACTGGCTCACCTTTATCTACTTGTTTATTCACACCTTCAAAGAAACATAACAGATTAGAGAGAAAAGACTTTCCTTGGCATTAAACCATGACTATATGTTCAGTAATTTTTGTTTTTAATAATGATTTCTACCATTTTCTATGGCACTGATATGGTTTATGATTTATTTAAAAACTTGATGTAACGCCCTTCTACAGTGTGCCAGAGTGGTTAGCAAAATATCAGTCTCAGATGTCTGTAGTTTCCTGGATCACCCTTTGAACCCTTTAAATAAACTGTCTGCTCTCTAATCTTCAGGTACGAGTACTACAGACAATTTTAATGATAGCTTACAAATTACCATTAGTAGGTATGCAATTTTATTTTTGAGTTTTTTCAGCACCGAGATATTTTCCATTCAGTCCAGGTGATTTGCTGTTCTTTGTTTTATCAAATTGCTGTATTACATCTTGAGATTTGTTTCAATTCCTTCAATACGTTAAATTTAAATATCATATCTGGCATGTTTAACTTCCCTACATCTTCTTCAGTGAAGACTGAAGGAAAGAATTTATTCAGTCTGTCTGCTATAGCCTTGTGACTCCTACTCCCTCAGTGCCCCTTTTACCCCTCTAACATCTAATAGTCCAACTCGCTCTCTCACAGGTGTGTTGCTATGAATGTACTTGAAAATTGTTTATTATGTGCTTCTGCTTCCATGACAAACTTCTTTTCATGTTCTCTCTTTGCCTGCCTTATCATTGCCTTGCATATAACTTGCTAGTGCTTATGATGTTTTCTGTTTTCACCATTTGGCTCCTTTTTCCATTTTCTTTTTTTTTTTTTTTTTTAAATGTTTTATTTATAAGATTTTTCAAAATTACAAAGAAAACAATCCAATATCCATTAGATAATTATATAAGAAAAAAGTACAAAAAGGTAAATCAGATATTTAGACCACTTCAAGGAGGAGTGCAGCATACTCTAAAACAAAACCGAAATGGCTCCTAGAGGAATCAACAAATACTCCATTAATAGAGACACTAATCAACTTTTATCTTTAAGAAAATCAACCAAATGTTTAGGATCAAAAAACATATATCGATTACCTTGATATAAAATAAGGCATTTACATGGAAAACGCAAATGAAAGACGGCCCCTATGGCCAACACACGTGGACGCAGCTCTAAAAACGCTTTGCGCCGCACCTGTGTGGCCCGTGACACGTCAGGAAAAATTTGAACTGCCTGACCACAAAACTTTTCAAACTTCTTTGGAAAATATGCCCTCAATATTTTATCTTTATCTAATTCAGATGTTAAAGAAACGAGGAGAGTAGCTCTAGAAGAGATATCCTCAGACGTTGTTTCCAGGAAGGCAGAAATATCAAGAGTAGATGAGGAAGGTTTATCAATTACAGCCTTCCCAGAAACAGAAGGAACATTCCCCTCACCCATAACTTGTTGATTTAAATTCCGCATAGGAACATAATATACTTTTGAAATTGAAGAAACAGGCACATCATTTATCATCAAAATTTCTTTTAAATATTTTTGAAATAAAATCATTGAAGACACATAATGTGTACAAGGAAAGTTCAGTAACCGAAGGTTCTTGGCCCTCATCATATTCTCAAGTACCTCATCTTGACAATGTAAAGAACTAAACTTTTGTAATGATGAAGCCAAAAAACCTTTGTTAACAGAACTATCCGCCTGAAGTAAATCAACCTTACTCTCAACCAACGTCAATCTTTTATCATGATCTACTAATTTTTGAACCGTCGCCTTGGAGAACTCAGAAACCCGCTGCAGAGACGCCCCAAGTACCGATTCAATATGTGAGATAGCCAACCATATATCTTTTAGGGACAAGTCTGCAGGCGGGGCCTGAGGTTTGCCAGGCAATGGAAAAGTAATTGCAGAGGGTATAGGAGGAGGAAGATCAGTATCCAAACGCAAAAAGGAACCCGGTAAATCAATAGTCTCTCCAACAGTCACACCACTTAAATTTAAAGATGACTCTAATGCAGGCAATAACTTGGCCTCTTGAATGGGGGGAGATAACCCCATTCCGCGGGAATCATCGCAGGAGGAAACAGTACTCACAGAAAGAAGACTTTCATCTCGCGGGTTCAATAAAGCAGCAGACGGAGATGAGACCAATTTCTCTCCCATAGTAACATGGGCGTCCATCGGGCCCACCGTTTTTACTGCTTTAGACTGAGCCACTGAAGGAAAATGTTTGCGTCGTTTCCCCATCACAAGGACAACTCCTGCGCCGAACTGACGCCGAAGGGGCGCCAAAGGGGCACGCGCCCTCGGGACGCGCCCGCTTCGCGTCCCGCTGGCAGGGCTTGCTGTTATAGCCCTTAGAAGACCCCGCCCACCGCAGGGGGCTGCCTCCAGCCTCGGGGAACCAGTCGGATCTCAGGAAACAATTCACAGGTAAAGACAGCACTTCTCAACGTCCCGCTGGCAGGGCTTGCTGTTATAGCCCTTAGAAGACCCCGCCCACCGCAGGGGGCTGCCTCCAGCCTCGGGGAACCAGTCGGATCTCAGGAAACAATTCACAGGTAAAGACAGCACTTCTCAACGTCCCGCTGGCAGGGCTTGCTGTTATAGCCCTTAGAAGACCCCGCCCACCGCAGGGGGCTGCCTCCAGCCTCGGGGAACCAGTCGGATCTCAGGAAACAATTCACAGGTAAAGACAGCACTTCTCCCCTTTTTCCATTTTCTGAAAGATGTTTTTTGGGTATAACCTTGAAACCATGCCAACAATTATTTGACCTTCATTACATATTTCTTAAAGTATGGAATATATATGATCTGGGCTTCTAGAAAGTATTTTTAAACAATGTTCAATTGCTTCTTTTAGCTTTTTTTAATGGTTTTGCTCATTTTATCATAGTCTCCCTTTTGAAAGCTAAATGCTAGTACAGTAGATTTCCTGGCTGTCCTCCTTCCATTTATTAAATCAAATGTGATCATGTCATGATCACTATTGCCAAGTGGCCCCAACACTGTTACCTTTCACACGAGATTATATGTTCCATTAAGGACTTATGCATGCCCAAACCACACCACCCTGAAATCTCAGTTGGTTTGCATCTCTATGAGTAAATTGCAGCTTTCTATAATTGCTATTTGCACAATGAGATGCTTCTAAGATTTGCTCCTATGTGCCTTTATAAAATAGGCTAAAAATAAGTGCCTTCCTGCCCTATTATTGAAATGGTATTTAAAGGTGATGCTGCAGAAGAATTGAAAGAAATATCAAAACACCAGGAAGATGTATTACAACTATTTGATAAACTGAAGAGTAGCAAATCACCTAGACCGGGTGGTATATATATCCAAGGTATTGAAAGAACTGAAATATGAGATTGCAGACCTGCTATTAGCAATCTGTGAACTATCATTAAATTCATCTGTAATACTTGAAGATTGGAGGATGGCTAATGTAACGCTAATTTTTAAAAAGGGTTCTAGAGGTGATCTGGGAAACTACAGACCGCTGAGCCTGATGTCAGCACTGGGAAAAATGGTAGAAAACATTATAAAGAACAAAATTACTGAACATGTAGATAGTTGTGGCTTAATGGAAGACAGCCAACATGGTTTTAGCCAAGGAAGGTCTTGTCTTGCTTATCTGTTTTGTTTTTTTGAAGGTGTGAATAAACAGGTAGACAAAGGTGAGTCAATTGATATAGTGTATCTGGATTTTCAGAAAGCCATTGGCAAGGTCCCTCATGAGAGACTCTTGGCAAAATTAAAAAGTCATGGGATAGGAAGCCTATGAAGAGAGGCTAAAAAGGTTAGGGCTCATCAACCTGGAAAAGAGATGGCTGAGGGGAGATATGATAGAGGTCTATAAATTTAATGAATGGAGTGAAACGGGTAAGCGTAAATCGATTGTTTATGCCATCAAAATATAGACAGACTAGGGGACATGCAATGAAGCTACAGTGTAACATATTTAAGACTAATAAGAGACAATATTTTTTCACTCAACATGCAATCAAACTCTGGAATTCGTTACCGGAGGATGTAGAAAGAGCTATTAGTATAGCTGGGTTTAAAAAAGGATTGGACATGTTCCTGGAGGAAAGTGCATAAACCATTATTAAAGGGGACCTGGGAAATCCACTGCTTGCCCCTAATACAAGTATTGTGGTACCTGTGTGTCTTTTTACTGTGACCTAGATTGACCACTGTTGGAAACAGGATACTGCGTTTGATGGACCTTGGTCTGACCCAGTATGGCATATCTTATGTTCTTAATAACCTAGGTGCCTTTATATAAAATTAATCCTATATATTCCATATTACTAAAATAATTATTTTTCTAATTTATTATAAAACTAAATATCAAAAGTGTCATAAGAACAAGATAAATTGCACTGGAAAGGCTTAAATGTATTGGTAGGATCTCACTAATGTATGAAAAATGTATTGGAAGAACAGCTTTGGGGATACAAATTGTTCTTTTAAGGGAAGGTGAAAAAGAAGAACATAGTGTTTCCTTGCAGTGAGAGAGAGCAGAGGCAGAAAATATTAATCAGGAGTTACTATAGCTCAGGTCAGCCATGGCAGGTGTTTGCAGCATGCCAGCTTTCTCTCTGTGCCAAGGGAAGTGAATATAACTTACTGAGGAAGAACCTAAAATAGATTTTTGATATGCATGATGAAGTATTAACAAAATGCTAGAAACTGAAGCATTGTGCAAGCACATTTTTATTGTATTTGCTCTGAGCAAGCAATTCCGAGTGAAGAATAAAGCTTTATTAGCCACAGCATCAATGGTGTCTTGTAAAATGGCCTTTCAGAACAGCTCTGTAACGAAGATACTCTACATGAGTTAACTGTGCTATCTTTAGGGACAAACATTGCACATAAACATGTACAATCCTAATCTTGTACCGGCATGAAAAAATGAAGTACAGCATGACTTAACAGCTATGGCCATGCCACCCTGAGTGTTCCTGATCTTAGAAGCTAAGTAGGGTTGGGTGTGTTTAGTACTTGGATGGGAGATCACCTTGGAATACTTGGTGTTGTAGGCTTCCTGTGTGGAAGAATGGCCTGGAAATCTACTTCTAATTGCTTCTTACCAAGAAAACCTAGTGGATAGACACAATATGGGCAACTATCCGCACAGTTGCCAGGAATCAACATGGACTTGATGGCACACAATAACAAGGGAATTCAAAAGATCCTGGGAAGATCGCTGGCTGCAGGGAAAGTCAGAAATTAAATAGGTCTGTTACATTGCTCCAAGTATGATTTTGGGCAGATTGCATGGCCCTTAAGGAGTTACTATTGCTGGGGTCACAATAGCTACTGTACCTGAATGTAACTCAGTTTAAGTTATTACTAAAAAAGGTGTGAGCTAAATTAATAAGATAAAGAAACCTTTCAACAGAACAATCAATCTTAATGTTTCCTCTTACTTTTTCCAACAATAATGCTGAAAGGAACATTAGCATCAAATAATCAAAGGCACATTCCTAAGGCGCGTTACCATTAGCATACATTGGGATATGTTTGCTAAAGTCCGTGATGTTAGTGCGCATTTGTGGTGTGAAATTATCATGGAGACCCATGCTAATTTTTGGGGGTACGTGTATCCATCTCCCTGTTGTCGCTAATGCATGGCACTGCACTAACTGGTATGTTGTTGCACTTAACTAGACCCCTTGATGTGACATTAAGTGCACCAATACTAACTGGATGAGGCACAGTTAGCACACGCCCAAAATGTGTGCACTAACCACGATGCACTATCAACATTCACACTATTAACCTGCCCAGTCTCTGTCCAATCCCATGTTAACCTGTTAGCCTGGGCCTTGCTCTGTTAGCACCATGCACTTAGTGCACAGCAAACATACCCCACTAATTTACCATTGATGCTCATTATTAGTAACTAGGTCCTGAAAACGTCTGGTTAGTGTTTGGGGCGGTCTGTGGATGGAACTGGGAGGGCCCCAGTGTCTATCTGGTTAGGGGTGATATTCAGTCACTAACTGGATTGACAAACTGCATAAAGTTAAGACAGCTAATCGCTGTCCTAACTTTATGCGGTTGTGCTATCTGGTTAGTGATTGAATATCGCTGCTAACTGAATAGCCATCACGGTTTGAGTTGCAATCAGATATTCATCACTGGACGGTGGATAGACTGTGATGCTGAATATCCAGTTTAAGATTTGCCTAGGATGGTCAAGCGCTTTAGCAGCATTGACCACTGTGAGCTAAATATCAGTACCTAAATTCTTAAATAGTATAACAGCACCATACCCCTGTAAATATGTTCTGTAAATAGTTAAATGTGGCCACTCTAAGTACCACTGTATGTAAATAATTTGAGGAGAAGCCTCAATTGCCCTGTATTTGTACTCTGTATAAAGTTCTTACCTCTGTTCCATGTAACTGTTTTAGTTAACCTGTTATGATGTAAACCACCCTTGATCTTTGGAAGGGGCGGTACAAAAATATGCGCAAATAAATAAATAAATAAATTAATAAAATTAATTCCTCGGGTATCAATATATCAAAGGTAAGAAACTTAGGAGCATGTTTACTAAAGGTTAACATATGTAAAGTTAACATGCGTTAAGTGCTGTGACTGCCCTTTCATTTCTATGTGTCGTTGCAGCACTTAACATGCCTTAATGGTCATTAACACATGTTAACCTTAAGTAGACATGCCGCTTAAGTTTTTATCCACATCTCTAGACCAAGCATAGATATAAAGAAGGTAGCCTTAATCTGATCAATTTTGGTCTGCTGCTCAGATCAGGCCAACGTTGTCTTTAACATGATCTGCCAGTCTGGATAGAATTAGATAAGGTATCTGATTTTGTTCAGCCCATTCATTTGAAATGCTGGAGATATTTTTCATCAGGCATTCAGATTCTTAGCATCTTGATCAGTTTTATTTGGAAAGTATATTTTTTATGTTCCTTTGAGATTATGGGGAGCAAATTCAGCAGTAGCAACTAGGCAAAATAAAATGCCTAGCCGTTGCTACTTTAATTGGATCTGCATTTTGAAAATGTCCCTTCCCTATAGTTTCTAAGACACCATAATTTAGTTTATCAAACATTGGGCCAAGTGTGTCACCAATTTTTTCCATCTTCTGTTATCTACATTTTAAAGTCTATAGTTCATTACTATACTAAGGGGAGGATAATTGTTATTATTATTTGTTTGTTAGGGATCGGTTTAGATTGCAAGGGGGCAGTGGAATCCATGGGTTATATAATTATCTGATGCAGTGTTCCATTACTGTAATCAAATCATAACAAAAAAACAAAGACAAAAAAACCCTTTTGATTAAATGCCTCCCTAAACCCCTCTGCTGTCAAATTTGTCATGATCGAGTCTGTCACATTATGTGTGAACTTAAGTTATCCAGATTATTCATTATTCACATACAGGTCAAATTTTAAAGCCAGCCATCAGTATGTTTTTTTTTAAACATCATCTGTGGTATATTCACTATGGCTATACAGATTGTGAATGCTGCTGAATCTCTGTACTTGTCTTTAGGAAATACCAGAATAAGTAGATGAAATTGCAATTTAATTCAAAACTTGGACATTTATACCAGCTGGTGTAAATTCTCACACCTATATTTTTCAAGAACACCTATAAATTATAGTATTTTATACTATATATGCGTATTTGTGTGCTGCATCCAAACTCAGCCCAGGTGCACGCCTACTGCTAATGTACGTACCGCCAAGAATCAGGTGCACTTTTACATTGCGCATTAATGACCTCATCAAATTCTGACCATATATGGCACCCACAGCGCACGGCATTGGATACCCTGCCAGACGAATCCACCACCCGGAAAGGACTTTAAACACCATGCACACCAGACCTAGCCCAAGTGCACCCACACTAAAGGTGAGCCACATGGTCCTCCACCAACGCATATCGCTACCGCCAAGCTCCGCCCACAGGCATCATCACCCGGCGACACAGATACACATTTAAAGGAGCTGCCCTAGGTGCCCTGCGCCTGGCAGGCCCGCACCTAATGGTCAAGCCAAAAGGCCCTTTGGTATGGCCCTTAGGAGTGGCCCAAGAACATAGGAAGGACACGCAGCAGACAGAAGACAGAAGGGAAACTACAAACATCCTCGCCAATCCACCCCACTCCAGTGAAAAGTTAAACTTGGTCAAGGTTAGTAGCACCACCAACATGCGTGCCAACCACCACCACCTCACCGCGTGCCTCATATTGCTGTACATCCTAACACCCCAAACAGATTGCACCCAATTCAAATCTCATAGCCCCATATCCCCTTCCTTCCTATCCTACCACTACCAATGCTCCTGCCGACCCTGACTCAATGGTACCAGCGCTCCAAGCACACAACACACAAAACACACAACATCATTCATATGCTGCCTCTCACACACACCCCTCAAACCTCAAACAGCAACTCCATTGCTGCATCCACTACCAAATTTGCCCTGGTGAATGTCAGGTCAGTCAGAAACAAACCAAACACCATCTATGACTACATCCACGCAGAAAAGCTGGACATCATATGCATCACCGAGACCTGGCTTACTGACATAGACCAGGTAATCCTAAACCAAATCACCCCACCAGAATTAATCAGCATTCAACTGTCCCAGAACACACAAGAAAGGAGGTGGAGCCCTAATACTGGCCAGAAAAAGCTACAAATTTAAAACGATCTCCACAAGCAACTCAATGGATACTAGCACGATCACCATATCCAATAAATACCTCAGCATCAATCTCACCTACAGGCCATCTAATACCAAGGCCGAATAACTCTCAACAATACTTGAATCAATTTGTGCACATAGCACCCAACACAAACCACTCATTGCCTTAGAGGCCAGATCATTCCTCAAAGCTATGGAATCATTACAATACATCCAGTAAGTCAACGCACCAACACACCAACACTGTACAACGCCGGACCTCCTTTTCATACCAAAGTAACTAACAGAACAAGTTCATATCACAATTTGAACAATCATCCCAGTGCCTTGGATGGATCACCATGTACTCACCTTCACTATGCTGCTTGGCGACCCCACCAAACCCACAGAAGGTGAGTGCAATTACAGAAGATTCAGAGCCTTCCACAAAGAAACATTCCTGAAGGAAATAATGCCACAAATCCACCAAGATTATGACAACCTGGACAAAATCATAGAAAACTGGAACCTCATAATATCTAAAGCGGCATCAATTCCAAGCAAGGAACTTCCACACACTTGCAGGAGAACCAATGCTCCCTGTTACTCCAATACAGTCAGAGAAGCAAAGCGTGCACTTAGAAAGTTGGAAAGCAAATGGAGAAGTGACAAGTCACAAGACATCATGCTCCAATACAGAGTCAAACAGCAAGAATCAACACCCCCCCTCACTTGGTTTGCAGCTTGTCATACTGTGAGGGCTTGTGTGCATCAGTGATGCCGAGAGCTAAGCTATCAGTAGTTTAACTACTGGCAGGGTCTCCCAAGATGGACAGGTCTCAGCTGAGGTGCCAGACCAAAACAAACCACCAATCTGGGCAGCAGCAGAATGGGATAGTGTTGACGGCGGAGGATCACATTTCTGTGACAATGACAACAACACTAAACTTAAACTGCGCGGAAGAAAGGCCCAGCAATCTACTTCTGTATCTTGCCATGAAAACCCAATGGATAGTCACAACAAAACAAATTGCACTATAGTGCTGGAAGATGAGACCCCCAGGTCGGAAGGCACTCAACTAGCTACTGGGGAAGAGCTGAAGACTTTTCAGAGTAAAGCCAGCATTTATGATGTGGTTGGATCAAAGCCCTCGGGACATCTGACTGCTGATGTAGCTGCACATGAAATGAGAGTCAGAAGCTGTAAAGATGTCTTACATATCGGAACATGGAACGTACGAAGCATGAACCAAGGGAAGTTGGAGGTGGTCAAGAATGAAATGGAACGTGTACAACTTGATCAGTTGGGTGTCAGCGAACTGAAATGGACTGGCATCAGGCACTTTACATCAGATGATCATATGGTCTACTATGCTGGAAATGAAAGACAAATATCAAGTGGACCAATAGCCATTTCAACCTGTACCTTATGATCTGGAACCATTGGTGATGAAAGACGAAGTTGAAGCAGCATTGAAAGCCTTATCAAAGAACAAAGCACCAAGCACTGATGCAGCTGTTACCGTACTTACAAGGCTCTGCCAAGAAATTTGGCAGACAACATCATGGCCAACTGACTGGAAAAGATCTGTGTTTATACCAATTCTAAAGAAATTTGATCCAACTGACTGTGAAAATTATTGCACAATCACTCTGATCCCATATGACAGCAAGATTCTACTGAAGATTATTCAAAAGAGACTATAACCATTCCTGGAACAAGAACTACCTGAAGTGCAAGCAGGATTCAGGAAAGGGCGAGGAACAAGAGACATCATTGCGAATGTGAGATGGATCCTTGAAAAGATTAAAGAATACCAAAATGATATCTATTTGTGCTTTATTGACTATAGCAAGGCTTTTGACTGTGTAAACCATGAGAAACTCTGGGCCACATTAAGAAGCATGGGTATACCAGAACACCTGATCATACTCTTGCACAATCTTTACATTGATCAAGAAGCAAAAGTTTGAAAGGAACAAGGAGAAACAGAATGGTTTAAAATAAGCAAAGGTGTAAGACACGGCTGTATACTTTCACCCTACCTGTTTAATTTATATGCAGAACAAATCATCAGAGAAGCAGGATTGTATGAAGACAACAGAGGTGGGAAGATTGGTGGAAGACTCATCAACAACCTTTGCTATGCTGATGATACCACATTACTGGCTGAAAGTGAAGATGATCTGAAACATTTGCTTCTCGCGATCAAAGAACAGTCTCAAAATGGGCCTGCACCTTAATGTAAAGAAAACAAAGATCATGACAACTGACAAAATCAACAGATTCATCGTTGAAGGAGAAGAAATTGAAATTGTGAACAACTTTAACCTATTTGGATCAACTATCAATAAAGAAGCAACAAGCAGTCAAGAAATCTGACAACGCATTGCTCTTGGCAGAATGGCTATGAAAGACCTAGACAAGATTCTCAAGAGCAGAGATGTCTCTCTCCATACAAAGATTTGACTTGTTCATCATATGGATGTGAAAGCTCAACAGTGAAAAAGATAGACAGGAAGAAAATTGATGCCTTTGAATTATGGTGCTGGCGGTGAATACTATGTATACCATGTACCATGGACTGCCCAAAGAACAAACCAGTCAGTACTAGAGGAAATCAAACCTAAGCTTTCTTTAAAAGCTCAGATGACAAGTCTTCAACTTTCATACTTTGGACACATCATGCAAAGAGAGAGATCGTTAGAGAAAGACATCATGCTTGGCAAGATAGAAGGTCAACGCAAAAGAGGAAGGGCAGCAATGAGATGGATCGATACAATAACAGCAGCTACGGGTACCAGTCTGTCAACAATGAGCAGCCTGACTGAAGACTGAACACAATTTAGGACAACTATCCAGAGGGTCACCATGAGTCGACACTGACTCAAAGGCACTTAACAACAACAACAACAACAATCAACAACCGCAAGCAACACCATTCCAACCTAATCTTGAAATCAGTTAAGAAACCGAGAAAACTATTTAACATTGTACAAAAGCTCACCGTAGACTCTACACATCAAACGTCCAGCGAATCCACCCTCAAGAATTCACAAGCTACATAATGAACAAACACTCCACTCACACAAAGATCTCATCCCCTTCAAAGAACAATCAAGACAGTGCCAGAGACTCAATAAACCTGGGATGACTTCATCATACCTACGACCCAGCAGATAGAAAACATTGTGGACGCCCTGAATACAACAAGCTCACCAGCGGAGGGCGGAGCCTAACTTCGGGCAACATGGATTTGTGAGAGCTAATCTCCAGAGCGTAATGGTCAAGAATCCTGACTTCTGCAACTTTTAACTGAACGGATCCTACCTACTTTGGATGCAGTCAACTCCAGATATGTCTGGCCCCAAACCAACGCGTCTGGATTACCAGGGAACACAAAACGTCAGTGTAAAGTGAACTAAAATGGAACCTCTCTCATCTCACAAAATGGCGGTCATCCGAGATTGTTCTGAGGCCTTGCAGGAACTTCTCGCTGAGATTCGTGCTGTCAAAGACATGGTTAAAGCAAACGGTGACTCACTGAACACAGTGCAGAAAGATATTAATGCTTTGAAAAACAATCTAGAATCGATCACGGTGAGATTGGAGAAGGTGGAAAACGTGATGGCAACACATAGAGAGTGGTTCAGGGCCGTTGAGAAGCAAGCAAAGCTGATCCGTTCACTGCAAAGAGATTTGGAGGATGGTAACAACCGTGCTAGCAGGAAAAACATTAGAATCCTGGGTGTTCCCGAAGGAGCTTAAGGAACAGATTTGTTGGCCTTCTTGCAGTCAATGATCCCAAATGTGCTGAAGGTGAAGTCTGCTATGCCTTTTGAGATCAAACGTGCTCATCTGGTGCCTACTCAGTCCGTGATATCAGGCAAACGTCCACGCCCAATCATTCTGAAGGTTTTGCGATTTCAACAGGTCACGCAGATTATGGAAGCAGCCAGATTACACTCTCCACTGGAATTTCAAGGGCATAAACTTCTCTTCTTTCCAGTTTTCGCGAAAGCAACGGTAGATCGGAGGAAAAGTTTCTTGGTGCTACGCCCGGGCTTGTTGCAGCTGCAGGCCCATTTTGGGCTGCTTTATCCTGCCCTCATGAGAGTCATGCTACATAACCAAACTAAGACTTTTGACGATCCAGGGGACGTTGCATGCCTTCTTGGAAAATAAAGAACTGGTGTTGATGCGGAGATGACCTTGCCTTGCAATCAGTGATGGACATAAGCCTACAGTATTATTTAAAGCTCTTTTATATGGGTGCTTTGACTGAGTCTGAAGTCGTGGAATTGTGATCTGATTCATGCAGAGTTGACATTCAATGCTGACTCACTCAGGGTAACTCCGGAGTATCACTCTGGTTGTGCTGTCCCTCTCTTTTGTTCTTTGCTCTTTCTTCTTTTATGTTTCTTGTTTTCTGTGTGTTTGGGTTGGAGTGGAGGGTGTCGGGGCATGGATAGTCATCATGGCTCTTATGTGTCTACATGTAGCCTTAGTGGTTATAAAGTGTATGGGAGGGGCCGTTTTGAATTGTTTTTTTTTGAGCCTTGGCATTTGGGGACATTATTCAGGTTGTGGAGAGTGGTCTGCACAGGTAACCTTGCTCGGCAGAGGAGGTGCAGTAAACAGCTAGTCATACTCTCCGTGCCTGTCTTGTCCCTGTGGGCTCACCCGCTAAGTTTAAAGTTGGTATAGCCCCCCCTCCCCCCCCCAGGGTTTAGGTGGTGGTTGATAGTTAGTATCATGTGTTTTTTTTCTGGGCAATCTTTTACAAGGGCTAGGGCCAAGGGGTGGTACTGTACTTCTGCTTGTGATTTTTTATCTGGGCTATAAACGAGGTTTCATTTGAGATATTTGGCGGCATTAACACTAGAAGCCCCAAAGTGTGTCAATTTACACAAATGCATCTTCGAAGTTGTATACCAGCGCCACTGCTAGAACTATGTCAGTCATGTTCCATGACTTTGTTAGCAAGGTCAAGATGTTCAAATATGTGCATCGAAAATTAATGACAGATGCACCACCTAGAGGGAAAATGAATTTATACCTAGAAGCCCCAAAGTATGTCAATTGTCTTGGATGCGTCAATTGACGTACTTTGGGGCTTCTAGGTATAAATTCATGTTCCCACTAGGTGGCGCATCTCAATCACTGTTTACAGTTTTACTCCGACATTACAAACAATAAACACACGATGACATCATGTAATGATGTCACATACTGCACGTATTTAACAAATAAGTAACTTCACATTCACATCTGCATTTCATGCTAAACGCAGTCGTCGTGATAATGCGTCAATTGACGCACTTTGGGGTTTCAAGGTAAAATTCCTTTTGGGGCTTCTAGTGTTAAACATTTTAGAACTGCTGAATATCCAGCTCACCAGCATTTATACAGTTTGCAGGTCTGAAAACTGTAAATGCCTTCGAATATTGGGTCCTATATCTTTTATGAGATGCTGCAACCAGAACTGCACACATTACTCAAGGTGTGATTACACCATGGGACAATACAGAGGCATTATGATATCTTTCGTTTTATTCTCTGTTTCTTTCCCAATAATTCCTAGCATTCTGTTTGCTTTTCTGACTGCTGTAGCACAATGGGGAGAAAATTTCAATGTATAGTCCATGATACACCTAGATCCTTTTCCTGAGCAGTGACTCCTAATATGGAACATCATGCAGCTAGATTTAGGATTATTCTTCCCTATGTGCATCGCTTTGCCCTTTCTCACATTCGGATGGCCAGTTTCCCAATCTCGCAAGGACCTCCCGCAATTTCTGACAATCTACTTGTGATTTAACAACTTCGAATAATTTTTCACCATCTAGAAATTTGATCACTTCAAATTTCCAGATCATTTATAAAAATATTACAGCACAGCAATCCTAGTACAGATTCCTAGTGCACTCAAACTGACCTGGGGGCGATACAGAGGCATTACGATCTCCTTTGTTTTATTTATTCCTTTCTCTGTTTGTTTTCTAGCTGCGGTAGCACAATGGCAGAAAATGTCAATGTATAGTCAATTTTAGCATGCAATGAAAAAAGTGCTGCTACTCCATACAACTGCATACCCCATCAAAGATAGCTCTGCATTTAGCCATTTTGCTCCATTTTTTTTTGAAGACATGAGTAAACATGTGGATAAAGGTGGACCAGCTGATATAGTGTATCTGGATTTTTAGAAAACATTTAACCAAGTTCCTTATGAGAGACTTGCATAAATTAAAAAATTATGGGACAGGAGACAGTGTCCTATTGTGGATTGGGAACTGGTTAAAAGAAAATAGAGAGTAGGGCTAAATGATCAATTTTCATAATGGAGAAAGGTGAAGCTATAATCATCTGATGGGTGAAACTATTCACCTTTCTCCATTATGAAAATTGATCATTTAGTCCTATTCTCTATTTTTCTTTTAACCAGTTCCTGATCCACAATAGGACACTAGCTCCGGTCCCATAATTTTTTAATGTCTGCAAGTCTTTCATGCATTAATGAAAGAGTCCTGCTTGCGAGTACCAACACCTTTTTTTTCCTAGGAAAAAGAAATGCGTTTTGGCTTTGTCTCTGCTAAACCATCACTATCTATATGTTCAGGCAGTGTCACAAGAGGGAGAAGAACTGGCAAAGGTGATGAATGTGAACTTTCAAAGAAAGCAATCATCTATCAATTTCAGCTGAGTAGCACCTATCACTGATTTCTCCTTTATAATCGCTTAACTCTTATTTTATTTCTTCTTCTTGCTAGTCCATTGTGTCTATAAATTCTACGCTACCTAACAAAGGCTACAAAATGAGGTTAATTTCTCCACCAAAAGCAAAATTTAATTTGCAGCAAATAAAGGTCAATATCTGAAATAAAGGGCGAGAGTTATGTTTCCCTATAATGAGATTAAGAAGAGTAGGTAGATTAATTTGGTCTTAAAGATATTTTATTTGCAATAATCAAAGTTCTGGACAAAAACATGCTAGAAAGATTGCTAACTCTCTGCAAGTCAGTTTGCCAGCACCATTTTGAAATAACACATCAAATGGCAAAGGTTTAATCGGTTTCAGTTTCTGCAAGGGCTAAAACCTAGGGATATATATGGCTAAAAATGCTCTTGTGTTTTAAGAACATGAAAGATATGCCATATTGGGTCAGACCAAGGGTCCATCAAGCCCAGTACCTGTTGGGTTCCCAAAGGTCTACACATTCCATGCTGCTTGTCTCAGGGGTAAGCAGTGGATTTTCCCAGTGCTCTTTAATAATGGTTTATGGACATTTTCTGTAGGAACGTATCCAAACCTATTTTGAACCTAGCTACATTAACTGCTTTTCCTACATCTTCCAGTAATGAAGTCCAGAGTTTGATTACACACTGAGAGAAAAAAATATTTTCTCCGAGTAGCTTAAATGTGCCACATTGTAGCTTCATTACATGTCTCCTAGTCTTTCTACTTTTTGAAGGAGTAGACAACCGATCTACAATTACCCGTTCCACTCCATTCATTCATTTATAGACCTCTATCATATTTCCCCTCAGCTGTCTCTTTTCCAAGTTGAAGAGAACTAACCTTTTAAGCCTCTCCTCATAGGGATATCCTTCCATCCTCTTTACCATTTTGGTGACTCTTTTTGTGCCTTCTCTAATTCCGTTATATCCTTTTTAAGATACAATATGTTGACCAGAATTGCACACAGTATTCAAGGTGCAGTTGCACCATGGAGCGACACAGAGGCATTACACTATCCTTGGTTTTATTTTCTATTTCTTTCCTTATGATTCCTAGCACTCTATTTGCTTTCTTGGCCATGGCTGAACACTGGGCAGAGGTTTACAACAACGTATTCACAATGATGCCCAGATCCTTTTCCTGATTCCTAATGTGGAACTATGGTAAGTGTGGCATGTAGTGGGAAGGGGTTTTCTTTAAAACATAGAACAGACAGCAGTTCAAGAAAAACAAAATCAGCTTTTATTTTGTCCCCACTTGTTAAACCTCCACAAAGCTGGTTCTCCTGACCTCTCCTCCAGCCCCATTTAAAATTCTTATATCAGAACTCCTTTGCACGGCTTGCCTTGGAAGGATTTCTGGCTCCATGGGCCTCCCTCCCTCCTGCAGCCTGCTAGGTTTTTACTACTACTACCGATCATTTGAATAGCACTACAAGGCATGAGCAGTGCTATTCAGACACAAGTAAAAGACAATCCCTGCTCATCAGAGCTTACAATCTAGTCAAGACAGACAACATAACAGCTGAGGACAAGGATATATCTAGGGGAATGGTAAAGAAATGCATAGGAGACTAAGCAGATCAGGATCCAAAAGCAGACTCCTATCTATTTCCTTACCATTCTTCTAGATGTATCCTTGTCCTCAGCTGTTGTGGAATGGGAACGAGTGAGGTGTTGTGTCTCCTCACTCGTTGTTCCCATTTGCAGGTCATTTATAAATATGTTAAAACGCAGTGGGCCTAGCACAGATCCCTGGGGTACTCAACTATTTAACTTTCTCCATCGAGAAAATTGGCCATTTAGCCCTAATCTCTATTTTGCTATCTTTTAACCAGTTCCTAATCCTCCTATCTCATGACTTTTTAATTTCCCAGAGTCTCTCAAAAACTCCAGCTCGCCTTTATCTACCTGTTTATTCATATCTTTGAAAAATATAATAGATTAGTGAGACAAGACTTTCTTGGCTAAATCCATGTTGGCTTTCTGCCATTAAGCCATAACTATCCACATGTTCAGGAATTTTGTTCTTTATAATAGTCTTTACCATTTTGATTGATACAGACATCAAGCTCACTGGTCTGTAGTTTCCTGGATTACCCCTGGAAACCTTTTTAAAAATTGGCAATACATTAGTTATTCTCCAATCCTCAGGTACTACAGATGGTAACCGTGGCAGGTTGCATCCGGTGCCCTATGCCCATCCTTACTCACCCCCACCTCCTTCATTCTTCTCAGCCCCTCCCCCACCCTTTTTCCCAGACTTACAAAATTCCACAGACACAATTTTCTTATTGGAAGTACCAACCGGTCGCAGCTTTATTATAATTCAAACAATTAACTTTACAATATCAAACAGTTCTATAAACAATCTCCCACCAGCGGAGTGATACCCCCCCAGCCATAATTAGCAAAGTGGGGTCGCATCCGCTCCGGCCGTGTCCGACCACCGGCCAATTTCTTACCGCCCTTTCCCCGACCTCGCCATATGACTAGCAAAGGCCAGCAGGGCTTATCCGGGTTGGGGGCACCCCGCCCCCGCCCAAGTATGACCAAACGTCTCCGGGCCCCGGAAACCTCCGGGATCCCGCCTTGTCAACCCCACCCCACTGCGACACCCCCAAAACACCACCCCTTACATACCAAAATTGAAGGGAGGGAGGGCGGGAAGCCTTACTGTCTCCGCAATCGCTGCCGGAAAAAAGGGGGGGAGCATCAGCGGCTCCTTCCTTAAAAAACCCCCGTCTAACGCCGGCAGCTCTGATTGGCTCCGCTCTCCCCATCTGCGGAGCCAATCCATTCAAAAAATGCTGCCGGCGTCAGCAGCCTCCACACTTCCCTCCTCATCTCTCCCCCCCCCCTTCCTTCTTCAAAGCCGGAAGGACGGGCCGGGACCGGGCCGACCGCCCGGTTACCGGCGTCCTTCGCGACTCCGCGCTCGGACTTGAATTTTTAAGGATAGTTCAAAGATTACTAAAAGTAGGTCTGCAATCTCATATTTCAGGTCTTTCAGCACCACGGGATGTATGCCATTCGGGCTAGGTGATGTGCTGCTCTTTAGTGTATAAAATAGCTGTAAAACATCTTCCTAATTTATCAAGATTTGTTTCAATTTCTCTGATATATCACCTTTGAATATCATTTCTGGCATGGTTAAATTTCCTACATCTTCTTTAGTAAACACTGAAGGAAAGAATTTATTCAGTCTCTCCTCTCTGGCCTTGTCTTCTCTTAGTGCCCCTTTTACCTTTGTATCATCTAATGGTCCAGCTGACTCTCTCACAGGTGTTTTGCTATGAATGTACTTGAAAAGGTTTTTATTATTGTGCTTTTGCTTTTAAAATTTTCTCTTTGTCTGCATTAATCGATGCCTTGCATTTAACTTGACAGTACTTATGTTTCGTCCTGTTTTCATCATTTGGATCTCTTTTTTTCCATTTTCAGAAGGATTTTCTCTTACCCATAACAGCCTAACCTTTAAGCCATGTTGGCTGTCATTTGGCCTTCCTTCTACTTTTCTTAAAGCATGGAATATATCTGGTCTGGGCTTCCAAAAGAGTATATTTAAATAATGTCCAGGCCTGTTCAGGTGTTACGTGAATGACAGGGGGGTGATTGATGTGGACCAGTTCTGTTACATTGTATGAGATGCTGATCTGCAAGTTGGGATGATCTTGTGGCATTGCAGATAAGGGAATGTTAGAAGCATTGAGTACTGCTCTGGTTGAGGTAGCACCTAAAAACCAAGTTTGGTTGAGAATTGACCTGGTTCAGAATAGATCCTGGTTTTCAAGGGAATTACGAGGCCTCAAGCAACAGGTGCATAGACTTGAATGGTGCTGGTGTAAATCAGAGGATGTGGAGGCTAGGTGCCGATGGCATTCAGCAGTTATCTTTTATTGACACTGTCTCCAGGAAGCTAGAAAGCAGGTTTGTTCAGCCCAAATCGTCACTACAGGGAATAAACTGCATGCGATTTTTACGGTTACTCACCGGCTGCTGAGGCAGGCAGTGGATACTATGAGAGGAGATGATGCTCTGGATGTGAATCAGGTGGCAGATTACTTCACTGGGAAAGTGGGTGGTTATGGATTTTGGGTGAAGGAGTTCAGGGGATTGAAGAGGATGATAAGATAGAAAGGAGGTGGACAACTTTTTCAGAGGTGTCAGTGGAGGGTGTACTGGCGTTGTTAGTGGGATTATGTCTTACATGAATGCATCGGGATTCTGTTCCGGGTTATCTTCTGTGGAGGGCCCTGGAACCCTGTATAGAATGGCTAACGGATTTGGTTAACGCCTCTCTCACTCAAGTGATTTTCCCGGGTGAATTTAAGGAAATCTCGTCTCTAGCCTAATGGTTAGAGCAGTGTGCTAAGAACTACTGAAGCCAGATTTCATATCCTACTGCTCCACTGGATGTTCCTTTTAGCTGTGAATGAGTGACTTTACCTTCCATTGCCTCAAGCACAACATATTTCATAAGCCATCTTGAGTAGCAACTGGAAATGTATATGGGCCCCCTTCCAAAAAAAATGTTCTATTTGTTTTTGCAATTTTCGTGGGTTTTTCTATTTTTGCACATATTCATCTTAGTTGTGCCTCTTCTATATACACTACATCTATTTGCAGGCCCAAATCAATTGAACATGAGATAATTTATAGGTACATGTGCGCATGTGACCAAAATGATAAAGGGAATAGAATGACTCTCCACTGAGGAAAGGCTAAAGATATTAGGGCTTCAACTTAGAGAAGAGACAGATGAGGGGAGATATGATCAAGGGGCCCGATATTCATTTGGGATGGTTATGTGCCATTATGGAGCATAGCTGTCGCCACCAACCTCTAACCCGAGATATTCAATGCTGGGGTCACTGCACAGCTTCCTATGCTGCAGAAGCTAATGGGGTAGCGGCGATATTGCACCACTACTTGGTTAGCTCCTGTGGGTAAAACTAGGCCAGCTTTTGCTTCGTCTAGTTTTACCCACAAGTCGCTAACTGGATAGAGGTGCAATATTGCTGCTACCTCTGTCACCACCCATGACACGCCCTGGAATGCCCACAACATGTCACATTGCATCAGGGCATAAAGAGGCATTAGTTAGGGATATTCGGTTCCATTAACCATGTTAGTGTTGTTGAATATCCCGTTCAGCGGAATTTACATTACATCAGTAAACCATGTAAATGCCTTTAGAATTTTGGGCCCAAGGTCTATAAATCCTGAGTGGAGTGAAACACGTAAAAGCAAATTGATTGTTTAATCTTTCAATAAGTATAAAGACAGGGGACACACCATGAAAGTACATTTAAAACAAAGAGAAGAGAATATTTTTTATCTGAATACATAGTTGAGCTTTGGAACGTGTCACCAGAGGATGTGGTAGAAGCAGTTAGCATAGCTGTGTTTAAAAATAATTTGGACAAATTCTTGGAGGAAAAGTCCATAAATTATTATTAAAGTTATAACTGAGGAAAGCCATTGCTTATCCCTAAGCTTAAATAGCATGGTATCTGGCTATTTTTGGGAATATGCTAGGTACTTGTGACTGGGATTGGACCCTTAGAAACAGGATACTGGTCTTGAAGGACTATTGCTCTGACCCAGTACACAATTCTTATTTTCTTAACAAACTGAATAGATGGTGATGAATGTACAGCCCTAGTAGCAGCTCATCAATTGCACTTGAATATCTAACTTGCCTTCAGCTTGGATTTGGAAAGATAAGTGATAAAATCAGTATTTATCTCATACATATTCAGTATGGATATCCTGAAAACTCAATTGTCTCTGGGGTCTTCAAAACAGAATTGGAAAGCCTTGGATTATGACTTACTGGTGAGGGGTGATTTAATATTCCTTCAGGATCGGAGAGCTTGAAAGAGTTTTTTGCAGGGATTCGGCTACAATCCTGCTTGATCCTTCCCTCAAATTTTGAGTAGGATAGAGCAGTAATCCCTAGCAGAAGGAGAACTAATGGGGGAAATGTTATCCAACATTGTTAGTTTCTGCATCACCTGTACAAAGACATTTACTTTTGATATTACATATTTCTAGGGTTACTAGATTGTTCCAGGAAGTAAAATGGAATGGACGTAAAATCAGGACTGATACAGCTTGTCCCCGATGATGTGGATCGAGCTGGTAGCCCTAATATTCCCTTAACTTGGCTGATTTTAGCTGTTAATTTTAAAGACAGATACAATTATATCCTGTATATTAAATACATAATTGCGTACCTAGAATATTTAACTTGCCTTTCTATTGTAGAAGCTAATTACTGAGCTTTCTGCATAGGAATCCCTACTTTTACATATTCTTATCTCAATCAGACTGGCTCAAGAGCTCTACAAACAGGCTGTAATAGCAAAGCCCCGATTATTTAATTTTGCTTTTCATCCTCATGGGCCAAAAGCTAAGCGATAAAAACTCATGTACACATTTTACCATACACCATAATGTCACTGTAACTTAATTGCCACAAGTCCTAGGGCACAGATGAGTCTAAATCCAATAATCATGGTCTCATAATACTCCCAGTACTGTCACCAATCACAACACAAATCCCTTCCGTACAGCATAAGCATGAAAAGATAAATTGCAGAAAAATGCACTATAGCCCCGAGTAGTAAAAAACAAATAGAGGAGAACACAGATGCTGTTACATTTTGTGAGTTCGCCACCATGGCATTTATGTTTTAAAAGCTTTTTCGTATTTTGTATTTATGGCCAAAGGTGTCAAGCGAGGTGCGTGTGTGTTTTGTGTACATAGATGCCCATAGGCAATAATTTTAGAAAGCATTTTTTGCATGTAAAGCACATTTTTCACACTAAAAATGGCTCTTATAAAACACCGCATCTGAGTACCTGCTATCATGATAGTGTGTACCTCTATCAGCACAGGTACAATAGGGATTCCCTGTGGCATAGTTTGGGCAGAGTGAGCTAGAGTTGTGATGCATTCACACATTTAATACACACAAGAAGTACACACAAAATTTACACCTTCAGAGCAGGTGTAAATTTGTACATGAGGATTTCTACACTGCTCCAGCTGATTCTGGGAGTCTATTTTATACAGTCATACAGGTGCATAGGTTTCTTATACAATATACATAAAATAGGCATCTTTTTGGACATTCCATAGAGGTCTCTTATATAAAATTACCCCCATGCACATCGACACACACATGTATATGTATATATGTTTATATATTTCCAGATTACATCTTGTGTCTGTGTGTTAGAAATAATGTTTGGCCATGTGGATACTGCATAAAATATCCATCATTAAAAAATAATATAAAAAGTGTGTTGTGGATATTATGTGGAAATTCAAGCATTTACATATGGAAACTCCATCATTGTGTAAACGGTGATTTTAGAAAGGGCCTAATTTACACATGCATGGTCTTAATGGGGTAATTTGATAAGGAGCTGCAGAAAGTTGCTGTCTGTGCACGGAAGTCATGCATTTTCAGTGACGTACATGCGTCAATGGGTCATTACACATATACTTTAGATGGTCGCTATTCTATGTTAGACTGATGGCTTATATTTCACTGTAGGTGGAATTTGCATGGAGCGCACACTTATGCACTTACGTTAGGAAATATGGGCACATGCAAGAAAGATACGCACAGACTTTTATTCCAACCAGAGGGCTGGTGTAAACGATCCTGCCTAGTTTTGATGCACATTTCCCATACTTATGCCCCTATTTTATAAAGTACTTGCATATTTGGAAGGGAGACCACCTTGGAATATCAGGTGCTGTAGATTTACTGTGCTGAAGAAAGGCCTGGCAATCTACTTTCGGTCTCACCTTGCCATGAAAACTCAGGGGATGAATTTCCAGGAGTCGGCATTAACTTGATTGCACATAACAATAACAACATACTTGACTTTATAAAATAGGAGTGACTGATACATGTTAAAACATGAGCTAACCTAGGTGCACCTTACAAAATGATCCTTTATAAGTAGAAATCGCTGTGGGGTGCATTAGAGGTGTGATCTGGGTAGGTCGAAAATTTAAATGTGTATTCCTTATTTCATAAAGGGAATGCACATGTATGGCCACAAATTTTCACTGCGGGATTTACAATTGCTCCTGGCACATATAGGTTTGTAAAAAGTGCTTACTGAGGCCAGCCCTTTATAGGAGGGATTAAGTGAGTTATCCTCCTTAATCCTCTGTTGTTTATTTCCCCTCCAAACTAAAATGAATAAAGATTTTTGTATCTGCATTTAATTAGTGGCATTTATACGTATATGTTTGCAAAACTACCAATTTACAGGTGTTCGTTCCGGCACTTTCATGCGCAAATTGCTGAGTTGCCTTTGTTGATTTTTTCCGCGTGTAGTTTGTAGGATGATTCCTCTGACTCAACATGTTGGCAAATACAGATTAACTCCTGCATGTCCTTATATGTATTGTATAAAGAGCCCCACATTTGCCATAGCCTTTCCTAAAATACCAGTGGAACACGATGTACACCCCGACCTGGATGTCTCAATTCCAATTTACCCTTATATCTACCCTGATTTACTTGTCAATGCATTAAAATGTGGTCTTGCACTCTGGCACATGTTACTGCTATTTAACATAGGCCCCATTGTTGTCAGTAAATAGCCATAGTGCATGCTAATGCATCGACCCAGGTTAGTAACTCTAGCCCTGAAATCTTAAGCCCTCCGGAAACAAGAAAATACCTCCTGTACCTGAATATAATACACCTTGAGGATCCAGTGAGAGGAATGAGCTTAAAAAAATGCCAACAGTAAGGGCTCAATTGTATAAGTAGCGGGCGGAAAGTTACACGTAATTTACATACAAAAGTTCTTATTTTAAAGGACTTTTGTATGTGAACGAACACTTACAGGCACACTTTGCGCAGTCGCTATTCTATAACTACATCCTTTAGCCCTATCATGTGTAATTTCAGCTGGGATATGCAGGGGGGGAAGCATAAATGGGGCCTAATTTTATATGTCTAAGTTATAGAATACTATGGGGTATGTTTACTAAACTGCGTTAGTGCAATTCGCGTTAGGAGCCGCGTTAGTGGAAAGAAAGCCAAAAAAGGACATGGGCGGGACATCGTAAACGATAACGCGCAGTTGCGCGCGTTATTATGCGCTGCGCAGCAACGATCGCTACAGCGCGTGCCACTGCGCACATGCCTAAGACAGCGCGCAGACACCCACAGACAGAAACAGAGCTGTAGCACAATGGTTACTACACAGACTGATGGTACAAGAGTCATGGGTTCGATTCCCTAGTGTGCCTAATGAAAAAGGCTGGCTGAGGCGTCCTGTGTAACCCTTTGAAAGCCGACTATAATATTTTAATCCACAGTCTGCAGGCGGGTTACAGTTTGAATATGTCAGGAAAATTGTACCCGTCTTATGCAATATGTTCCAATAGTGACGTTCTCTCTGACATGGTCATGTATTATATACCATTTGATAGGAATATTTAGGCACTCCCTATAGGGCAAAGTGGAAGGCGCACCATATAGGGCGACTTGTAAGGCGCACCCTATAGGGCGCCATGTAAGGCGCACCCTATAGGGCGCCACATAAGGCGCACCCTATAGGGCACCACATAAGGCGCGCCCTATAAGGCGCCGTAAAATATGCCCTATAGGGCGCCTTTTGAGCTACCCTAAGGTGACAGTACCCTGAGAGTGGTTCTGCTGGCAGCACTAATATACAGTAAAAATAGACAATGCCTAAGACAGCCCTATCAATAAACCCCACTGTGGGTTGTGAACCTATGACCTCTGGCTCCATGGGCAGTGAAGTAACCAGTGGGCTAGAGCTGCTAATAAACACATGGCTGGCTACAGGAGGACTGCACGGCACCACACCCACATTCTGCTGTGGTTACCAGGGAGATTACATACCACCACCCAATGCACCCTCTAGGGCTCAGGGTGGGGGACAGGATCTCCCGCCCACAGATCCACTTTCAACCCCCTGCAATGGTGGCAGTAGAGGGGACCATCACCCCAGTCCTACTCGGGATCAAACACCCTACAGGGCAGGCAATGCAGAGCACTACACATCGATAAGGCAATAGCAGACAGACGGCAGGTCTGGAAATGCGCAGCTGCCCCCCATCATTATCTGACATTCTCCAGCAGCAAGCCTCCAGCCGCTGCACCCTGCACGGTGTTCCAGCAAGACACATACTAGCTGCAGACAGTCCGCCAGCTAGTCCATAGTGCATGGTCCCGGAGGAGATGCATGTACCCAGAACGGGGATATCAGCATACACACCAAGCAGATAAGTCAGTGATTGGGCCCCAAAAGGAAACCCATATATATCACATAAGAGAATACTATATAGCACTATGGGGGAACCTAGCCATGCCATGGTCACTGCTCAGTCAGGGTGAGAGTGACCTCCCAGCAGGACATGCTATGGCCACCCTGTCCATGCAGGTGGTACCAGGCACTACAATGTCCGGCCATTGCCCTATGCCCTGTGCAGATGCGGCCAGGCCACCCTATCCAGGCTATTCCCACAGTACCTTGCTCCTCATTATGCACATTGGCAGGCCAATACTGGCAACAGTGCTAGCAGTGTGGGCTGTGGAGGGTGTTTGCAGCCACTACACACTGGATAGACAGACACACACTCCCACACCTAGGCCAGCATTGTGTTACTATAGAGGTGTTTAGCAGCCCTGGCCACCACACCAGTCCTGGGCACAGTGCAGGCATGGATATGGTACGGAATACTGGTGGGGGTCACTCCCGAGGGTGGTAAACACTGTCAGAGACCAGACCTGAAGCACACACCACAGACATCAGAAAGGTTGCTATGATGCAGCTCACTCAGAACATTGTACTTAACCTAGGAATTGCTATCTGCCAGTACTCACAGCAACCTTTTGATAGCTGTGTACCATATTCCCAGGTTTAGGGTGGCATTACTAAGGTATGCAAGTGCTAGTATTGGGAGATGCACGCAGAGCCCAAAGTCCTGCCTCTCCAGGAGGCTTGGGATAATGGGGCCTGTGGGTGCGGGTGTGTCTGCCCCTGTTGGCTGCTGCTTTACGGCAGAGGTTCCCAACTCCAGTCCTGCGGTGCCAAACACTGTTCGGGTTTTCATGCTGTCCCTCATGAATATGCATGAGATACATCTGCATACCATGGGGGTGGCGCATAGAAATGCAACACAGGCATCTTTATCAGAGGCAGCATGGAACTGGAATGGTGTTTGGCCCTCCAGGACTGCATTTGGGAGGCTCTGCTCTAGGTAATGAGGTAATGTGCATGTTTATGGTGTCTGTGCTCTGTAGGGTAAAATGATGGTGTTTTGGGCATGTTTACGTCATCTGCAAGAACGGTTCTGCCTGTATTAGCACGTTATATTAGTGGGTAAAATATGAGGACTGGGTTGGCAGAAACCACAGCTGGGACTTGAACCTGTGACCTTCTGCTTCTGAATACACCACCATGTTCTCACAGAGATGGTGCATTCCCTGGTGATACCATGACTGTTGGCTAGGCCATGGTCTGCTCCGGGCAGCTGCCACTGCCCCCCTCCACCACCAGTATCCCTCAGCCACCATGCTGACATGCCCTTCTGCTGGTGGAGCTGGTGGTGCGCGGTCTCAGGCCATCCAGTGTGCAGGTAGGCAGCTGCCTATGGTGCGTGTTCTGGGGTAGGGGTGCCTGCATAGACTTCCACGCTCCCCTCCAGCCCCGCTTGCCAGTGTTCCGTGCCCTTGGGGGTTGCTGTTGGGTACTCTCCCTTGTGACGCTTTGCGAAACACACTCATGCCCATGTTGGGCCCTCATCAGCTGCTGTCTGGCTCTACTGTTTACGCATTCCTATGGGCCAACTGAGCATCACCCTAGTCCCTACTGTGGCCCAGCTGCGCCACTGCATGTGCCGCCTGCAGCCCTCTGTATCCCCTTTTCCAGCATCTGCCCGGTTGCCCGTTCCGACATGCCCGCCCTGATGATGCGGGACATGTGCACGCCATAGGAAACCTGTCCGATGGTGGGGAAATCCCTGAGCAGCGCTATTTCACTGTGGGCCCATGCACCTTGTATGAGGACGGAGTATGGACCCTTCCACGAATTATCTCTGTTCTATGGAGCTTACTCGGGGGGGGGGGGGGGAGTTGATGTTTCTCATTGCAACCACTATTGGCCAGCTTGGTTGTTGTTTTTTTCCAGTTTGTTGGGGTCATTTTCGGTGTTTCTGTGCCCTTTTGTTCTGTGCACATGTATCACACTTATCACCTTATTTTGTTTTCCCTGCCTAGGCTGTACATTGCTAACACGTAAATGGTTTTTCTCCCCTTTAAAGTGCTTTTACCGGTAGGTTTTCATTCGCGTTGGAATTCAGCTCTGGAAATCAGCGCGTTAGCCTCTCCCTGCCCACTCTCCGCCTATTGACCCCTTCTCTCCGCCCTCTCTCCACCTTCTGCGGTGTTTTACCGCGCCGCGGAGCATTACGCTCGTTAGCGCGTGATAACGCGTGCTATAGCGCGTTAATGATTGCTAATGCGCTATAGCATGCTAACGATCGTTAATGTCATACAACGCGCGTTATTCACGTTTACCGGTTTAGTAAACATACCCCTATGACTTAAATGCGACTCTTCCCGTCTAGATGTGCACAGCCTTGCCTGCTTATCAACCCCTGTGCTAACTGCATTGTGCAGACACATCCATGCTCCACCTCGAATCTTTCCTCCCCTCTCTGTAGCACGCTAAGCAGATAATGCAGAATTAACTCTGCGCTGTCTGTTTAGCATGCATGCTAATTTATTCTGGCCCTTTAGCACGCTCTCGAGCCCGCATTAACAGCTAGTGATATGCCCCTTAGTGTCGATATGCTTAACATATTAAGAAAGGCAGAGGGAAGCCATAAGCAGGGCACCAGAAAAGGGAAGCCATAAGCCTGGCTAGGCAGCAGGACTCCACAGTGCATTTATAGAAAGCAATCTGGAAGCTTGATTAGATGATGGAATCTTCAATGATCTAGAATAAATTGCTTATTGATATTGTGATAATAACATAAATGATTATAGGACAGTTGTCTCAATAATCATCCAATCGTTATGTGGATCAGGGAGGAATATTTCATCCATAGCATCCTAGCAAACAATGAATCTTTTTAACTCTGCTTTTCAATAGAACATTTCCTAAATTGAAGTTGGCAATGGAGAGGATTATTGCAATGATTACGACTAGATGGGCTGCCATCTGATCTAATTAGCTAAGTACTTTTCCATACATTAACAAGTAGAGAAAACCTCTGAGGTTGGAAATATTGTGAGAAACCATGCTTGATGTTTCTATAAAACTGCTTATACTTGTCGCCATAAGGAAAATGTTCTGAGAGGAACATATTTTGATCATAGGAAGCTAGCAGCCCAAAGAATCATTATATTAGATTTCTGCTGTTGCAACTTTACCGTATTAACCTGAATTCATGAATTTAGGTAGCCTGGGATGAGTCAGTAGATTGCAGAGCTGCCATCTTTATCCCATCACAATGGAAAAGATGGCTAAGAAGTTTAAATGGACTGATATTGTTCATTTAAAATATGGGACTAGATTTAATCACTTTTTCCTGTTCTAGCAGCCATTTTTCCAAATCAGATGAAGAAAGAAAAACATATTTAACATAGTTCAAAGTAATACAGCATTTACAAGGATACTTCAAGAAATATGTAGCCCCTAAGGCAAGCACTCTAGGTTTGAAAAGCAAGAAATCTCTTCTACGTAATTGTGTAGGACGAGAAACATCCGGAAAGATAGCTACCTTATCCCCACAGAACTGAAACTCCTTCCTACGAAAATAACACTTCAAAATAGCTACCTTATCATCCTCAGCGGCTAAAGTTACTAGTAATGTGGCCCTAGTAGCTATCACATCGTGAGATTCCTCAAGAAAAGCGGTTAAGTTAAATTCACCAGTATCCGGAAGGGAGTCCTCCTCTCTCCCCGCAGAGCTGACAGGAAAAAGTGATTAAATCTTCATGATAGATTTTGGGTAGCAGGGGATCTCTACCGGCTGCTTGTAGGCTGTGGTTCCCCCCCTATTGGTTCTTTTAGGGGGGGCCTTGCCTTGTTTTCTTTTGCATTATCCTTAATTATGGTTTAGTCTCCCCGAGATGTGGACTTGAACTTTAAAATATTCTTTATTTATCAGTTTTCTTTGATATGTTTATGTTTCCTTGATTGTAGCTGTTTTCATTGTATTATGTCAACTGTTAAAAGTTGTATAAATAAAATAAAAATAAAAAATATGGGACTAGAAAAATAGCTAAACAGGAGGAGTTCACTGTCATGCTAGGAAAGGTGGCTATTGAGAGAGAGGCAGGGTATGAGTACCCACAGAGACAGCAGCAGCAATAGTACAAGGATGCAGTCATGGGGTGTGTGTGTGGGGGGGGGGGGGGAAGAATGGTTAAGACTTGTGCATTTTTCCTAGCAAAAAAGGGGCCAGTACTCCTATGCAGAGCTCTTTCATCAACACACGAGTATTATGGGTCAATTTTAGCAGAGAAATGCACCACTGAGTACCCCCTCAAAAAAAAAGCCCTGTTAAGACCTTCTAGGTTATAGCATGTGTGTATCAGCATTACAAAAATAATATTATTATGCTTTTTTATAGGTCTATTGTACATACTGAGCAGCATTCCATCTGGGATGTCCATGTCCCTGTGTACCCAATCAGAATAGGACACATAGGGGCAGATGTCTACTCCTGTAGGATCAGAATCACAACTAGACTTGTACATGCAGGCCTGGGACCCGATTCCAGGAGGCCTGCACGTACAGGCCTCCACCCAACTATCAGTCAGGGCTCCTGAATGGAGCCGTGGTGCCATGGGGTCCGGTTGCCATGGCCCCCAGGCTCCATTCAGGAGCTGCGATCCCCGGCCGCTGACCATCTGCACCCCCTCCGAGCCCTTCTACTGCCCAGGTCAGCCATCCCCCGCCATCTGGGGAATTTATTCCACCTCAGAGGTGGAATAGGTTCCTCGTTTAGCTCACTGGACCCAGATGTACAGGGCCGACATAAAAAACAGTCCTGCATATCCGGAGCCTTGGACCATCCACTGCCCGCCCTATCTCTGTCCCCTTTCTGCCCCCTTCCCATCCCCGTCTAGCCTCCCCATACAGACACCTTATTCATATGGGGAGGTTAGCTGGAGATGCAAAGGGGGCCGAATAGCATGGATGGACATCCCAATGGGACGTCCATTCCCGCTATTTGCCCCATCTTAAAAAGGATATTTCAACTGCTCGATCATCGGCAACGAAGTGAAGGGCTGCTTTCCTAGCTACAGCACTGCCTCCAGCCTATCAGCACAATTGGAGCCCCTTAAACATCTCTGCAGTCGGGTGGGCTCATATCTGAGGGCCTCATCAGAGGGGCCTTTGGTATGGCCCTTAGGCAGGGACAACAATTATACGAAGAAACCGTCTGCACTAAACCTCTGAAATCACCTTCAACATGCTAATTACCTACCTACTTACTACCTCTATTACCATTATACTCGCCCTCCTCTAACTTTTCTCACTTCTATGGACTGTCACGGTATTTTCCCACTTATTCTCACATACCTATTATTTGCTCTCATCCACTTCCTGTAATAACCTACACCCATACCAGAGGCAAATTTAGATCATGTCGGCATCTCATTAAGATCAAAATATCACCAGCTTTTCTAGAGTTTCTCAACTAAAGTGCTCATTAGTAAATACTCATTCAGCAAAAAATAAATTTCAAATACTCGATCATCTCTCTGATAATTATTTAGATATTCTTTGTATAACTGAATCCTGGTTCACTGATTCAGATAATGTACTGTGATTAGGAGAGCTCTGCTGAGCCCATGGAAATAGAGGAAAATTGTAAATATACCTTTAAGGAGAGAGACAGGCAGGGAGTTCACAGCTTTCAGAGTGCAGGTAGAGGAAGAAAGCACGCAGTCACTGAAGTCAGGCCACACCCAAGCTCTGCTAACCTAAGTGCAAGCTTGCGGAGTAATGAAAAACACCTGAGTAGGAAGCAGTGTACGCTAGTTAAGAAACAGCCTTATAAACCCAGGGGAGAAAAAGGAAGAGAGCCAGCACCGGGGAGCAGAAAAGAAATCACCAGGGAGGAGAACGGTGAAGATTTCAGTGAGGAGCTCAGCAGTGAAAGTAGCAGCTATAAACAAAGCCAGGCTTGCAGGAGGAGTGCTGTTAGTCCTGAAGCCAGCCGAGGTGTGGCTAGGAGAATTGCTGATGAGGGTCAGGCTGCAGTTCAAATGGTTCGGGGTCCATCTCAAAGAGTTCAAGCTGCCAAAAGGTGGGTGGACAAACTCACAGCTAGAAGGGACTAGAACCCAGATGGGTGGAAAGAACCAGGGCTGAACAAGTTAGAAGAACTGAGGCAGTTGATCCAGAGAAGGAATCCTCACATTCCAGGTACAAACATTCCTTATTGTGGAGAGCACCTGTGGAGAGAAGTCCAGGAGCTTTTACAAAGCATTAAGCCAGAAACAGTTCATGAAAGCTCATAGTCAGACGTACATGCTGAAGAACAGGAAGAGATGCAGGTAGACTGTCCTGAGCAGGATTCTATAACTGAGGAATTAGCAATGGACTGTTCCTTGTTCCAGAAGGCAGATTGAAAGCTTTCTGATAAAAAGTCTTTAACCAAGAAAGCACTGAAGAAACAGGGTGGGTTAACCTATCTGTGTTAATGCTAAGAACTGCTTCTAATGAAAAAAATATATGCATAACTTGTATTTGAATTACTAAAGAAGCAGAAGATAAAATGGACACTGCTTTGCTTGAAGGAAGAAGCTATGTTTTGTTTGCTGAATGTTTGATGAAAACAGATACACATGTTAAAAGGCTTATGAAGCAGTTTCAGTTCTAGTTTGTGTATAATTTCCTGATGTTATTGCTTGGAGAAGAATCCTAACGTTCGTGTTGAGCCTTAGTGCTTTGGGGAAGATAAATAAATTTCTTGTTTGCCTTTAAAAACCATCGGTTTCACACTACTGTCTTTAGATAAGGAGAAACAACTACAAGTCCCAGAAGTCCAAGCTGTGGACTAGAATAGTATAATTCTTTATTTAAGGACTAACATTGGCAGCCCTGCGCCTTTAGGCCTTTGGCCTGGGCTAGGGTGATGACAGTACTAATGAACCAGCTGTCAGCACCAAACTTTAGCCTATTCAGTTGCCCAAGAACTGAGCATAGGGGTGATAGTATTGTCATCCTCACTAGGAAAAGTATCAACTTTAAGCTTCTCATTAGTTACATAAACAAGGGCTTAGACACATTAGTAGTCACCAATGGTTCTATAGCCATACTTCTCATTTATAGATCTCCCAGTGAAATCCCAGATGATATAGACCTCATATTAGAGCTAATTTTATTTTTTATTTATTTAACCAGTTTTTTTTATACAGCCTTATCCTTCAATAAAAGCAGTTTACATTATAACTTAACGTGAATACATTAAACAAGAACATTGGTCTAGAACATAGGAAACAGGTTGTCCTGCAGGGCAGTTATCAAGGTAGAATTTATGAACATTATAGACAAGCTATTTACAGTTTGGTCAGTGTATCGGGATGTGTGTGACACTGATCTTTAGAGTTTAGGAGGGGATCCTGGCTGCTATATTTACTAGTCTATGTAACGTTTCCAAAGTGTTCAATGAACAGGAGGGTCTTGAGCTTTTTCTGGAAGTCCTTGATGTCTCCTAAGGCTTGCATGTCATCAGGAAGGGAGTTCCATAATATGTAACCATAATTCATCCACTAACCCCCTTTTGCCTTTGGGTGACCTTAATTTCATTGGGATTCCAGCTAGAACTTCTGCAGCCTTTATAAATGCTATAGAAGACCTTCAGTAGGATACACACAAATCATTAATCAACCCACACACAATAGAGACAGCATACTGGATCTAATATTTGTATCAAAGCTCTTCCTTCTGCATGATACTCTTTCAACACCCACACTTTTGACTATTCCTTAGTCGGACCACAAAATCATCAGCTTCCACATTTTTCCTGAAACACTTATCCAACTTCAGCCCCACATAATACATACTACTCGCAGATTCTACCCCCTAGAAAAGGAACAATTTCTAAACAAAATCTTACTTAACTTAGAGTGTGCTACTGATGATCTTGATGCACTCATTCAAACATGGAACAATACTATTAGTGATGCAGCTATAATGCACAATCACTCATTGTCCACCAAAGTCGTAATACAGCAACATGGTACAACACTCAATTAAAAAGAATGAAGCACAACTTCAGAATCTAGGAAAAAAGATGGAGTCATTCTAATCAGAGCCGTACCAAGCTATAACTGCGCCCTGTGTGACTTGTGAAAATGGTGCCCCCCATGACATCAGACTTTTATCAGTTACATATTTTATTTATTTAAAAGCATTTCTATGCCGCTTATCAAAATCTAAGAGGCTTACAAAATAGCATTCACAACAATAAATGAGACAATAACAAACTGAAAACATCATAAAACAAAAAAAAAGGTAGTATAAGACAATAGGCCTGTATAAAGTTAACTAAAGTTATGAGTCTATGCAACCCACAGTCAACTTTAGTCTACTTTATAGAGGTCTATTGTCTAATATGACCATGTAAAAACATTATCAGGTAACAGTCTACAAGGAGCTGTTGTAACTAACGTAGGTGTCATCTTGATACAAAATCTAGCTTATATTTAAATTTAGCCAAATGTGACTTCACTATCCACAAAGGCAAAATTAATAAATGGAAAACTGGTCTTTGGTAAATGTTTAGTATAATGTTATAGGGTTTTAAACCAAAGTTTACCAAACAAACTAATAAAGAAGAACTGGAGCACAAATCCAATCGGCAACTCAATTATTTCAAAATTACTTTTCTTGCTTTCTGCACAGCAAAATCATCCATGACACTGTCGTAACTGAGAGTGTCAGCTATTTCATGTTCAATAGACAAAATTGCCAAGTTGGACAAACGTTCTTGGCCCATCGATGACCTAAGGTAATTTTTCACAAGCTTCAACTTGCTAAAACTACGTTCACAAGAAGCAACAGTGACTGGTATTGTTAAAAAAATTCTAAGCGCAATCTCTTTATTAGGATATGCATCTTTTAAGGAATACATATGGATAAGTTGCAAAAGATCAATAGTATTTGTTTTTCCTAAATCAGCAATCAACATATTTGCATGAAATTTGAAACTCGGTTTCTGACACCAGTTCCAGCATATCCAAGTCACAATTATACTTCTGAGCTAGATTAGCTGCACAATTTTTGGCTTTTTTCTCTGAAAACGTTGCAAGAGAATTGCCAGTGAGGAATTCAAAGTCAGAAGACATCCCAGCGAATGTTTCAAAACGCCACTGCATTTGAATTATAAGGCTATCAAACACCATGTTGCATTGTCTCTCAAATTATTTTCTGGTATAAGAAGATCACCATTAGATTCACTCAGACACATTCTTTTGGCTTTATGTCTCCTCTTTGTTGCAAAAACTGGTTCAATGCCAATTCTTTGAGCTGTTATCTTTGCTGCATTGATTATTTCTGTGATACCTTTGTCACGCATATACTGTATCTGCAATGACAAACCTCGAAACAACTTTGAAGCTGTATCAACTGATATATTCTTTGATTGCAAGCAGCGGTTCTCTCTGTCAATGACTGTAAGAATCTGACACCATAGATGGAGCAAGCAAAGAAATTCAAAATTGATTTGTATGAGAAGTGTTTCAGCACCTGATACTGTATCATCATTGCGGCTCCAGCCATTACTTAATTCTTGTAGAACATTATAAATTTCTTTAATTTGTGTCAAAAGTGCAGAAACTGCTTCTTTTCTAGCAGACCACCTAATTACACCACTACTTTTCAAAGAAATAGTCGATACCTTCATCAGTCGTTCCCACCTCACTGTAGAGCCTGAGAAAAATGTGAAGTTTTTAAACACAACCAAAGAATGTTATCATGAGCGGTGAAACCTGTGATAAGGAAGCTTATCATAGCTCAGGAAGGAGCTATAGAAAAGGTGAAGTAACTCTGAACAAGCAACCTGTCAGTTCTGGTAGAAATAAGAAAACAGAATTTTCCCATAAAAGACTACCAGTCCCAGAATGCACCAGGTTTCCAACAGCCATTAGAGGAGCTGAAGTGGGGAAACGTGTGTTCAATCAGGAGGGCTATGAGGTAATCCCTAAGCACTCATCTCAAAGGGCAGGGCCTGATTCAGCACAGCTGCGCTGTGTTAGGGAGGAGCACTCATCTAAGCAGAATAAAGGTAGAGTTTATTCTACAGAGAATCAGCTTGAGCTTGATCATCTTCATCATCAGGAGGATCGTCAGAAGCAGAAGCCAAACCGGACGGACAGAGAGGGAAAGAAACCCTTTGGAAGAAAGAGGAGAAAAGCCTTTGGGAGATCTAGAAGAGTCCAGAGCAGTACGTATACTGGGAGGCATTCCAAGGGCCAGCATACACCATTGGACTGGGGAAAGCCAAAGGAATGGTGCTGCAGAGCTAGGAATCTCCAGACGGTACCTGTGAGGGAGACGGCTGCACGTGGAAGGGACCCTAAGACCCGTGCCAGAAGGTATGTGAAGAGAGATCCAGTGTCCAGGGATCTGGATTGGAAGGCTGGACATAAGAACTGGACTACATACTGACCAGGCTTTATAGAGAGGAACTCTAACAGCAATGGAAGCTCAGGTATGAACACTGATCTATGCCCTAGCTATAACCTTGAAAGACAGCAGGGAAACAAGTATTCTCCTGAAAGTGCTCCATTGGGAGATTCATCTGTGCCAATCCATGATATTGAACCCATGCTTGTTGAAGAAGAGGGGGTGATAGCAGATGAAGAATCTGTTTACATGGACTGCTCTCTATCTAAACTCCTTTGGTGATTTTCTGTTATAAAGTACAGCAACCATCACAAAGAAATACAAACTTGTTCTTTAATCTACTCAGAAAAGCTCCTGAGTAGGATTTTTAGCCACGCAGTAGAAAGCAAGCCAGCTAAGGGGTTTCAACTGGATAACTGTTAGCAATTGAGCCTTACCTAATTGCTTGTGAGCTCTGAGAGAATCACTTCTGAATCTATGTGGGAAGATATAAGAAGTTAACCTGAAAAGAACAGTTTTTTTCTTTCTTTGTGGCTTTTGTTTGTTGTTTGATACATTGCTAAGAGAATATTAGCTAAAGCCTACAGAAAAGACCAGTTTGTTGCCAACCAGGTCTTATTTCTTTTGCTTTGATTGCCTGATAAGTTAAAATGTTGTTTTCCTGATTTTGTTTTTCCAAGTTTAACACTGAAAGCAAGTAACCTGATTTATGTGCTACCAAGCATATCTGTGTTGGGAGAAATAACCCCATAAATAAATATCTTATTGGCTTTACACTTGAGCACAACTAAATTATTGTGAGCAGCTGTGTCGGGTGTGAATGGACTGCATTGCCCACAATCCCTTGCAAATCATATTGACATATGCACTTGCCAAGACTGTGAACATTCTCACCCAGGCAGCCGTCTGACAAACCTCAGCTGCATGAACTCCAAATAAATTGAGGGAATGGGCTGCACATGGCACAAATCTAGCCAAGGAATTGAGACCACTAATTCGGGCTTGCATTCCACTGTACAGTGGAACCTCGGTTTTCGTGATTAATCCGTTTGAAAAAGTCTGACTAAAACCGAATGTATGAAAACTGAAGCAATATTTCCCATAAGAAATAATGTAAATCCAATTAATCTGTTCCAGACACCCAAAAATATTAACAAAAAATACATTTTATAGATAATAACTATATTTTTACATACAGAAAACAATGAGAAATAAATATAAATGACTAATGAAATGGATAAATGAACATTTAACATCACTTTTACCTTTATTGAAGACTCTTGTTGGCATATGGAAGACAGTCAATCAGTAAGAGAATCAAAATCAAGAAAATCCCACTTCTGGCCACAAGATGGTGCTCCATTTTCAACTGTACGAAAACCGAGACAATGTACGAAAACTGGGACAAAATCTCAACGAAAAAAGTCAACGAAAACCGAATCGTACGAAAACTAGGGCATACAAAAACTGAGGTTTAACTGTACTTGTCTGCCATATTTGCTCTGTTATCATATCCCTGACCTCTACAATCTTTTATGTCTAAAACCATCACTTTCTAATTTTCCTGTAATCTCTGTGGCCAGCCCAAGGTCAGTTTTATCATGACTTTCAATGAAATCGATGAAACTTTCTTCCAATGAATACTGACCATCTTTAATTAAAACATACCGCATAATTTGGGTTAACTGCTCCTAATATTTAGCCTCTTTGATTTGTGATACAATTTTTCTTCACCTTTTCAGCTAGCAGAGCTATTAACTCATTTTGTATTCATGAAGAAAAGTATGTCATGGATGTTTTTGCTGTTATAGCAGCTGCAATATGTTCAGCCAACCCAGGGTGGTAATGACTTATTAGTTCTAAGATTTTCAGAAACAAACCACAGTTTGGTTTTCCAATAACCTCAGTAGTACCTCTCAAAACAAGATTGTTTTTAGCACAGAACATTATAGCATCAATGATAACCTTCAATATGTTGTGCCACCTTTCTATTTCTCCTTTCAATGCTTTCTGTAAGTCATCATCAATAGTTCTGTCTTTTTTCAAACGCCTTTTGAGCTCTTTCCACTGACGGGGAACATTTTCTGTGCTCTAAGCTGTTTTCATGCTCTAGAATCCTGAGGCTCAGGTGAACCCAATCAGAAAAACCTTTAGCAGGATCTGAAAATTTACAGTTGTTAGCACAGGAGAACATACATGAGAAGCAAAATATTGCATCCTTAGATGTACTATGCAAGAGCCATTGGCGGTGAACCTTTTCACCATTTGGAAGAGCTTTTTTTTAACCAGTTTTTACTGAAATGCCGTTTTCCAGAAGTAGAACAACTGTTCAGAAAATTGCAGTCCCTATCATTTTGTTCTGGCCCATGAGAAATTAACATACACTTAATTTTGTCAGTGATTGGAAGCCAAGTCGCGGGATCATCAAAATGAAAATTTGCTTTCTGTGGATCTTCTTCCATTGGTTTGTTAACTTCACCACTTCCACTGGTGGAACCAGCAACATCCAGAATTTCAGTTACTTCCTCTTCAGTAGGTGCTAGTGTTTTGTAATTCTCAATATCACCTATGCCCGACTGGATGGAATCATCAATCTGTGTTTGGCTGGTATCTGACCGGGAAACATTAAGCCAATTCTGCATTTGTTGATGCATTTTTTGCTGGTTTTCTTGACGTTCCTTTTCTTCGTTTTCTGAATATCGCCCCAGATGTTTTTTTCGATTGACTCATTGTGATAGTCGTAAATTAGTAAAACACTCCTTTTGCAAATACACTAAAATGATAGGAGAAAAAAAAGTATGTTGTAGATTTAGGGAAATAAATGCTTAGTACATAGGCCCATAGTTCTTCTGAGAATCCAGACCATTATTGAAAGATGGCTGAGCCTCTCTTCTTCCCTTCTCACATCCCTGAGGCTATAAACAGTGCCTTTTGGCTGCATATCTGGTCCCAGTCAACTTCAGGCTTCCAAAAGGAGCCCTTTTTTGTCCCAGCAATGAATTAGGGACTTGTTTACTAAATATTATTGTGCAGTAAATGCCACTACACCTATAGAAATAAATGGGCGTTGCTGCATTTATTGCATGTTCACAATTGTGAATACGCATTACGCTTTAGTAAACATGTCTCAATGAGTGAGTATCCTAATACCATTTTCATGGGCAGTAAGGATAAAGAAAGGATACCATATTTCTACAATAGGGGTGTCCTACATGGAGCGGTGGGTTCAGCCCTAAACAAAGACATGGAGAGGGGTGGCCTGCACAAAGCGGCAGGTGCGCCTACTCTTGCCATCTTACTGGGCAGACTAGATGGACCATACTGGTCTTTATCTGCTGTCATTTACTATGTTACTATGTTACATTACCATCCTCCAGTGTCAACTACCAGGTACATTAGAAAGTACTACAAAACCCTGCTCACTTAGAACGTATACTAAACCTGCCATATCATAACAGCACTACAAAGACTCACACAGCACCAGACTCTACATATAAAAAGGCAGCACTGCAAAATAAATTCAATATACCTCAAAAAATCAATACATCTTCTGGGAAAAGAGATCAAGTAAGACTCCTACACAGAAACAGAATACTGCAGCTCGGTCATATATGCAAAACATAGACAGACCATCATCAAATACAGAACAAGGGATCACAATTTAGAAATATGAAGGCCATGACTGAACTAGGAGCCCCCAAAAGCCAAACTTGGAAAGCGCCACAACACTGGAGAAATAAAACTATAAATTAATTTCCTCTTGTAGTGAGCACACACAAAGACATCAGTGATGTACATTTCCCCGAGCTGACACATTCCAGTTAGTAAATTCAAAATAAAATAATTTCTCTCTACCTTTTGTTGTTTGGGCAATTTGTTTTTCTGTCACAATAACCGCAGTCTCTCTCTTTTGCTTTCTGAATTCATATATTCTGCTAACTCTCCATTGTCTGCTGTCCATTTATCTTTTCTTCTCTCGTCTCTTATGTTTTTCCATTCTCTCTCTACATCCACCTTGTTTCTTCCTTCTTACACAAAATATGTTTCTTCCATCTTACCCAAAATATATCTTCTCCTCCTCCTCAGCCTTTTTCTCCACTCTGATCGCTGCATCTACCCCCTTTCAGCTCCCCAGCATCACCCTCTTCCAAGTCTCACCAGCATCCGCTCCCTTCCAGTCCCTGTCCCTCTCAGCATCAGTTCCCTTCTAGGCCCTATCCCTCCTAGTATGAATTTGCTTCCAGCCCTTCCGTGCTTCCCCCCCCTCCCAGAGCAGCAGTCCTCCCATCCCTTCACTCCCCCCCCCCCCGAGAGCAGCAGGCCTCCCATGCCTTCTCTCCCCCCTGCCCAAGAACAGCAATCCTTCCCCCCCACACTCACTGTTTATCCAATAGATTTCTCCATGGCCCCACTCTCTACACAGCCACGAGACGTTTCTCTGTCAGTTCCGTGGCTGTACTAAGCTCCTGTTTTGAGAGACAGGAAGTTCCCCGTATCACTTTTAACATTTGCGGGCTTTGCGATCATGCTGGCGGGTGGCTGCAGCTGAGCTTTGTACAGCTGCGGAACTGAAAGAGACAGGTCCTGTGGCTGTAGTTATAAAAACAGTGCAGACTCCATCCAGTCCACTGGGAGACAGGAGGATCCATGATCCGGATGCCAAATATAAGCAGTCCAGAAAGCCTGATAGAGGTAATAATTACTGAAACCCAGGACCGTACCTAGCCCGGTCCTTTCTGACTGCGCCACCCCCCCCCCCCCCAGATTTTTGCGCCCTGTGAAGAACTCTTTAGCTTAATCAAAGCACTAGCAAAAGAACCTCTCCAACAGAAAGAAGATTTAGATATAATTCCACAAACACTGGCGGACTATTTTCAAACCTTATCATGCCCTCAAGACCAACAAATACATTCCTCAATACTACACAAATTTCTCACTTTTGCAGCACCTCAAGAAACCTGGGCATCTTTTTCACCTGTGTCTACTGAGTACCTATAAAGAATTATTTTAGGAATCAATACCACTCCTTTCCCTCTGGATCCTTGCCCGGTTAGCTGGATTAAGACTACTCAAAAGGAATTAAAAACAATACTTAAAATCACTAACCTATCACTACTATATGGATATATGCCCCATAAGCTAAAAATTACATCCATCCACCCAGTCAAGGAAGGCACTGCATCAGACCCAGTACAACCAAGCTCATACCGTCCTACTGCCAGCCTACCCTTCTTGGCAAAGGTAATAGAAAAAGTCATATTAGTACAACTCCAAAACCACATAGATACCCACTTCCCACTTGACCCACAACAATACGGCTTCATACCCAGCACAGAATAGAAACCCTTTTGGCAGCTTTAACAAATAATGCCATAAAGGGCCTAGACAAACCTAATTCAGGTTTTGTCTTTATCTTCCTTGACATCAGATTGGCCTTGATTCCATTTCTCACGATCTACTTATTTGACACCTACATACATTGGTCCTAAGAGATACCACTCTAAGCTGGTTCAATCATACTTTATGAACCGATAACAAGTCAAAATGGGATCTAAAAAGTCTACTATATATACACAACATCAAGGAGTCTCACAATGACATATCCTACCATCTATACACTGACGATGTCATACTATATACTCCTATCAACACTTCCAACCCAGACCTCTCGCACCTGAAGAACTGGTTTAGTTCCATCACACATTGGCTCATGCAACAAAATTTGTCCATAAACTATAAGAAGACTGAGGTCCTCTATATTACTAAGGATATCAACTTTATTCCTCCTCCCTACATTTCTATTAATGGTACCCAATTACAAGTCAAGTCAGAGGTTACATTACTTAGGAGTAATTCTAGTCCAGTGCCTTACCCTTTTCTTACACACAAATAACATGGTGAGAAGCATCTACTACAAACTCAGGAGCATACATCACCTCAGGCCGCTCATTGAGCCACATGACTTTCGCTTTGTCATATAGGCCCTCATATTCCCACACTTTGATTATTGCAATCTTATACTTCAAGGCCTGCCCAAGTATGCCACTCATCCTCTCCAATTAGCTATGAATACAGCTGCTCACCTCCTTTCCAATGCCTCAGGATCAGACCACGTTACACCGCTTCTCAAGCAGCTGTACTGGCTTCCTGTATCTCAGTGAATTAAGTTCAAAGCCATTCTCGCAACATTTAAAGTCTCACATGGCCTATTTGCAGTCTACTTAAAATCTCTTATTCAAAAAACACCCGACAACAGAAGCAGAAGATCAAGTTCTTTTAACACACTTCTCATGCCGACAATAAACATCAAGGTCGGCCTCGCAACATCAAAAACAGCCTTTTCCCTCTTTGCTCCAGCTCTTTGGAATATGCTCCCAGATAAACTTTGTGCCATCAATGATCTGTCGGAGTTTACAAAGAGACTAAAACCACACCTATATATCAAGTGATGAAGCATAATTGTCAGCTCTCTGACCTTGTTTACCATTGTTTTATGATTTTGAGTTCATGTTCTATGTAAAGCCATATTGGCCTTGTTTTTTTGTAAACCGCTTAGACTTTTAGGTTTGCGGTATATAAGATCAACTTTATTTATTTATTTAGATAAACTAGAAAAGGTTCAGAGAAGGGTAACAAAAAGGGATAAGGGGGATGGAACACCTCCTTTATAAAGAAAGGCTAAACTGCTTAGGACTTTTCTGCTTGGAAAAGAGATAATTGAGAAGAGAGGAAAGTTTATAGAATCATGATTGGGTGGAACAGTCAAGTAGGGCATGGTTGTGGAACAGTCAACGCCACTGCTCTAACCACTAGGCTACTCCTCCACCTGTCAAACAACGCTAAAAAAACAGAAAGGATACTCCATGAATCTAACAACCCGCAGACTGTAAACAAATTGTAGAAAGTAATTTTTAAACCGAGCATAATTGAATTGTGGAATGTGTTGCCAAAAGATGTGATCAAATGTCTAACATAGCAAGGCTGAAGAGAAGTTTGGACATATTTTTAGCCAGATAGACTTGGGAAAACTATTACATAGCCTTTGAAATAAGCTATGAGAAATTTGATTTACATTTTGGGATTTGTCAAGTACTTTGACGTAGACTAGTCACTGTCAGAGATAGGATGCTGGGCTTGATGGACATGGACCTGACTCAGCGTGGATTATTTTATGTTCGTACATTTAGTCATAATTCTTTAAGAAATGATTAGGAAAAATAGAGATCTACCTAGGCAAAACATTTTCATAAAAATTAGCTTTTTTCCCCAATTTGTTTTTTACTTTTTTCACACTTGTGTTAACACCTTTCACCCCGAATTTTAAAAAAAAATGTTTTAATGCATGGAAATTGATTGTATGTAGGCTAATTTGCAGATTTATGCATGTTACATTGATTTTGCATGCACTTATGTTTGGACCAAAAGAGCACTAACGAATTTACATCCTAAAAAGAAAAGGATTTCAAAGACACTCATGCAATATGAGTCTTGAATATATTCTTCACACCTTTCTGGCTCTTATGATTTATTGTATTTCATTTGTAAATATTGTCTTAAATGAATTATCAAGTTAAACACCAGACCCAACATGCCCCCTACCCTGTAACCAAACCCCCACCTGAATCATATATCCAATCCTCTCCTCCCCCTGAAGCATACCTCTGATCCCCCTCCCTCTCTGCCCACAGCAGACAGCCGACCCTCCTTCCCTCAATACAATGGCAATACCTCAGATCAAAGACCCCCCACCCTGACTGACACCCTCCCATCACCAACTCTAAGCTTACAGGGATCATTGGTGGCCAGTGGGAGCAGGAGCAAGGCCCACTCACTCTATAAGCTTACTCCTAGGGCTGGGGGGATTGGAGAGTCAGGACATTGTTTTTGTGTTGAGGTTTGACTATCTGCTATGGGGGGAGGGGGAATCAGAGATATGCTTGGGGGGGGGGGGGGAGTTTGATTACAAGGCAGAGGTGGACATTGGGTCTAGGAGTGGCTAAGAGTCAGGTTCCTTGGGCCAACATCAGCATGCACATCTGCCTCTTCATCAGGCACTTATTTCTGCCTGGGAGCAGATGCAGATGTCCTCTTTTTTTTAACCCGGATATGGATTCCCTATATTTAACAGGTTTTTTATACTGCTTTATCATTGCAATCAAAGTGGTTTATAGTGTAACATAAACTTGGTAATGTACATTAAACAGGGACATTGATAACTTGGATTTTTCTGAGGCAATGGAGGGTTAAGTAAGGCCACAAGGAGTTCTAGTGGGAACTTAACCCTGGTCTCTTGGTTCCCAAGCTACTCCTCTACTCCATATATAAAATGATGAATCCACTTCTGTACTATAGGCCCTGCCCAAACAGCTTTCACGCCCCCTGACAGGATAAACATGGTGAGCATTCCCATGTCTGCAAAAAGCATGTGCTAAACTGGCATTGAGACGTTTAATTCAATCTACATGTGTCAATGCTGCTTTTTGGCATGGGAATGCTTCTAAATTAATTACCATAGACAGACATAGGGATAAGTAAAAATGGGTAGCTAGATCGAGGGCAAATGAAATGTACAGATGAATAAGGTATGTGGAACTGGTCTGGATTACAGGGTGAACAGCAAGCTAGTCCTGATGCGTTGTGAGTGATTGGATAATCCGTTACCACAGCCATTAAATGCATGGGAGAAGAGGCCAGACTTTCACTTGCTTCCTGAAATATACATGGTCTTCAGTTAGACATCGCCCCTCTGGGAGTGTGTTCCAGATTGTGGAAACCAATCCTAAGAAAGCTTGCTGGCAGGCGATTTCTTTTAGTGAGGGTACAGTTAGTGATATTCCATGAGAGGCCTTAAAAGCCTCAAAAGGTATGTAGAGGGATAACATATTCTTTAGGTATTCTATCCCATTTCATCTGATTGTCTTGAAAATCAAAGCTAGAGTTTTAAATTTGACCCTGCAGGGTTCTGGTAGTAGTGCAGTTTGTGCAGGAAGGGTATAATGATGCCACTTATAACCTCTATCAATCATGCTGCAGCATTTTGAATTAATTGGAGCGGCTGCAAACTCTTTGTGGTATAACCAATATACAGGGCACTGCAATAGTCTCACTGTCACACTATCATCTTCTTGATATATGATGTAAGATTTCATAGCTGCCACAGGTGATAGAAGCAGTTTATAAATGTTGCCTGACTTGCAAGATCAAAATATGTTATGAGTCCAGCAATGCCCCAGTGTCATGTGAAGAGCTGCCCAGCCCTTCACAGGTCCGTGTCTCCAGCAGAAGAAACAAAATGGTACTGAAAGTGTAGCAGCAGATAAGCATGCAATAAATAAATCCAGGAGTCTTTTCAAGGATCCAAGCCAGTTTAATGTGCACATGGCTCAAGCAATAAGCAATTTCAAAATGGCTGAGCAATGGCTTCTAGTAAAACAACAACTTTTATAGCTTTCTTGTCCATTCTAAGCATAGGCAAACTTTTCATTGGTCCCAGTACCCCTCTCACCCATCTATTGGTCCCGGTACTGATATGGCTACCCAATCGGGACTCTGGTCTGGGCCCAGCACCTGGTTGCCCCCCTTCTAGTCCCAATTACAATGGTCAGTGTCTCCAACTTGTTACTTCTCTCCTCCAAGGTCGCTGAGCTTGTTAAAACATATGGGAAGCAGAGGCACTGTGACCTTGCTCTCTGCAGAGTTAATTAATTCCATAGAAGCATAGCACACCTTATCAGTACCAATTAAACTTGTTTTTCTTTATTTTCTAAGTTTCGTTTCTGCTTAGCTATGTTCAGTTAAACTGAGTTAAGTTTCAATTCTATGGTGTCATCATTCAGGGGGGTTTTCATTCCTCTGGGCCTAACTACAGGCTTCAGTTACAGGTCAAGCTGCTCAGGCCTGTCTGCTTAGTTCAATTAGCATGGATCATAGGCCGTCGCCTACCACATTCCCCCCTTTGATTATTCTCACCCGCATGTTAATAAGGTGTGAGAATCAAATCACATAATACTAGGTAAAGGTATCACTCTGTGGTATAGGGTAGTAAGTTCACATAGCTAGCATCTTTGTAGCTGTCTTACGCTCTACAGTGTTATTAATAACTGAAGTTATCATTTGCAAGCAAAATGGCAAGAAACAAGGGAGCAACAGGCAGATAGTCAAAGTCCATAGTTTGGCAAGAGTGGGAAAAAGAACTAAAGGATTAGAAGGTTCAGTTGCATCTTTTGTTGTGCTGTCGTAAAGCTTCTGATTTAGACAGACCAGCTGTCCATCCTTCGTAGTAGATTGTGGTCCAGTCCGAACAAAACACAAACTGTCAACAATGGGGTGGGCCAATACCCACTCACTAGTAGTATTATGTAAATCAGTCTGATTGTATAGGATAGAATAATTCAGTTCTTGCGTCTCCCAGGGCCACTGATCTCCCATCTTAGTTCCTCCACAATAGAAACAGTCAGAAGTGTGGAGACTAGATGCTATTGCTCCAGCAAGTTCAAGAAACAAGTTCTGGTGGTGGTATGAGGAATTGCAACGGTGGCTTGCATAGCCTTGTAGAAAGTCAAGATCTAGAACAACTTTTGGATTGGAGAGTATACCAATGCAAGTATAGGGAGAATGATAAAACAAGGTCTGAGTGACCTTCGGTCCAGTTCATGTTGTACTTATACAGGCTGCCCAGGGAGATAAGGCAAAAGTCATTTCAAAGCACTCCAAGGCTGCTATCACGATGAAACAGTAGAGAATCATGATGAAAGTTCTCTGAAGAATTAGTGCAAGTCTTTGAAAAACCAGTGCAATCTGTTGATAATTCTTGACCACGAAGTCTTCTTCTTCTTTACTGTACGTTGACCTGTTTTGCTCTCAGTAGCATGCAACAGGTGTAGCGTTGATTGTAGATCCTCAAGCTTCCGCTGTACATGACCTTACCAATTTCATTGGTAGGAGTGTAGAGCTGTAGATTCCAGCGTATTTCAATAAACACAGTCCTTTTAGTTTGCACTGTCCTTGATCAAAATGGCACAAAGATTTTCAAATAATATAGTTCATAATACAGTCTCTTTCTGTTGATGATAATCTCTTCAGAATAAACAAATAGTCTCTTGAGATTCAGGAGTTCTATATTAGCACAGTCTCTCTTTTTGTTTTTAAAACTTCCTGAATTTTTTCAATTTGCTTGTCTTTGCAAAGTTAGCTGCAATGGAACTTCTGGATCTGTTCTGATGTTCACTGGTCTGGCTCTGGAGCTGCTGCTGATTTCACTCTGCTGTGATGAATCCAGGGTTCGAGTTCTGCAATTTTCACTGCTGTAGGGTTAACAAGATAACAACATAAGGTCCCTTCTAATGCGGTGTCAACGGTGTCTTTCTCCACTCTTTGATTCACACCGAGACTCCAGGCTTGAAAGGGTGCAGGCAAATTGATGGGTAATCGATTTTGTACCCAGGTATGAAGACTCTGCAAAACAGAACTTAAAACCAATAGTTTATGTCTCATAATTTCAGATCCTATCTGTCTCATATCTCCTTTTATTTCCTATACAATAGGCAGGGGTTGCGCATACAGAATTTCAAAAGGGAAAACTCCTAAAGACTTAGCAGGGGCTAAGTATATCCTAAGAAGGGCTATAGGAAGAACCTAGGGCCACTTCAGGTAAACCTCTTGGCAAAGTTTAGACAACTGAGATTTCAGGGTTCTATTCATACATTCTACTTTTCCTAAATTCTGAGATCTATAGGCAGTATGTATCTGTTAATATCAATATCTTGGGGCTATACTTAATGGACTTGCTTCCTAAGGTTATCCATCCTCATTCTTTGTACAGGGGCCCATATGCATGCAAGGTTGTAAGGGTATACTTGAAATCTGGGTACACATTTAGACAGGGCTCTTTTCCTATTGTTAGTGCTCTAGTGAGGACTATCAGTTCAGCTTTCTGTGGTGAAGTTTCTGGGGCCAGGGCTGAGGACTCAACTACCAAATCAGGGGTCATCACTGCATATCTAGCACAACAATGTCCATTGATGATGAAACTGCCTTCAGCCACAAAGAAAGTCTGTTCAGGGTTCTCCAGAGGGACATCAGTCAAATCCAGGTGGCTTGAGAATACAGTGTCCATAATTTCTAAACAGTCATGATCAGGGGATCAAGACTAACTGATAACATAGCAGGATTGAAAGCTTGACTGACCCTTCAGTTGTATCTGGGGTTTTCACACAACATACTCTAATACTTCAACATTCATAGATTTGTTAGCTAGTAGTTTCCTTTGTATTTCATATTGGTTAGAACAGAGTGTGGTACAGTAACTTGAAGATTCTGTCTCAAAGTGAGCTTGTCAGCTTTGCTCACTAGGAGGGCTGTAGCTTGCAACAGCTCTCAAATAAGGGGCCAGCCTTTTGCAACTACATCCAATTGTTTCACAAATAGGCTACTGGTTGTTGCCAAGGTCCAAGAGATTGAGTCAACACTCCTAGAACATTTCCTTGCGACTCATGAACATAGAGACTGTAAGGTTTTCTGGACATCTGGTAGACCCAGAATTGGTGACAACATCAGAGTGTTTTTTTCAAAGATCAAAAGGCTGCATCCTGTTCAAGTCCCCATTCCTCTGGAGACTTTTCCATTCCTTTGATAGCTTGATACAATGGTTTTTGTTTTTGTTTTGTTTTTTCTAGCAGCGCAAAATTGGGGATCCATATACAACATACTCTGTGGCACCCAAGAAGGCTCTCACTTGCCTCCTGGTGATTGGAGTAGGAATACTGCATACAGCTGCTTTGCGTTCTGGTAAGGGTTCCAGGCGTCAAATTCCGCTGGACAACTGGAATCCTAGGTATTTAACTTGTTTGACATAATTATGCTTTGGCTCTTGAGACTTTGTATCCAGCCTCATTAAAAAGGTGCAAGAGTTCACTGGTGGCTGGTGGACATTCACTTTCTGAGTTGGTGGTTATGAGCAAGTTGTCCACATATTGAAGTAGAATCTTTTCTTTTTTTTTTTTTTTTCTTTCTGGAGTTTCTGGATAACTTGTCAAATCTTTTGCTGAGTGAGGCGAGTTCTTGAATTCTTGAGGTAATCTTGTCCAGATGAGTTGGCCCCGCCTCCTTGTAGTGGGGTCTTGGGCTAAGCGTATACAGAAAAAGGCATCTTTTTAAGTCCAGAATGATGAAATGTATAGCTTCAGCAGAGATCAGTTCCAAGAGAATATAAGGATTTTGGTACCACTGGTTGTATAGTTTCAGCTGCATCATTCATTCTTTCTTAGATCCTGCACTGGGCGGTAATCACCTGTCCCAGGCTTCTTGACTGGCTTGAGGGTGACAATGGCAGGGGCTATGTTCTTCGCTAGGCCAGGTGGATTATCTTCTGCCCATCCTCCAGGTGGGGCTATGAGGTTGGTAAGTGTACAGCTTGTTGCTTTGGATGCAGGTGAATAGAACCACCATTCTTCTTCTTGGGGACAGTTAACACCATCAGGCCAGCAGATTTTGAGTTTCATTTTTTTCCCCTTCAACAAAGGATATCTGTGCTTGAAGCTTTGCAAGCAGGTCTCGGCCCAAAAATGGAATAGGGCATTCAGGCATATACAGGAACTGGTACATTATTATTATTATTATTTTTTATCTAGTTCACACATGTGGTTCTGCAGAAAAGGCTTTGCGAGAAAAACACAGGGGCTACTGGCTTTAGTATTCTGCTCCTGTATCCCCCATAAAAGTCCATATATTGGTCCCCTATTTTTCAGACTGACTCCTGGGGACCCAGGGAAACTGGAGAGTCCGGTCTGGCCTAGTCTTCATCCATGCTGTAGCCCTCTTCGGCTGCCACTCACGCTATAGCTGCTTCACTCTCGTGCTGAAACACTGTGCTTGGTTTATTGTTTTATGACTTTGCAATCAAGTACTCCCTCGGGAGTCAAGATACGGGCATTCACTTCTCTAATGTCCTTCTTTTTCTATAATGGGCGCACTCACACCCAGTTTTTCACTTCCTCTGTTCCTTCGATTAGGATAACCTCCTCACATCATTCAACTAAAATATCATTCACTTTCTCTGTTACATTTATTTTCACAATTCACACACCCTCTGATTAACTTTCATTTAACCATTATGCCCGCAAATTCATCCAGTTCTTTGCAATTTCCGTTTATTAGTTCAATCAAGTCCTAAAACTTCTCAGTGTATAATGCAGTTTTTTTCAGTTCTAAACAAGTCTGGTCAGCTGACTTTCACTTCTAGTCCGGAGGGGGTGGACATTCCCCTGTTGCAGAGGTGGCTAGCAAACTACTTGGGAATTTGTTGTCCCCCCCCCCCCCCTCTCCTGGATTCTTTTTCTCCTAGCAATGCTCTATCCAGGAGGTTGATTTTTTTTTTTTTTTAAGGATCCACTTCTCTGCTGTGGGCACATTAGTTCACGCCCACCGGGGGGGGGGGGGGGTTTACAACAACGGTGGACTGGGCACCAACCCCCCCATAAGCACACTGAACAGAACAACTTAAAGAGAGAGAGAGAGACGAGACAGGATATCTAGAAATTCTGGGGCAAAATCCTGATTGGGACAGAGACATTTCATAATCTTCAGTAAATCCCTTACTGAAATTCTTGATCATACTTGAAAAGACACTTATTATTTCTGTAAACATATGGCAGGCAGGAAACACTTAGATTGAGCACATACATCCATTATGCTTCTTATAGAGAGAACTATTTTATTTATTTATTTATTTATTTATTTAACAGTTCTTCTATACCGCTCTATTTTAGATCAGAGCGGTTTACATTTAACATCAACTATACAACACAAGGAACTTTGAGTTGTATTTACAATAAACAGGGAGATCAACTTGGAAGTAACTGGGGGAAACTATGTACTATAGCTATCTGTCAGCATGTCTCTGCAAAAGAAATTATTTTTTTAGTTCAGGAAGCAAATATTTAAAAGACATTCCGGATATTTTTCATAAAATACAGTACACCTTTCCTTTTTTTTTTTTTTTATACAGAAAAACAAATTAATTTATCTTAAAAGCCAATATTGTAAAGGTCAGTGTAGCTAACTGATTTGTTCATTAGTAACCAGCACAGAGGGGAAGCATGCATTCAAATGACTTATACTCATTCATAAAAAGATAAACTTTGTTTTTAAAACTTTTGGTTAAACAGAGCTAGTGAAACCAGAGAAAAAAACTAATTATAAATTCATCACGCTTCGATTAAATGAAGAGACTTTTCAAATCGGGAGTCCCTTTTCATTCCTAGGAGAAATCTCCTGCAGTCTCCAGCTGTCTCTCCAGAACCTTTTTTTTTTTTTCTCTGCAGGCTATGTGGAAGCCACACCCCTCTGCTCGCGGGGAAACAATTGAACTGTGCTCATAAAAAGAGACTTCTCATTCACATGGACAGAGATGCCAGAAAAAAACAATTTAAATCAATGTTAAGTCGTGATCTAATTACTTTGTAGATCAAAGGAAAAACAAAAACAGTTCTTTATCATTTCCTATTTAAACTGTTTCAGTGCTTACTGAAAATTTGAACATACAGCCGACAGAAATTCCTCTCACTTGGTCCGCAACCCATAAGGGATTAATACAAACTTAATCCTTTTCAGGCTAAACCCAAAAACTATCGGGACCCACAATCCTGACTAAACATTCTTATTAAATGATAAATAAATGATATATATTACATAACCACAGCAGAAGGAACAAAAACATATTAAATAAAACAGGTACAATTTGCCTGAAATAAGCACAAACTACCAGCATTGAGGTTTAAGCCTGCACAAGATTAGAAAGACGACACTAGACATTCTTTCCTTCAGACACGCCCCCTGTCAGTTTTTCACACTGCAGTAGAAAAACTAACTGGGTCAGACCAGCTTTTTGATTTCTAAAAATGACTGTAGGTGTTTTGGGTCTTCATTCTGCTCTATTAATACAATTTCTTAATCAGTGAACTGTCACAAATTACTCAACAGAATAATCTCACATTTATAACAAAAGGGAAACTCGCAGTTTCAACAGATAGCAAAAATCAAATACACAGGACGGACAATACACCAAACGCTTCATCCGTTTCGCGACCTAGACGCAGTCACCCGACTAGGAACTGCGCTAGTCCAGAGTCCACTCTGCTTGGTCCGTGCTGCCAGACCTCTCATTCACACTTCATTCACACAATCATGCTAGCAACGTATCTTAGAATGCATTCCTTTCTATCTATTCTGACTAGTCTTTTTCCCAATTACAAAAAGGATGAGGGTTTCACCCGGCGAATTCCCATGCGGGGTTACTCGGCCCTTCCTTGAGAGCTCTCTTACCAATTCCCAATATCTCGAGATTACAAATTCCAAGTTCCACTGGCAGTACTGCTCTTTCTATTTCTGTCTAGACATACCAAAAACCCAGTCCTGTCTGCTCTGACCAGGCTGAATCATGATTCTCTATAACAGCTGTACCTAGCGAATACTCATGCAAGGATTTTCAAACAAAGACTTAAGTCTTACCAAAGTTTTCAAACTGCAGTTCTAACTCATCTGTCTAGACAGGTTTTCAAAACTATACTTACCAGATCTGGTTCCCAAGCTTCTGAGTTGGATCCTGGACTCCCCCGGGTCGGAAGTGTTGGCCAGCTGGACTCAGTGCCTGCCGAGGCCAGGCAGAACTCCCTCCGATACAAGAGGATCGGTGGGCCCAGGGAAATTCCCCTGCGTCGGATTGGCATGGTTCCAACTGGACCAAACCTCAAGGCGAATTACGTGGATTTATTCACTTGAACACTATCCACCACTCGCACTTCCCGGCCAACGCACCAAGAATGTAGCAGCAGATAAGCATGCAATAAATAAATCCAGGAGTCTTTTCAAGGATCCAAGCCAGTTTAATGTGCACATGGCTCAAGCAATAAGCAATTTCAAAATGGCTGAGCAATGGCTTCTAGTAAAACAACAACTTTTATAGCTTTCTTGTCCATTCTAAGCATAGGCAAACTTTTCATTGGTCCCAGTACCCCTCTCACCCATCTATTGGTCCCGGTACTGATATGGCTACCCAATCGGGACTCTGGTCTGGGCCCAGCACCTGGTTGCCCCCCTTCTAGTCCCAATTACAATGGTCAGTGTCTCCAACTTGTTACTTCTCTCCTCCAAGGTCGCTGAGCTTGTTAAAACATATGGGAAGCAGAGGCACTGTGACCTTGCTCTCTGCAGAGTTAATTAATTCCATAGAAGCATAGCACACCTTATCAGTACCAATTAAACTTGTTTTTCTTTATTTTCTAAGTTTCGTTTCTGCTTAGCTATGTTCAGTTAAACTGAGTTAAGTTTCAATTCTATGGTGTCATCATTCAGGGGGGTTTTCATTCCTCTGGGCCTAACTACAGGCTTCAGTTACAGGTCAAGCTGCTCAGGCCTGTCTGCTTAGTTCAATTAGCATGGATCATAGGCCGTCGCCTACCACAAAAGCAAATAAAAAGTTTATTTCCATACTGCAGCAGGAGCTGCTCTCTCAAAGCAAGGAGTAGAGTCCTGAAATATAAATTTCGCATTTAAGAGAGTTGTCAGAAGTGAGGGGTTCCAACAGGAGATGCAAGTCTCTGCGCAGTATTGATCTTGCACATCTTTTATAGGCAAAAAGCAGAAGTATAAATGCCAAGAAAAACAGAACTGAAGGGGCCCAGGACAGGCGCTTCATCCTGATCATTTCTTAAGGCAGTTTCAGAAATGCTTTGTAAACCACAATAATTCCTATCTCTAGGGCCAACAGCTTTTTATTCTATGTTCCTATTGGCTAGTTTTTAGGACTGGTGGCCTTACCACAATGATCGAGAATAACTACCCTGAACCTTTGACCTGGTTTCATGTTCTGTGTCTGTTCCTTATCTACTATAAGCCCCCTTCAGGTTTATCTCTCTTTTAGCTGAACAACACTCTTTTAACTTGTGATCATACAGGTCATGCAGTTACAGATGGATTTTACGGTTTAGAGGTGTTTATAGCAACATTATTAATGACATATTAACAATTGGAATAATGCGATCAGGTTTTTGGTTTGTTTATCCCTTAAAATGTGTCATGAAGGCTATTGCTTAATGGAATCTTTCACCATTAGTAGTACCTCAACTCTGTTTCTGTGCATAGTTTTTGTAACCAAGTTATGCATCTATAAGGCAGGCACAGGAAATGTATGTGCCTAGTTTTATGCAACCCAAGTGAAGCTATGTTAGGGGGAAGAGATGAAGAAAAAGGTTTGGAATGGGAAATCTACTTTGATATGTTGAAGAATTTACAAGCCCAACAGATACCTGATGCAAGATTTTAAATTTAGGTTTTGGTTTGAAACCTAACTCTTTGTTAGGCATTGAAGAGTATCCTCAGGCAGGACTTTTAAACTGTTAAAAATGCAATCAAAACTTAGTAAAAACAAAGAGGAGCTTTGAAACTAGATATAAGATTAAAGGAATTGCAGTTCTGGAATTTTTCTATCTATTCTAGCTTGTTTATCAGTTAATGGAGTGGAGGAGTGGCCTAGTGGTTGGGGCAAGGTACTTCAGACCAGAAGGTCAGGGGTTTAAATCCCACTAGGGAACAGTAACCTTGGGCCAGAAGGACTGGGGTTTCTAGTCCCACAGGTGCTCCTTGTGGTCTTGGGCAAGCCACATAACCCTCCATAGCCCATGTTCCCTGTAAAATAGTTATCTCCAAGTTATAATGCCCTGTTCAATGTTTGTTCAGTGTAAACTGCACTGATGCAGAATAGCACAGTATATAAGAGAATGTAAATAAATAAATGGGGTGGGCTTAATGTTGTGGGTAAACTGTACATTTCTTGACACATTCTTGCAGAAGGAAAAACAGGAACAACATTAAATTGTACATATTTCACCAGAATTCAACTGGAGAGGAAAGAGGGGTCCCAGTTTGTGGAAATCTCCACTGCAAGTATAAACTAAAATATATCCATGGTTTGACATATATCCTCTGCACATGTTCCCCTTGTAAGAAGCGTCCAGAGTTGCTAAGACCCAGTCCCCATCACTAAGATTCTTTACTTAATTTTAGGGGTTCATAGTTCCCAAAAGGGGTTTTGCTGTCAGGTATCTCTTTGCTTGCATTTGGAACCCACTGAAATTCTGTTTTACTTGGGTTCAGGAAGATTTTGTTGTTTGCCCATTCTTGCATTGCTGTTAATCAAACAAGTTTTTCAAAGTTGTGGTAGATCTGGTTCAATGGGTATGAGTAGCTTGTACATCATCAGCATAGATATAGAATGTTGTGTCCATCACCTGAAACAGCTTCTAGCTGAATAGAAAAGTCTGTCTGTATGCAGATGACATTAAAATTTCCATCAGAGTGTACTCCCCTGAAGGAGTGGATAACATGAGGAAAGATGTGCAAAAGCTGGAAGAATGGTCTAATGCTTGGCTGTTAAGATTTAATGTGAAGAAGTGCCATGTCATGCACATGAAATGCAGAAATCCAAGGGAATTGTATGAGATAGGGGGCAATAGGTTGATGTGCACGGACCAGGAGAAGGATCTCAAGAGTGATTGTTTCTGAGGATCTCAAAGTGGCAAAAGAATGTGACAAGACGGTAGCCAAAGCTAGAAAGATGCTGTGTAGCATACAGAGAAGAATTATCAGCAGAAAGGAAGAGGTACTAATGCCACTGTTCAAGTCACCAGTGAGGCCTCACTTGGAATATTGTGATCAGTAACCAGGGTAGGTCGGACTCGATGCTTCTCAACTACCTCCTCGCCTCCCCCCCCACCCCGCCCCGACTTCCACAAACACTCTGACACCATACCTTTTGGAAAACTTCTGGTCGCAGCTTTATTTACCATTTAAACAGATTAACAATCAACATCAATAACAATCCTTTTGCATACATTAGCGGAACAATGCCTCACCAGCCATGTCACTAGCAAGGTGCACACACCTCTGCTTTTCAAAGGTCCCTCCCCCAATGTGCCCCCGACTTCGCCATATAAATTAGCAAAACCCAGCCCAGGGGTTGTCCGGGTTGGGGGTACCTCACCCCCGTCCCAAGCTTATCCAAAGGCTCCGGACCCCGGAAACCTCTGGGATCCCGCCTACCCCCCCCCACACTGCGACACCCCTATTCAAGTTACCACCGCTACAGGGCAGGCAGGCGGGCGGGCCAACGATCCCGGACCTCTCCTCCGACTGACCCCGTCCAGTCAGTCTTCCTGCTGGGCCTGCCTCCCTTGCTCCTCCCATTGGCTCTCCACTCGCGCTACGCGACGGAGGACCCAATACATTCAAATGATGCCGCCGCATCATCGCTTCTCCTCCCTCCTCCCCCTCCCTCCTGCAGACCCGAAATCGGGTTCCGCATCTCGCTGAGCCACCCGGTTACGGGCAGCCGGCTTGGACTCGCCACGCGGCCTGCATTTTTGGAGACTGTATCTCGCAAAGGATATAAAAAGACTAGAAATGGTTCAAAGGAAAGCAATCAAAATGATGTGGTGCCTGCGCCAGAAGACATATGAGAAGAGACTTGAAGACCTAAATATGTATACTCTAGAGGAGAGAAGGGACAGGGGAGATATGATACAGACCTTTAAATACTTAAAGGGTATTAATGAACAAACAAATCTTTATCGAAGACAGGGAAGCTGCAAAACTAGAGGACATAACATGAAGCTGTAAGGGGGTAAACTGAAAGGCAACGTCAGGAAATACTTTACACTGAAAGGGTGGATGCCCTCTGATGGAAGTGGAGGGGACAAATACAGTGACAGAATTCAAAATGGCATGGGACAGACATGATAGATCCCTTTATAGAAACAGGATAAAATCAAAATAACCTTAATTGTCTCTGCTATCTCATCAAATAGGGATGACCCCTTGAGATCCCCAGAGACAATCACTCCGAGGTCATTCTCCTGGTCCATGCACACAAACCTCTCGCTCCTTATCACAGACAATTCTCTTGGATTTCTGCATCCGAAGTTCATGACACTACACTTCTTCACATTAGTCTAATGCTTGACAATTAAGATTTATTCTTTCAACTTTTGTAGATATTTCCTCAAGTTATCCACTCCCTCAGAGGAGTCCACTCTGTTGCAAGTTTTCATGTCATCTGCAAAAACACAAACTTTTCCATTCAGTCCTTCAGCAATATCACACACAAATAGAGGGAGGAGTGGCTCAGTGGTTGGGACAGGTTACCTCAGGCCAGAAGGCCGGAGGTTCAAATTGCACATGGGGACAAGCAACCTCAGGCTGGAGGGACTGGGGTCACTAGTCCCATGGCCACTCCTTGTGGCCTTGGGCAAGCCACTTAACCCTCCATTGCCTCAGGTACATTTAGATTGTGAGCCCTTCGGGGACAAGGGAATAAAAAAAGTACCTGTTAGTATACATGTAAACCGCACTGATTCTAAAGAGCGCGGTATAAAAAAAAATACTTTGAACAGTACTGGTCCCAAGACTGATCCCTGGGGCACACCACTAATCACCTTCCTTTTATCTGAGTGAGTTCCATCACCTTCTGTCATCTGTCAGTCAACCAATTTCTGAGGCAGTTCACCACCTTGGAACTCATCCCCACTCTGTTGAGTTTATTGATAAGCCTCCTACTGATAACAGTATCAAAGGCTTTGCTGAAATCTAGGTAGATCACATCCATCACATGCCCTTGATCTAATTCTCTGGTCACGAGTCAAAGAACTCAATCAGATTTGTTTGGCAAGATCAAACTTTGGTAAAACCATGTTGCCTTGGATCATGCAACCGGATGGTTTTGAGAGAGTCCACTACTCGCTCTTTCAGGAGCACCTCCCACCACTGAGGTAAGACTTACCGGCCTGTAGTTTATCACTTCTTCCCTATTATCACTTTTGTGAAGAGGTACCACATCAGCCCTTTTCCAATCCTGTGGAACTTCTCCTGTCTCCAAAGATCTATTAAAGACATCTTTTAATGGCCCTGCAAGAACCTCTCTGAGCTCTTTCAGTATCCTGGGATGTATCTCATCCGGTCTCATAGCTTTGTCCACTTTCAATTTTGCAAGTTAGAAACATAGAAACATAGAAATATGACGACAGAAAAAGACCACATGGCTATCTAGTCTGTCCTTCCATATCAACCACTACAACAGTTCCCTTTTTTCCTTTAGAGATCCTCTGTGTTTGTCCCATGCTTTTTTGAATTCAGTTACTGTCATCATCTCTACCACCTCCACTGGGAGACTATTCAATGGATCCACCATTCTTTCCGTAAAGAAATATTTCCGCATATCACTCCTTAATCTATCCCCCTTCACCCTCATCCCATGTCCATTCATAGCAGAACTTGCTTTCAATTGAAAGAAGCTCTCCCCCTGAACATTTATGCCGTGGAGGTATTTAAACATCTTAATCATATCACCTCTATCCTGCCTTTCCTCTAAGGTGTACATATTAAGATCCTTATGTCTGTCCTCATATGCTTTATAATGAAGACCACTAACCATTTTAGTAGCCATCTTCTGCACCGACTCGATCCTGTTCACATCTTTTTGAAGGTGCGGTCTCCAGAATTGCACACTATACTCCAAATGAGGTCGCACCAAAGACTTATACAGAGGCACTATCATCTCCTTTTTTCTGCTAGCCATTCCTCTCTGTATGCACCCAAGCATCCTTCTAGCTTTTGCCGTCACCTTTTCTACCTGTTTAGCTACTATAAGATCATCAGACACAACCACGCCTAGGTCCCGCTCTTCTTTAGTGGACAAAAGTACTTCACCCTCTATACTATATTGCTCCCTTGGATTGCTGCAGCCCAAATGCATGACCTTACATTTTTTAACATTAAATCCCAGCTGCCAAATTCTAGAGCATTCTTCAAGCTTAGCTAGATCCCTCCTCATGAGTCATAAGAAATTTCTTGTTGGCTGACATAGCATTCACCAGGCCTAAGTTTCCGAATAGTGGCCTGGTTGTGATGGGGATAACTAGGTGATAGTAGGTAGGTAGTTGTGTGAGTATAATTAGATAGGTATTTGGCCTTTTGAGCTTGTGTTCTCTTGGCAGTCAGAGGAAGCTATAGTTAGCTCTTCCACACACTCCCAGGATGTCTGAAGACCTTTGATTTATTGGACCAAAGCACATTCTTGTTGGATAGCAGGACTTTCCCTGTGCATATGTCAGAGGACACTTCTTTTTGTCATCAGCAGTTTTTTTTACTAGGCAGAGGTATATTCTTGCTGTTACTGAAGATAAGTGACAACAGAGCTATCCAGCTTTGCAGTATATCAAAAGGATACTTAATTAATCCTCAGCAGCAATTATCAATTAAGTGTTAATTATATTACAGACCTGCTATGTATCTATAAGTGGCTGCTTCCTGGAAGGCTGAAATTTTCTAGTGGATGGATAGTCAATCAGCCTTGCAGCTTGCTTTCTCTTTCCCAGTATTGCTTTGTGCCCTCTTTATTAAACTTCAAAACTGTGTAGGTACAAATTGCATCTTTGACACCCTGATCCCTCCTGGCAAACCATCCTAGAATTCTCTCATTCTAGCTTTGGATTCTTTCCTCCATGGAAAATATTTTCACATCAAAAGCTATCATCCAAATTATGGGACATTCACTCAATCACAAGTCGATAACCTTAGGAATTCAGATTGTGGCAGTCTTTAAAATCATGGATCTAAAAAGGCACTTACTGTATGTCCTCATCTCTGCTTTTGGAGGAATTGTTCACAGTCACCTTTCTTAATTCCCAACTGTAGTGCAGGCAATATAGTTTCCTCCAACAATACAAGATTTCCCGCTGTTTTTAAATTCATGTCGTTGCAACAGATGTCCAGTGCATAGAAAATGTTCTGTACAGCTTCAAGAGAGACTTTCAGACTTTAAGTGAGTCAGGGCTGTCCTCAGATTTGATCCAGGCTGGCTACAATTTATTTATTTATTTAAATGGATTTCTATACCGCCTTATCCTGCAATCAAGGCGGTATAGAAAACCCTTGCCTATCTTTAAGTTGCCCAGATTGCTGCTGCCCAGTTAGGTTCAGCAACTTCCAGCTTTGGGGGCGATCACCGCGGCATTGAATATCCGGTTTAGAGGTTAGGGGCAGATGATGTCTTTTGTTGTCTAGATGCAGATCTAGGCTACATCACGAGAGGGGACTGAGAGGCTGCTTGAAATACACAGGGAAGGCAAACAAGAGAAATCAAAGAATAAATAAAAGCAAGAAATGCAAAATAAAACTGAGGACTATTACCTCCACACAACCTGGACAGAAATATGTGAACATTAGAAACGTAAATAAACAAACAACATATTTTTAAAAATCTAAACTGCAAGAGCTCACTACAAACATAACCTCGCCTGGAGCCAGTCTCCCGTGACTATCAATACAGTCCTTGTATTATTTTCTCCTTTACCACTATGCTCAGTTTTCTTGTATCAAGACTTTTATCAGCTGCTGATCACAGGTCCTTAGGCCCAAGGATGACTGGTTACACTGGTTGAAAAATAAATCACAGATTTCTGGAGACAGCAGCATTCATCTGCAATGAAAAAAATTGTGAAAATGAGGCAAAGGGAAACTATTTCTCTTCCCCTCCCTCTAGAGCAGTGGTTCTCAAACTTTTTTCTCTTACGACGCACCCGACAAACTATATTTTTGTGCATGGCACACTGAACACGGCAATCTGAGGCTGAACAAAAAAGAGCCTAAATATAATTTTATTGTAGTTAGAAATATTGCAAAGGAAATCAACATTATTTATTTATTTAAACATTTTTTTTATATACCCCTTTTCAGGGTATACATTATTCTTAACATAACAATGTATAAAATAAATTATTTAAACCAAAATTATTAACATTTATTTTTTTGCACAAAGGTTTTGGCCATGGTTAGTGCTGCTGAATATCCCCAAATAACGCTGCTATATGCCCCGATACTAACTACTTAGCATTGGAGTGTTCTGGGGTGTGTCGTGGGCAGCAACTGTCGTTAACCGGGTAGCAGTGATATTGCTCCGCTACCTGGTTAGTGACTTGTGGGTAAAACTAAGCGCCACAAAAGTGGCCTAGTTTTACCCATGGGAGCTAACCGGGTAGCGGTGCAATATCGCTGCTACCTGATTAGCTTCTTCAGTGTTAGAGGCTGTGCGGTGACCAATGTTCCCTCTAATTTTCTGTAGGCTGTGTGCGCATAAAATATCAGCTGTGCAGCTTTTGAAGGAAGGTTAAATTTTTGTGCGCCACATAATGACACTCGGAGTTATATACTTTAAAATTTGACTACATGTCAGAATACAGTATGTACACCACATTGATTGCACTAGAAAATATTGTAGAACTTGTGAAAACCGTAAACACACAACAACCTTTAAATTTTAAGATATCTGTGTTGTTTTCTATCAGAATCAGAACTGTAATTTTTGTGCGCTCTGTTGTAAAGTATGTACGCTCACTCGGTGAGGTGTGTGCGCGTGCACATGCGCACAGCTTAGAGGGAACAGTGGCGGTGACCCTAGATATTCAATGTCAGGGCCACATGACACCGGCATTGAATATCCAGGGTTAGGTCAGTGGCAACGGCTATGTGCCGTAGCGGCGCATAATCATCCCAACTGAATGTCGGGCTCTTTGTGAATTAACACAAATCCTTGCAAAACATTACCCAGAACCTGTCTAGTAAACCTTCCATATGATAAACCATTAGCTCTTATGACACAAGAAGCAAGAACTGTACCTTTGAAAAGGCAGCAATGGAGATATAGAATGAACACTGATACAACTTCTACTGGAAAAGCCAAATCAGTCCAACTGCTATAAACCTCCATACAGAAATTACATTTTAAGAGAATCCCTCACCTTGGTTGTACGTACAGAGCACAGACCAGGATTCATCAATTACAGAATAAAGGACCATAATTTAGAAGGGGAAATTTCAGGAAGCCGCAGTCTCTGTAAGCATTACAACACTGGAGAGCAAACTACAAAAATGTAAGAAAGACACATTCCAAAAACTGATATAGTTCCACTCATTAAAAGCAGAAAATAAATTATCAAAGTTGGCAGAAAGAGAAAGCGTGAAGGGAGAGCTTCCCCTTCTACTTCCAGCAAGGCCAGTGATTTGACCACAGGGGAGGGAAGAGGTTGCAATATTTCCAGCTTGGACTGGTGTCAACAGTGATCATGGGTGAGGGGAGAAGAATTAGAGAGTGGTTTTGGGGATTTCAGGTACCCGACTCCTTGCTTTGCACTCTCCCGAGCCTACAGGCACACACGATTGATTGTAAGGGAAAGCATGGGGTTACTATCTGTGCCAAACCTTTGGTGACATACCGCCCAGTTCTTGGTGACACACCAGTGTACCTTGACACACTGGCTGAGAACCCTTGCTCTAGAGCAGAGGTTCTCAACCCAGTCCTCAGGACATACCTAGCCAGTCAGATTTTCAGGATAACCCCAATGAATATGCATAAGAGAGCTTTGCATACAATGGAAGTAATACATATTCATGGTGGTTATCCTGAAAACCTGATTGGCTAGGTATTTATTTTGCTCAGTTTATATGCTGCCTTTCTCCAGGTCAAAGCAGTTTATACCAAACAATATGCGATAGAAAGTTACATTAAACATAGCATCAACTTATGTACAATTCAATGAGATAGTAACTAAATATAAGGTAGTGCTCAACTTATCTACATATTCACAGTACAAGCAATTACAGGAGTAGAGTTTTAACTTCTTTGTAGGGTGGGAGAACATTCCATGGAGATTTAGCTTATTTACATGGTTTTTCAGAGATGCCAAAGTGTTGAGTGAAGAGGTGCATTTTCAGTTGTTTCCGAAAGGTTAGGAGGTCAGTGGTAGGTCTTATTTTGGTTGGGAGTGTGTTCCATAGGGAGGGTGCATAGAGGTCAAATAAGCATGTGCAGGCTTCTGTGTTTTGTTCTGACATTGAGGATTACTAGAGATTGTTAGCTGTTGTAGTTCTATTGGGTTTGAACTCTTGGGAGTGGAGGAGTGGCCTAGTGGTTGGGGCAAGGTACTTCAGGCCAGAAGGTCAGGGGTTCAAATCCCACTAGAGGACAGCAACCTTGGGCTGGAAGGACTGGGGTTTCTAGTTCCACAGGTGCTCCTTGTGGTCTTGGGCAAGCCACTTAACCCTCCATAGCCCATGTTCCCTGTAAAATAGTTATCTCCAAGTTATAATGGCTTGTTCAATGTAATTTCAGTTTGTTCAATGTAAACCACACTGATGCAGAATAGCACAGTATATAAGAGAATATAAATAAATAAAATAAGTGTGTGTAGGTGCAACATGTTCTGTTGGTGGCTAGTTTTGTGTGTGAGGAGAAAGGCTTTGTACTTGATGTGGCTTTCAAAGGGGAGACAGTGGAACTGTTTGAGGATAGGTGTAATGTGGTCGTATTTTGCTGTTTTCTGTATGATGTGTGCTGTTGTGTGCAGTACTGTGTATAGGAGGAAGAGTGAGAAATGTGGAAGTCCCTGGTATGTAGCATTAGAGTAGTCGAGGTGGGGAGGGTCATGGCTTGTAAAACTGTGGAAGTCGTGTGGATCTAGGAGGGAACCAAGATGTTGGAAGGTCTTGGCCTTGTAGTATATTGCTTTCATGGTTTTGGCTATTGTTCAAGAGAGAGGGTTTGATCTAGGATAATGCCCAGGTATTTATCTGTAGTTGTACTTTCATTTGGGTTGTGCTTAATGTGAGATGGGTTGGTGGAGTGAAGGAGCGGTCCTTGGTTATGAATAGTGCTTCTGGGTTTTTTTTAGTTGATGGTGAGGTTGTTGTCCTTGAGCCATCTGGAGACACCGTCGAAGCATTGAAGGAGCTGTGGGTTGGTAGGTTGTTTGGTGGTTATTGGTCCATATAGCATATCATCATCTCCGTATATGTGGAAGTTGATGTTGTAAGATTTTATTTTTATTTATTTATTTATTTGAACAGTTTTCTATACCGCCCCTTCCAACGCTCAGGAGCAGATTACATAGAACAATATTTAAACTATATACAGAGAATGTATAACATGCATGCTATACCAGAAACGGGCATAGAGGAGGTTGGTTAATATACAGTATAACTATATGCATAAAAGAATTTGCAACATGTGCAATGAACAGAGGTAGCTGAGGGGGAGGGAATCTCAGCCTAGGAGGATGTGCTAAGGGGTAGTTGAGTTGCTGGGTTGCATGATTGTATCACTGAAGGGAAGGTTGTTTTAGTGTTTGGTAAATAGCAGTGTTTTCAGTTTTTTTCTGAATGTCTGAAGGTCTTTTATTGATCTGATTCAGTCTAGAAGGGAGTTCCAAAGAGTAGGCGCTGTATAGGAGAAGGCTGTACTACTAGTTGCTTGTTTTGTTTTGCGGAATGAGGAAGGAATTGCTAAGTATGTTTAACTTACTTTTTCTCCTACTTCTGTTTTCTGGTTGGGTTTGTATCTTGGTTGTAAGAAAAGATGGGGAGATATTATTGATAAGTTTGAATGTGGGGACTAAAGATTTGTATTTTATCCTACTGGCTACTGGGAGTCAGTGTAGGTTGTAAAGTATTGGGGAGATATGATCAGTTAGTCTTGCCTTGGATATGATCCTTGCAGTAACATTCTGGGCTAATTGGAGAGTATGAAGGCTCTTTTTAGGCAGTCCTTGTAGTATACTATTACAATAGTCCAGGTGAGGTGTGATTAGGGCCTGAACTACTGTATGGAAATCATGGGTTTCTAGGAGGGGGTCTGAGGTGCTGGATTGTCTTTAGTTTGTAAAATATAAGTTTTTACCATTTGCTTAATTTGTGCTGTCATCGAAAGTGATCTATCTATTGTGATGCCTAGATATTTAACCTCATCTTTGACTGGGACATTTGTGTCATGGTGTTTAAATGTTGTGGGAGGGGTAAAACTTTGATTTCTTGTTGTGAATAAGATCTCTGTTTTTTTACAATTTATTTGAAGATTATTTTCCTTTAGCCAAGATTCAACTTTGGCTATGCAGTTTGTGATATTGTGGCATGTGGGTTTTTTTTTTATGTCTATGGGTGTATAAACCATGATATCATCTGCATAGATATGGTATCTTATATTGTATTTTTTGAAGATCAAACATATGGGTTAAAGGTATATGTTGAACAAGAGGACGGAGAGCGTGGAACCTTGTGGGATTCCCTGTTCTTGAGGGAAGGTGGAGGAGAGTTCCTAATTGACTTTCACACACAGAGAACGTTTGGACAGATAGGATTTAAACCATTTGAAGGCTGTTCCAGTTATACCTAATTGTTCAAGTCTTGTTAGGAGGGTGTTGTGATCTACGTTATCAAAAGCAGAGGAGATTTCCAGGAACAGCAGGAGATAAGCTTGGTTTACATTATCTAGACTCATTGCAGGTAAATGTTGAGAAGGGCTGATAATATGGAACCTTGAGGTACCGCCTGGGTTTGGTGGTAGGGGGTGGAAATGCTGGTTCCCATTCATATCTATTGGTGTCTGTTCATCAGGTATGACTTGAACCACTTTAGTACTGTCCCGAGGACTAAATTGAGAACCACTGCTCTAGAGCAGCAGTGGGGAAAACATATTCTGCAAGCCAAACCTAGTCCGCTGATGCTTATTTTTTGGCCCATTCTGCACAGCTGATTTTCCACTTGTTCCAGCCCACTGACACCTACACTGTAGTCACTACAAAATTCATCACCAAGAGTCCCCAATGCCCATCTTTAATAATGCAAATTTTGGTGCGTCATTAAAAATGAACATTCAAGGCACTGCGTGACAGCAGAGCAAGCAAGAAGAGTAGTGGTAGGCTCCTGCCTCATCTTTCCTGTTGCCAGCAGGATGGCACTATGGCGTGAGTTTCCTGATATGCATTGTGTCCACTATGAAACATTCCCATCTCTCAAGATCTCTGTGACAGGAAAATGAACTCATCTTTTACCTTGGTTTCTTATTGATTTCCTCAGTATGGGCTTATCTCTGATGCTAATTGAATGGTGAAGCATCTAGGATTTGCTAAGTGTTAAGGGACAGATTTGCAGGTGCATATTTTGCAACAGCACTGTGATACAGAGAGGATATGCTTTGAAATACCACAGTCCCACAGAATGGCCGTGAGCAAGTGCTGTTTACAATAAGGAAAGCCGGCTACCTATGGGAGAAAGTATATTTAAAGATAAAAGGGACCATCCCCCTTTACTCACGAATCATAAGTACATGAAACATTTAGAAACATGATTGCAGAAAAAGATCACATGACCTATCTAGTCCACCTTTCCATATCAACTTACAAAAGTGCCCAATTTTCCTTCAGAGATCTTGTGTGTTTGTCCCATACTTTTTTGAATTCAGATACTGTCCTCGTCTTTACCACCTCCACTGGGAGACTATTTCACGCATCTACCACTCTTTCTGTAAAAAAATATTCCCGCATATTACTCTTGAGTCTATCCACTTTCACCTTCATCTTATGTTCCCTTGTAGCAGAGCATGCCTTTGATTGAGAGACTCTCCTGTGAATTTATGCCACGGAGGTATTTAAATGTCTCTATCATATCTCCCCTATTCCACCTTTCCTCTAAAGTATACTTATTAAGATCTTTAAATCTGTCCTCATATGCTTTATAACGAAGACCACTAACCATTTTAGTAAACACCCTCTGCGCAGACTATAACCTGCTTATATCCTTTTGAAGGTGCGGTCTCCAGAATTGCACACAATATTCCAAATGACGTCACACCCCTATACACCCAAGCATCCCTCTGGATTTTGCAGTCATCTTTTCTACCTGTTTAGCTACTTTAAGGTCATCAGACACAATTACGCCCAGGTACCGCTCTTCTTTCGTGGACAGAAGTACCTCAACCGCTACACCGTACTGCTCCTTTGGATTTTTGCAGCCCAATGCATGACCCTGCATTTTTTTGTATTAAATTTCAGATGCCAAATTCTAGACCATTCTTCAATAATGGGTGATTTCAATTACCCCGGTATCGACTGGGTCAGTGTCACGTCAGGACATGCTAGGGAGATAAAGTTCCTAGATGAAATAAATGACTGCTTCTTGGAGCACCTGGTTCATGAACCGACCAGAGGGGAAGCCATATTAGACCTAGTCCTTAGTGGAACACCAGATCTAGTGCAAGAGATAAGGGTGTTGGGGCCACTTGGCAATAGTGATCATAGCATGATTGCCTTTGATTTAATTAGTGGAGGAGGGATAGTAAGGAAATCCACAGTACTACCTTTTAACTTTCGAAAGGGAGACTAGGATTAAATGAGGAAAACAGTTAAGAAAAAACTAAAAGGAGCAGTTGTGAAGGTTAAAGATGTACATCAAGCTTGGGTGTTGTTGAAAAATACTATCTTGGAAGCCCAGACCAGCTGTATTCCACGCTTTAAGAAAAGTGGAAGGAAGTCCAAAAACTGCCAGCATGGTTTAAAGGTGAGGTCAGAGAGGCTGTTGTTGCCGAAAAAGCATCTTTCAGGAAATGGAAAAAAGAGCCAAACGACGAAACCTGGAAACAGCACAAGCACTGGCAAGTCAAATGCAAGGCATTGATAAGGCAGGCAAAGAGAGAATTTGAGAAGAAGCTTGCTGCAGAAGCAAAAACGCAAAATAAAGACCTTTTCAAGTACATTCGTAGCAAAAAACCTGTGAGAGAGTCAGTTGGTCCATTAGATGATAAAGGGGTTAAAGGAGCACTAAGAGGTGACAAGGCAATAGCAGAGAGACTGAATGAATTCTTTGCTTCGGTCTTTACTGAGGAAGATGTAGGGATGTTACCCATGACTGAAGTGGTATTTAAAGGTGCAGAAGAATTGAAGGAAATATCGATACATCGGGAAGATGTCTTACAACTATTAGATAAACTGAAGAGCAGCAAATCACCTGGGCCGGATGGTATACATCCAAGGGTGTTGAAAGAACTGAAATATGAGATTGCAGAACTGCTATCAGTAATCTGTGAACTATCATTAAAATCATCTCTAATACCTGAAGATTGGAGGATCGCCAATGTAACATCAATTTTTAAAAAGGGTTCCAGGGGTGATCCGGGAAACTACAGACCGGTGAGCCTGACGTCAGTACCGGGAAAAATGGTAGAAACCATCATAAAGAATAAAATTACTCAGCATGTAGATAGTCACAACCTAATGGGAGACAGCCAACATGGCTTTTTTTGAAGGAGTGAATAAACAGGTGGACAAAGGTGAGTCGGTTGATATTGTGTATCTGGACTTTCAGAAAGCCTTTGACAAGGTCCCTCATCAGAGACTTTTGGCAAAACTAAAGAGTCATGGGATAGGAGGCAGTGTACTATTGTGGATCAGGAACTGGTTAAAAGATAGAAAGCAGAGGGTAGGGCTAAATGGCCAATTTTCCCAATGGAAAAAGGTGAATAGTGGTGTACCCCAGGGATCTGTGCTGGGTCCGCTGCTTTTTGACATATTCATAAATGACCTGGAAAGTGGAATAACGAGTGAGGTTATCAAATTTGCAGATGACACAAAACTATTTAAAGTTGTTAAAACCCAAGAGGATTGTGAAAAATTGCAAGAGGATCTTGATAAATTGGAAGACTGGGCATCAAAATGGCAGATGAAATTTAATGTGGACAAGTGCAAGGTTATGCACCTAGGGAAGAACAACCCAAACTATGGTTACACGATGCAAGTTTCCACATTAGGAACCACCACCCAGGAAAAAGATGTAGGCGTCATTGTGGATACCATGTTAAAACCCTCGGCCCAGTGTGCAGCGGCGGCCAAGAGAGCAAATAGAATGCTAGGTATGATAAGGAAAGGAATGGAAAATAAAACAAAAGTTATTATAATGCCTCTATATCGTTCCATGGTGAGACCGCACCTTGAATATTGTGTGCAATTCTGGTCGCCGTATCTTAAAAAGGATATAGCGATTTTAGAAAAGGTACAGAGAAGAGCCACCAAAATGGTAAAGGGGATGGAAGGATATTCCTATGAAGAAAGGCTAAAAAGGTTAGGGCTCTTTAACCTGGAAAAGAGACGGCTGAGGGGAGATATGATAGAAGTCTATAAATTAATGAACGGAGTAGAATGGGTAAACGTAGATCAATTATTTACCTTATCAGAATATAGAAAGACTAGGGGACATGCAATGAAGCTACAGGGTAAACTATTTAAGACTAATAAAAGAAAATATTTTTTCACTCAACGTGTAATCAAACTCTGGAATTTGTTACCGGAGGATGTAGTAAAGGCTGTTAGTGTAGCTGGGTTTAAAAAAGGTTTGGACAAGTTCCTGGAGGAAAGGTCCATAAACCATTATTAAGAAGTGACCGAAGATATCAATGCTTGACCCAGTACAAGCATTGTGGAACTTGTGTCTCTTGGGGAAACTGCTAGGTACATGTGACCTAGATTGGCCACTGTTGGAAACAGAATACTGGGCTTGATGGACCTTGGTCTGACCCAGTATGGCATATCTTATGTTCTTATGTTCTTAAGCTTAGCTAGATCCCTCCTTATGTTAATTACTCCTTCCTGGGTGTCTAGTATGTTGCAGATTTTGGTATCATCTGCTAACAGGCAAACCTTACCCGACAGCCCTTCCACAATATCTCTAACAAAGATGTTAAAAAGAAACAGACCAAGGACAGATCCCCGGTGCATACCACTGGTTATAACCTCCTCAGAGTGTGCTCCATTTAACTGTAACCTTTGTTGCCTCCCACTCAACCAATTTCTAAATCAATCCTAACTTTAGGGTCCATCTCGGGGGTGCTCAGTTTGAGGAATTACCAGCAGAAAGGAAGAGGTACTAATGCCACTGTATAAGTCACTGGTGAGGCCTCACTTGGAATACTGTGTTCAGTTTTGGAGACCATATCTTGCAAAGGATATAAAAAGACTGGAAACTGTTCAGAGGAAGGGGATCAAAATGATTTGGAGCCTGCGCCAGAAGCCTTATGAGAAGAGACTTGAAGACCTAAATATGTACACTCTGGAGGAGGAGGGACAGGGGAGATATGATTCAGACCTTTAAATAATTAAAGAGAAATAATGAACAAACAAACCTCTTCCAAAGATGGGGAAGCTGTAAAACTAGAGAGCATAACATGAAGCTGCAAGGGGGTAAATTGAAAGGCAATGTCAGGAAATACCTTTTCACTGAAAGGGTGGTGGATGCTTGGAATGCCCTCCCGATGGAAGTGGTGGGGGCAAAAACAGTGACAGAATTCAAAATGGCATGGGACAGAAACAATGGACCCCTTTACCAGGGGCGGCCCAAGGGGGGTGCGGGGCCATGTGCAGAGACTTGGTGCGGGGCCTCATTTGAATAAATATTTGCATAATGTTACCATACACTAACTTTCAGTAAACATGCCTCTTAATGAGTGTATGGATAAAGAAAGACAAAGATTTTTACATTACTATAATCCAGTGCCAACCGCCAGGCACATTAGGTACTACAAAACACTGCCCATTTAGAACCAATAGCAAACCCACCGTATCATAACAGCACTACCAGACCGTACCTATCAAAAGGCAACACTGCAAATATTAAACCAATACATTTCAGAGAATAACAATACATGACCTACTGGGGAAAGAGAACAAGTGGCAATGTCAAATAGAAATTACATAAACAGAATACCGCAGCTCAGTTACACATACAAAACATAGACCATCACCAAACAAGGAATCATAATTTAGAAACAGGAAGACAATAATTAAACTGGGAACCCCACAAGCCATACTTGGAATGTACAACAACACTGTAGAAATAAAACTATAAATTAATTTCCTCTTGTACTAAATAAAGCTCAGATGTTAATGATTCACATTTCCGAGAGCGGACATATTCCAGTTAATAAATTCAAAATAAAGAGATATTTTTCTACCTTTTGTGCATTTTTTTTCAGTTGCAATTGCTCCAGCTACTTTCTTCTGGTTTCTTCGTGTCTTCTGCTAATTCTCCATCGTCTGCTGTCCATTTGTCCTTTCTTCTCTCTTCTAATTTTTTTCCATTCTCTCTCTACATCTGCTTTAACATACTAATCTTTCTCCTTTTGCTCTTTCCTCATTCCTATTTTATCCACTCAAATTTTACCCCTCCAACTTCAATCCCCACTTACTCTCCCAATACTCGGCCAATTGAAGATTTTTCTTCCCTACCACACAAAATATTTTTCCCCTCTCCATTTCACTCTCCCAGCCCCATCCCATTCTAATCCTCCCCCAACATCAGCTCCCTTCTAGTTCCAACCCCACCCAGCATCCGCTCCCTTCTAGCCCTTGCATCAGCCCATTTCCAGTCCTAGCTCCCCCATATTTCCAGTCCTATCTGAGTCCCTCCATCAGCTCATTTCCAATCTCAGACCCCCATCAGCCGATTTCTAGTCCTTTCCTAGCCCCACCATCAGCCCATGTCAAATCCTAGCTCCCCTCCACTCAGCCCATTTCCAATCCAAGCCCCCAATGAGCCTACTTCCAGTTCTAGCCCCTCCATGAGTCCATTTCATTCCAAGCCCCCACCACAGCCCTTAGCACCCCCCAACAGCCCATTTCCAGTCCTATCCTAGCACCTCCATCAGCCCATTTCCTGTCCTAGCTCCCCCCCCCCACTCAGCCCATTTCCAGTCTTAGCTCCCTCCCCTCACAGCCCATTTCCATTCCGAGCCCCCCTCCCCATCAGCTATTTGCAGTTCAAGCCCTCTTTCCACTCAGCCCATTTCCATTCCAAGCCTCCGTCCAGATCCCCATCAGCTATTTGCAGTTCAAGTCCCCCCTTCCACTCAGTCCATTACCAGTCCTAGCCTACCCCCATAGCCCATTACTAGTCCTAAGCCCCCATCAGCCCACTTCCAGTCCTAACCCCCATCACCCCATTTTCAGTCTTAGCCCTCTCATAGCCCATTACCAGTCCTAACCCCACCATCAGTCCATTTCCAGTCCTAGCCCCCCCCCATAGCCCATTACCAGTCCTAACCCCCCCCATCAGCCCACCTCCAGTCCTATCCCCCCATCAGCCCATTTCCAGTCTTAGCCTCCCCCATAGCCCATTACCAATCCTAACCCCCCCACCAGCCCACCTCCAGTCCTAAACCCCCCATCAGCCCATTTCCAGTCTTAGCCTCCCCATAGCCCATTACCAGTCCTAACTCCCCATCAGACCATTTCCAGTCCTAGACCCCCCTAGCCCATTACCAGTCCTAACCCCTCTCCCCCCATCAGCCCAGGGAAACTTTAAAAGAAAAAACAAACTTGCTGCTGCTGCTGCCGCTGCCGCAGTGGCAGAATAAAGTGTCTCCCGCAGGGCCCCTGCCCGCCCAACAGAGCCCTCCCTCCTGCCCAACAGAGCCCTCCCTCGATCACTCTCCTCGGCGTGGTTTTCAGAGCCGTGAAGGGAGGGTTTCCCTCTCGCGGTTCTGTTAAACCTGCCGGAGCTGATGGAAAACAGGAAATGCCTGTTCCCATCAGCCCCAGTGGGCTTACAGAGCCGTGAGAGGGAAACCCTCCCTTCGCGGCTCTGAAAGCCGCGCCGAGGACAGTGATCGAGGGAGGGCTCTGTTGGGCAGGAGGGAGGGCTCTGTTGGGCGGGCGGGAGCCCCATGGGCGACACTTTATTCTGCTGCTGCCACGGCGGCAGCGGCAGCAGCAAGTTTGTTTTCTTTTAAAGTTTCCCTGGGCTGATGGGCAGAATGTTGTTTGCGCGGGGCCCCCTGAAATGTGGGGCCCTGTGCAAACAACAATCTCCAGGAACAAGCAGGAATGAGTCTTCACATATGGGTACGTCGGTACCGACGGAGCCTGCGCGGGAACGCTCCCCAGCTTCCCAAAAAGGAAAGCTTTTGGGAGCATCCCACAGCGCCTGCGCGCTGCCTTCCCGCCTTTCCTAACCGCCTCTCCCCAGTTCTTCTTGTCCGCGGAGCCAGCAGGTCGTGTTCCTGTCACCGCTGAAGAAGTTCTTTGTTTTATTTTATTTCTTTGGTCGCGCGTCTGCCTTCCCCGACGTCGGACCGGTACCGCCGGTCTTTCTTTCTTTTCTTATTAAAAAAAAACGAACATATTTTTCCGGTACCGAATTCCAGGCATTCATGGCGTCGATGGATCAGAATGTCCTATCCATGCAGCAGGCTATCACGGCCTTCATTCAAGCTGCGACGCCGCTGATACCACAACAAACTCCGTTGTCGGTATCGGCCCAGGTACCGGCACCAATGCCGGTACCGGTACCGACTGCATCGACATCGGCCATGGTGTCGTCTGCAGCGGTTCCCTGCCTAGGGATGCCTATCGGTACCGAACCGGTACCGATAACGCCCGATGTCGATACGGTTCGGTACGGGTATCGAGCTTTGAAAGAGCACCCTGACAGTCGATACTTTGATTCCTCCGAAGATTCTGATGCATCGGAGGCATCTGCTGAAGTATCCATAGCCCTTCCTGAAGAGCCTTTTTCTCCAAAAAGAAGAATGTCTCCTCCAGAAGACTTGTCCTTTCAAGACTTCATAAGAGAAGTGGCTAAAGGGCTCTCTATTTCAGTAACCTCTGAATCAGAGCCTAGAGCTAAAAAATTGGATATTTTAGGTTATTCTAAGGCTCCTAAGGAGGCAGTCACCTTGCCAATTCATGAGATTCTTTATGATCACATGATTGACTTATGGGAGACTCCTCTCACTATCTCTCCTCATTCTCGTAGGTTGGACACTATCCCTCCTTGTCCTGGTTTTCATAAAACACAGCTTCCTCACCATTCTATTGTGGTGGAGTCAGCTATGAAAAAGATAAAGAGTGCAAAAAGACACTCCTCTGCTCCTCCAGGAAGAGAATGCAGGACCTTGGATGCTTTTGGTAGGAAAATCTTCCAAGCCAGTATGCTCATTGCCAGAATCAACTCCTATAGTCTTTATATGGGTATGTTTCTGAAAGAAGTTGCAGATAAGCTGCACACTTTCCTCCCTTTTCTTCCAGAGGATAAAAGGGAAGAATTTCTTATTTGGCTTAAGCATACTCAAGATATTTCAAAGTTTTCCAACCGTGCAGCTTTTGACTCCTTTGAGGGTGCCAGCAGAGCTTTGGCCATTGCCATAGCTGCACGCAGAATTGCTTGGCTCCAAGCTTCTGATCTAGAATCTTGGGTCCAGGATGGCTTGGGAAATCTTCCCTGTACAGGAGAAAACCTGTTTGGCAAAGATTGGCAAATAAAAGCCACTCAAATGGATGCAGAAAATTCTGCTTTGGATAGACTTTCAAAGTCAACCTCCATTCCTGCCAAGAAAAAACCTTTCAAGAAGTCTTTTTTCAAGAAAGACAAATTCCATCCTGCTTCTGGCCAACAATCATCTACAGGTCGTTTTGCTGCTAAGCGTCAGCAACCTAAACAGGCCAGGCCTAAGCCTACAGGGGCTGCTGCAACTCAGCAGACCCAGCCTCCTCAGGGCTTTTGACTTGATGCTAGAGAACTTAGCCTTTCTGGCTCTGAAACAGCCAGAGCCTCTCACCATTCCAGGAAGATTAGCTCATTTTGCTCCCAGATGGGAGCAAATTACAGCAGAGCAGTGGACCCTCTCCATCATAAGGGAGGGCTACAAACTTCATTTCTCAAACCTTCCTCCTCACACTATGGTGAGACATTTCAATTCTCCAACATCTCTCCTCGACCTTCTAGGTCAGAAAGTGGCTGCCCTTCTTGCCCAAGGGGCAATAGAAGAAGCACCTCTTCTTCAACAAGGGTCAGGGTTTTACTCCCCCTACTTTCTGATCCCAAAGAAAACAGGGGGCTACAGACCCATATTAGATCTCAGAGAATTGAACAAATTTCTATGCAAGGAGAAATTCAAGATGCTTTCTCTGGGCACTCTCCTTCCATACCTTCAGAGTCAGGATTGGCTTTGTTCTCTAGATCTCAAGGATGCGTACACACATGTCCTCATCCATCCATCTCACAGAAGGTTCCTCCGTTTTCTTTTCCAAGGAAAGCATTACCAATACAGGGTGTTTCCTTTTGGTCTGGCCTCTGCTCCAAGAGTGTTCACCAAATGCATGGCAGTAGTAGCTGCATTTCTATGCACTCTGGGAATATTTGTATTCCCATACCTGGATGACTGGCTCATCCGAGCTCCATCTCAGTCAGAGGCCCAGACTTCCTTGGACTGCACAAGGCGCATTCTGCAGTATCTGGGACTTGTGGTAAACCTCCCAAAGTCCCAGCTCACCCCTACTGATCAGAGAAAGGCTGAACTTTTACAGAGCTCTGCTAGTGAGTGGATTTTTGCCTCCTGGGACATCTTACTGTGAGTTCTAGCTGTTTATTTAATTATTTACTGTTTGTCTAACTGTTGTTTGTTTAATTATTTAGTGTTTGTCTTAGTGGTGTGCAAATTCAGCCTTCTCAGCTGTACTTACCTTGCCTCTCTCAACTGGGCTTTGTGTGGTAGCCATTTTGAATTAATCTCTCTCCCCAGAGCCTGTTGTTTGTTAAGCTTTTCCTGTCCTTGCCTGCCTGAGTGACTCCTCCCCCTGTGAGAGTGGTAGCCATTTTGAATTAATCTCTCTCCCCAGAGCCTGCTGTTAAGCTTTTTTCTGTCCTTGCCTGCCTGAGTGACTCCTCCCCCTGACCCCCTCCCCCTGAGGTATCCTGTAACCTTGTTCCTGTTTTCTCCACGTGTGCATAGGCTGTTTTAGTTTGCTTTTCTCTGATCAGAGAAAGGCTGAACTTTTACAGAGCTCTGCTAGTGAGTGGATTTTTGCCTCCTGGGACATCTTACTGTGAGTTCTAGCTGTTTATTTAATTATTTACTGTTTGTCTAACTGTTGTTTGTTTAATTATTTAGTGTTTGTCTTAGTGGTGTGCAAGTTTCAGCCTTCTCAGCTGTACTTACCTTGCCTCTCTCAACTGGGCTTTGTGTGGTACCCCCATCCCCCTGCTGAGGGTTCAGGACAGGGTACCTTGTAACTGCCCTCTTTAATAGGACTTATCTCCCCCCCTCCCTCCCCAGTACCCACCCACCCCTGGGGAAATTGTAGTTTTATAGGTACTTGGACATCTTAGAGGAAAGGGGCTGCTCTCAGGTGCAGCTCTTAATCCAAATCAGTCATACACAGAGGACCTGTGATTAATTAGCTTCAGGTACACAGGGTGTATTAGGGGTATTAGATACACTTTTATTAGTATAAGCATCTACACCAATCCTTATTATATACCGAGTTAAAAGACCTAAACACAAGCTTTAAACTAAGATGCAGTCAGAGGTCCAGCAACGAGATGGGGGTTCTCCAGTCTTTTGCATCGAGTGTCACATGTATGATTATCTCCCAGTTGGTGAGAGGTCCTACATATGCACTAAGTGCAGGGAGCTCTTTGCTCTCAGGGAACGAGTCCGTTCTCTAGAGGCTAGAGTAGCAGACCTGGAAGACATAAGAAAGACAGAGAAGTACATGGACGAGACCTACAGGGATATAGTCCTGAAGTCCCACCTCCAGTCTGGCAGCATCCCTGTTGCCATGGAGGAGAGAGGTCACGTGACAGGAGAGCATCACCCTGGTGTGGCAGGAAGTGATCCTGTAACTAGGACTTGTCCTCCAGGTGATGTAAAACCCTCTCGCACCGAGGACGTTTCTCCAGGGCCATGTCCCCATGAGGGGAGGGTCAGGACAGCTGTTATAGTTGGTGATTCAATCATTAGGAATGTAGATAGCTGGGTGGCTGGTGGACGTGAGGATCGCCTGGTAACATGCCTGCCTGGTGCGAAGGTAGCAGATCTCACGCACCGCCTAGATAGGATCATAGATAGTGCTGGGGGGGAGTCTGCTGTCTTGGTACATGTTGGTACCAATGACATAGGAAAATGTGGTAGGGAAGTTCTGGAGGCTAAATTTAAGCTTTTAGGTAGGAAGTTGAAATCCAGAACTTCCAGGATAGCGTTCTCCGAAATGCTTCCTGTTCCACGTGCAGGACCCAAAAGACAGGCAGAGCTCCGGAGTCTCAATGCGTGGATGAGACAATGGTGCAAGGATGAGGGTTTTGGATTTGCTAGGAACTGGGGAACATTCTGGGGAAAGGGGGGGCTCTTCCGAAGGGATGGGCTTCACCTTAATCAGGATGGGACCAGACTGCTGGCATTAACCTTTAAAAAAGAGATAGAGAAGCTTTTAAACTAGAAAATAGGGGAAAGCCGACAGTCACCCAGGAGCGCACGGTTCGGACAAAGGTATCCTTGAAGGATACTACCAAAAGCAGTGAGGTTCCAAAAGGGAGTATAGTAGCCCAAATGCCCTTGAGTAAGGAGCAGACGGAGCATAAAGATTCCCCATTACCCATGCCTACCAATAGCCAGATTAATATTAATAAAATACAGTCTCTAAAATGCTTGTATGCCAATGCTAGAAGTCTAAACAATAAGATGGGAGAATTAGAATATATAGCATTAAATGAGAGGTTAGATATGATTGCACTCTCAGAGACATGGTGGAAGGAGGATAACCAGTGGGACACTGTGATACCTGGATACAAACTATATCGTAATGATAGAGCTGAACAAATTGGTGGAGGGGTTGCGCTCTATGTTAGAGAGGGCATTGAGTCAGAAAGGATTAAAGTTTTGCAGGGAACAAAATATGCTGTAGAATCTCTATGGATTGAAATTCCATTTATGAAGGGGAAGGTGATGGCAGTGGGAGTATACTATCGACCACCTGGCCAGAATGAACAAATGGATGATGAAATGCTCAAAGAAATCAAGGAAGCTAACAAAAGCCACAACAGAGTAGTAATAATGGGTGATTTCAATTACCCCGGTATCGACTGGGACAGTGTCACAGCAGGACAAGCTAAAGAGATAAAGTTTCTAGATGAAATGAATGACTGCTTCTTGGAGCAGCTGGTTCATGAACCGACCAGAGGGGAAGCCATACTGGACCTAGTCCTTAGTGGAACGCCAGATCTGGTGCAAGAAATAAGGGTGTTGGGACCACTTGGCAATAGTGATCATAGTATGATCATGTTTGATTTAATCAGTGGAGGACAGATAGTAAAGGAATCCACAGTACTACCTTTTAACTTTCAAAAGGGTGACTATGATAGAATGAGGAATATAGTTCGGAAAAAACTAAAAGGAGCGGTTCCAAAGGTTAAAGACTTACAGCAAGCTTGGGTGTTATTTAAAAATACTATCCTCGAAGCCCAGACCAGCTGTATTCCACGCATTAAGAAAAGTGGAAGAAAGTCCAAAAAACTGCCAGCATGGTTTAAAGGTGAGGTCAGAGAGGCTGTTGCTGCCAAAAGAGCAACCTTCAGAAAATGGAAAAAAGAGCCAAATGATGAAAACTGGAAACAGCACAAGCACTGGCAAGTTAAATGCAAAGCATTGATAAGGCAGGCAAAGCGGGAATTTGAGAAGAAACTTGCTACGGAAGCAAAAACACGAAATAAAGACTTTTTCAAGTACATTCGTAGCAAAAGGCCTGTGAGAGAGTCAATTGGACCATTAGATGATAGAGGGGTAAAAGGTGCAATAAGAGGAGACAAGGCTATAGCAGAGAGACTGAATGAATTCTTTGCTTCGGTCTTTACTGAGGAAGATGTAGGGGTGTTACCCAAGACTGAAGTGGTATTTAAAGGTGATACTGCAGAGGAATTGAGAGAAATATCGCTACACCGGGAAGATATATTACAACTATTTGATAAACTGAATAGTAGCAAATCACCTGGACCGGATGGTATACATCCCAGAGTGTTGAAAGAACTGAAATATGAGATTGCAGACCTGTTATTGGTAATCTGTGAACTTTCATTAAAATCATCTGTAATACCTGAAGATTGGAGGGTCGCCAACGTAACACCAATTTTTAAAAAGGGTTCCAGGGGTGACCCGGGAAATTACAGACCGGTGAGCCTGACGTCAGTACCAGGGAAAATGGTAGAAGCCATCATAAAGAACAAAATTACACAGCATGTAGATAGTCATGGCCTAATGGGAGACAGCCAACATGGCTTTAGACAAGGAAGATCTTGTCTTACTAATCTGATCTGTTTTTTTGAAGGTGTGCATAAACAGGTAGACAAAGGTGAGTCGGTTGATATAGTGTATCTGGACTTTCAGAAAGCTTTTGACAAGGTCCCCCATCAGAGACTTTTGGCGAAGCTAAAAAGTCATGGGATAGGAGGCAGTGTACTATTGTGGATCGGGAACTGGTTAAAAGATAGAAAGCAGAGGGTAGGGCTAAATGGCCAATATTCCCAATGGAAAAAGGTGAATAGTGGAGTACCCCAGGGATCTGTACTGGGTCCGCTACTTTTTGACATATTCATAAATGACCTGGAAAAGGGAATAACTAGTGAGGTAATCAAATTTGCAGATGACACAAAACTGTTTAAAGTTGTTAAAACCCAAGAGGATTGTGGAAAACTGCAGGAGGATCTGGATAAATTGGAAGACTGGGCATCCAAATGGCAGATGAAATTTAATGTGGACAAGTGCAAAGTTATGCACCTAGGAAAGAACAACCCACACTATAGTTACAAGATGCAAGGCTCCACATTAGAAACCACCACCCAGGAAAAAGATTTAGGAGTCATCGTGGATAACATGTTAAAACCCTCCGCCCAGTGTGCAGCGGCGGCCAAGAAAGCAAATAGAATGCTAGGTATCATAAGGAAAGGGATGGAGAATAAAACAAAGGATATTATAATGCCTCTGTATCGCTCCATGGTACGACCGCACCTTGAATATTGTGTGCAATTCTGGTCACCGTATCTTAAAAAGGACATAGAGTTATTAGAAAAAGTACAGAGAAGAGCCACCAAATTGGTGAAGGGGATGGAAGGCTACTCCTATGAAGAGAGGCTAAAAAGGTTAGGGCTCTTTAACCTAGAAAAGAGGCGGCTGAGGGGAGATATGATAGAGGTGTATAAATTAATGAATGGAGTGGAACGGATAAACGTGGATAAATTGTTTACGCTATCAGAATATAGAAGGACTAGGGGGCATGTAATGAAGCTACAGGGTAAACTATTTAAGACAAATAGGAGAAAATATTTCTTCTCTCAACGTGTAATCAAACTCTGGAATCTGTTACCGGAGGATGTAGTAAGGGCTGTTAGTATAGCTGGGTTTAAAAAAGGTTTGGACAAGTTCCTGGAGGAAAGGTCCATAAACCACTATTAAAAAGGGACCCAGGATATCAATGCTTGGCCTAGTACAAGCACTGCAGAACCTGTGTCTTTTGGGGAAACTGCTAGGTACATATGACCTAGATTGGCCACTGTTGGAAACAGGATACTGGGCTTGATGGACCTCGGTCTGACCCAGTATGGCATTTCTTATGTTCTTATGTTCTTATGTTCTTACTCAGTCCCTAGAGTTCATAGGGGCCTGGCTAGATACTACCACTGCAAGGGCCTATCTTCCTCAGGCCCGTAGCCTACGCCTAGTGCAGTTAGCCTCCCAGATTCAGTCAAAGAGCCATTTAACTGCCCGGGAGATGCTACAACTGCTAGGCCACATGGCATCCACAGTGCATGTGGTCCCCTATGCTCACCTTCACATGAGAGCAGCTCAATGGACTTTGTCCACCCAGTGGACTCAAGCATCAGGGGCTCTGTCAGACAAAATAGCAACCTCCAGGCGCCTCTTTTGGTCTCTCCAGTGGTGGAAGACAATCAGGTAGCCATGTTTTACATAAACAAGCAAGGAGGAACTGGCTCTCTGTCGCTTTGCAATGAAGCTTTAAGATTGTGGGCCTTCGCCAGAGAGCATCAAATTCATCTCCTGGCAGTATACCTTCCAGGAATCCAAAACTCTTGGGCAGACAGACTCAGTCGAGTTCTGCTTCCACACGAATGGTCCCTGCACATGGACCAGGTACTCAGAATCTTTCAAGAGTGGGGAACCCCGGACATAGACCTCTTTGCAAGTCCGTGGAATGCCAAACTTCCCCAGTTCTGTTCCAGAATTCCATGTCAGGGAGTTCAGGCCAAGGATGCCTTCCTCCTTCACTGGGGTCAAGACTTCCTGTATGCCTTTCCACCCATTCCCTTAATTCCCAAGACTCTGTTCAAGCTTCAGAGGGATCAAGGATCTATGATCCTCATAGCTCCACGCTGGCCACGCCAAGTGTGGTACCCTCTACTTCTGCATCTCTCTCAAGCTCCCTCCCTAGACTTGGGAGCTGCTCCAGACCTTCTGTCCCAGGAGGAGGGGACTTTGTGGCACCCAAACCCCAAGTCCCTTCACCTCAGGGCTTGGTTGCTGAAGGCCTAGACCTTCAAGGTTGGAATCTTTCTCAGCAGGTGAAGGATATCCTCCATGCTTCCAGAAAACCTTCTACTAGACGTTCCTATGCTTTTAAATGGAAAAGGTTTTCCATTTGGTGTACTGAGAAGGGTCTTGACCCTCTAGCACTATCTTTGAATTCTCTATTGGAATATCTCCTGCATCTCTCCAATGCAGGCCTTAAGACAAATTCAGTAAGGGTCCATTTGAGTGCTATTGCAGCATCCCTTAAGCCTATCAATGGACAGCCTATTTCCTCTCATCCTCTTATTGCAAGATTCATGAGAGGCCTAACTTTAACTAAACCTCCCATTAGGCCTCCTCCGGTGGCATGGGACTTAAATCTGGTTCTTGGTCAGCTTATGAAGCCACCTTTTGAACCCTTAGCCACCACCTCCTTGAAATTTCTTTCCTGGAAGGTTATTTTCCTCATTGCAGTCACCTCAGCTCGCCGCATCAGTGAACTGCAGGCCTTAGTGGCTAATCCTCCTTATACAAGGTTCCATCATGATAAGGTAGTCCTTAGGACCAATCCACACTTTATGCCTAAAGTGGTCTCACCTTTTCATCTTAATCAAGAGGTGTATTTACCTGTCTTCTTTCCAGGTCCTCATGCATCAAGTGCAGAAAGGAATCTTCATACCCTGGATTGTAAAAGGGCCCTTGCCTTTTACTTACTAAGGACTCAGCAACATAGAAGGTCTTCCCAACTCTTTGTTGCTTTTGATCCTTCTCATTTAGGACTTCCAGTCTCTAAAAGGACACTGTCCACTTGGATTGCTCAGTGTATTTCTTTCGCCTACCAGAGTAAGAACCTTTCTCTGGAGGGCCATGTCACAGCTCACAATGTGAGGGCCATGGCAACTTCTATGGCTCATCTAAATTCTGTGTCCATCGACCAGATCTGTCGAGCAGCCACATGGGCCTCGGTTCATACCTTCACAGCCCATTATTGTTTGGACAAGGACTCCCGCCGGGATGCCTTGTTTGGTCAGGCTGTCCTAAAACACCTGTTCCATACTTGAACAACTCCTACCCTCCCTCCCTGGATGGATGCCTGAGATCCATAGGAGGAGATAGAGCCCTTCTCAGGGTCTCACAACCTTGGGGATCTCCCAGGCATCTCTAGCTAGGGAGTCCCCATATCTGAAGACTCATTCCTGCTTGTTCCTGGAGATAGCACAGTTACTTACCTGTAACAGGTGATCTCTGGGAACAGCAGGAATAAGTCTTCACAACCAACCCACCTCCCCTAGGAGTTGTATCTCTCTATCTATCTTTCCTTTCCTCTCTCTCTTTGTCTCAGCTTTAAAACTCGAACTGGGGAGAGGAGGTTAGGAAAGGCAGGAAGGCAGCGTGCAGGCACTGTGGGATGCTCCCAAAAGCTTTCCTTTTTGGGAAGCTGGGGAGCGTTCCCGCGCAGGCTCCGTCGGTACCGACGTACCCATATGTGAAGACTTATTCCTGCTGTTCCCAGAGATCACCTGTTACAGATAAGTAACTGTGCTTTCTTGCTCAATGGACAGGCCGGCCCTGCCCTTTACAGCAACAGGATAATATCAAAATAAACTTAACTATCTAATTTCTCAACATACAGGGGTGTCCTACATGGAGCGGTAGGTTCATCCCTAAAACAGTCATGGGGAGGGGTGGCCTGCACGGAGCAGCAGGTGCACCTACTCTTGCCATCTTACTGGGCAGACTAGATGGACCATGCTGATCTTTATCTGCCATCATTTACTATGTTACTATGTTATAAGTCACCTGTGGGGAACGGTGTCAAAGGCTTTACTGAAATGTAAGTACACCACATCTAGGGCTCTTCCTCGGTCCAAATCCCTAGTCACTAAGTCAAGCAATTAATCAGATTAGTTTGACAAGACCTGCCTCTACTGAATCCATGCTGCCTTGGATCCGGAAATCTGATGGACTCCAGGAACCTCACTATTCTCTTTTTTAGTAGCCTTTCCAAAAATGTACTAAGCACAGAGGTTAGACTAACTGGCCTGTAGTTCTCAACCTCATCCTTACTTCCGCTTTTGTGTAAAGGGAACACATGTGCCTTTCTCCAGTCCTCTGGCATCACTCCTAACTCCAAAAAAGCATTGAAAACGTCAGACAGCGGAGCCACTAGAAAGTCCCCAAGTTCCTTCAGTATTCTCAGATGTATCCCATCCGAACCCATCACTTTGTCTACTTTTAGTTTGGCTAGTTCCTCACGAATACAGTCTTATGAAAATCGTTCGAGATCCCCTTTACTTCTGTTCCTATCTGTTGTTTTTTCTGAGGTCCTGCTCCTGGTCCTTCATCTATGAACACAGAACAAAAATATTTGTTAAGCAATTACGCTTTATCCTCATCAGTTTTTACATATTTCTCCCCTTCATCCTTGAGTCTGACATACCACTTTTGCCCTTCCTCCTCTCATGAACATATCTGAAAAATGTCTTATCCCTCCTTTTTATTGCATTGGCTATTTTTTTGTATCTTTGCTTTCCTGACTACTTTGCCTGTCTTTTATCAATGCCATTCTGGTATTCTTCTCCTTTACCACTATGTCAGGTTTCCTAGCATCCAGTTTCTTATCCGTTGGAATGGGAATGTCCCAAGTAATCATAACCTCTTCATTCTCTATTATTCTCTTAGGGTCATGATCCCAATGCTTTTCAGGGACAGTGTGATGTAGTATTTACACAGTTTCCAGTGGAGGAAGTTTGCTACTTTGTTGTGCCTTTCTGTATAGAAATTTTCCACCATCAAAACTTCACAGCCTGCTATTAGGTGAGTTAGTGTTTCCAGTTTATTCTTGCAGAATTGACATATGTCTCTTCTGACAGTTTTTTCAATACTTGCCGTGAACCATCTCATCCGTAGTCCACTGTCCTAGGCTGCAATTATCAATCTTGCATCTTTCAGTTTCTGTTCAACTCTCCTCAACTGTTCATGTGTCCATTCTTGATCGACAAATGGTTCTTGGAGCAACACTCTGGATTTCCACTGTATTTGTGCATTTGCCACTTGTTTTTCCTTGCCTGCTGATCTAAATCTTTGAAGAGTTTTTCTCTTGTTTTGCAAATTCTGCTACTTCTTTTCCCATGCATGCCTGTGGATTCTTACTCATTCCTTCTAATCATCAGAACACTTGTCCAAGTTTGATGACAGAGACAGATTCTGGATGTTTACTTTCATATTTCAGCACTTTTTGCGTATTTGGATCTGATGATGCTGTCAGATAGGCTTGGAGGCCTACGATAGTAGCTCTGTAGGTGTAGTCAATCTCTATAAAGTAAGTCCTAGTCCTCCTTCAGCACTAGGAATGTACAATTTTGGCATACACTGATTCTTGTAAATTACTTAATGAGCATGGAGGAGTTTTCTTGTTCGCATATCATTTTTCAAGATCTTTGAGGCCAATCCACAATCCCAAAAATGTAAGAAAGTACAGGAATTTCCCACTGATTGATGGCTTGTATCTTATTTCGTGATGTTAAAGCACTTTTCAATAACAATTTTAATCTCCTGTAATATTCTTTACTGATCTTCTCACTCAATAGTTTCTGCTCGAGTGTCATTCCTTCCTCTATTCCGAGATACTTACATACCCTTCTTATTCAAGGTCCTTTGTCACAGCCCTCAGCAAGGAAGATGTTTTCGGTTTTCATCAATTTTCCTCTGAAAAAGGTTGCCTTAGCAAAATTTTCAGGGCCAAAAGTCATCCTGATGTCATCAGTAAAGCTTTTCACCAAACAAAGTTGCTCTGCTAATTGCTGGTCAATGGAACTGTAGAGTTTCAGATCATCTATAAATAGCAGATGGGAAGTTGATTCTGGGTTGGTACCATCTTTAGAATTCAGACTAAATCCATACCCCAAAGAATTGATCAGAGCACTCATTAGATTAAGTACCAAACAAAACAGAAGTGGTGACAAGGAATCTCCCTGAAATATTCCTCGCTGGATCTTAATGTTAGGAAGGATGTACTAATCATTTTCATATCTCAAAAAGAATGTGGATTGCCACATTGTCATAGTGTTCTTAATGTACACGCCATGCTGCATTCTTTTTCCTTGGACCCTCACTTTGGAACACCCTGCCATCTTCCCTTTGATTGGAATCTTCATATCATACTTTCAAAAACTTGCTGAAAACATACCTGTTCCAGCAGGCTTATGACCTCCCTCCCAATAGTTCTGTTTACTTCTTGTTCCCTGCCTGTCTCTAAGTGACCCCTTGGTCAATCTTTCCTTTTATTATTTAATGGCGTTCCTTTCCTTCATTAGCGCTAGCATATATTTTTATTGTAAACCGCTCTCATGTCTCAACAATGGGCGGTATATAAAGTGCTAAAGATAAAGATACACTATCAAACCATAATTGATTTTATTCATTTCAAGGAAATGTATTATCCAAGAGTGTGGGATGCTGTCAAAAGCTTTCTTATAATCAATCCATGCTATACTGAGATTTCTTCCTCTCTTAGAACTAGCCATGATGGCCTTATTCAACTTTAACTGGTCTTTGGTTCCATATGCTCTTCTCTTATTGCCCTTTTGCTCTATTGCCATGATGTTATTGAGCTCGATGTGATCATATATTCATCTGCGTCTATCGCAGTAAATAGCTTATAGATTGTAGGCAAACAGGTTATTGGTCTATAATTTTTAGGAAGGTTAGTCTGGTCTCCTTTCAGAAGGAGAAAGGCTTTTCCTGTAGTAAGCCAATGTGGTGTTAAGTCCGGTTGCTCAAACAATTGATTTTTGCAGTTCGCCAGGTATTGGTGGAGTGATGTTAACAGTTTGGGCCAGGGCTCTTCCAATTTGGGCTCATTTTAATCTACTTTCCAGCACTTCCTGTAAGGGGAATCTGCATGTACAGTAACTCCAATGTAAATGGATTTCACTTTTCCTCTTTTTGGTTTAACCAACAGTGCTTCCTTTCAAGCCTTGCAATTCTATAGCTTTAATATTATTTTTTACATATACAGTAGTGCTACTCCACCTTCCCTTCTTCCTACCCTTTCCTTCCTGAATAAAGTATATCCTGGTATTACATCCCAATCATGGTTAATGTTTAATTAAGGAGGTAATTTTAGAAAGGCTTTTTCATATGCGTATGGCAGTAGCTGTGTACAAAAGACCTCTTATAAAACTACCACACATGTAAGTGTATGCATGTTCCAATTAGATGTGCGCTGATATGAGATTAGAGTAGGCATGTTCAGGTGAGGAGTTTGGGTACAGTGCAGATGGAGTTATGATGTACATACATATTTTATGCACTAACATTTAAGCCTGCTCCCATTGGGAAGCTTCAGCAACCCCAAGGGTTCATCTAGTCGATAGAAATCACAACACATTTAGCAGAATCCTACATCACAAAAGAGAAATGAATCTGGTCAGGACAGAATTAGTAATTCTGACAGTTGCAACAGCTGCCCTATGCTGGGTATTTTGTCCAAGGCAGAAGAACATATCTACTGAATTCTTCCGATTAGTGCAGATGGCATAGCCAGCAAAGAAATAACAAAATTGCCCACTTCAGGATCTTCTGAAGGGTACATTTTGGACTTCGTTTCTTGTTAACCCATGAGCAAGGTTTACCGGTAAACTCCATGGTAAAATTATTTAAACACAGAGCATCCTCCTGTATTGAATAGTAGGCTTATTCGCACGTCTACCGAGCTGTTCAGGACATGAATACAAAAACGTCAAAGAAATATTGAGCTTGGTGTAGGTTCATGTTACCTTTGGTCTACATTGTGAGGAGTTGGTTTGTTAATTCTAATGAGACATGCAGGAACTAGCATTGAGCTGGTTGGAACATTGCTTGGGGCAACAAATGCTTTTTACTGATGAGCACGATCTCCATCGCGTTAGAATCATCTGTACTTTAAATCTTTCAGCAACTGAATTCTGTGAATTCTGGCTGTAATGTTGATATTTGTGTGACAATGGAAGTCAAGAGTGCAGTTGTCAACGCACAAAGCCCAGTTCACTGGAGACAGAATGATGCTATAGGATATATTCAGGGCATGAAAGGAAATGTCAAAGACATGAGAAGAAACTGGATGTGAAGGTTGGCAAAAGCCGAGTATTCCTAATGGTACAGCTAATAAATTCATTCTTCAGCACTGCCAAATGCAGTGCACAGATCCTATAATGGAATAGTTACACTGAATATGGAAAAAAGGGGCAGAAAGCCCATAATAAATAAATAAATATCTTCCTTAAATAGCTATTCATGTATACTATTTCTATGGCACAAAAAATAAGAGTATACAGGATAAATAACTCTACCATACAAGAAAAATCCAAATAGATATTTGCAGAATTTACAGTATAAAATAATTGTAAATGTCATACAAAACAAGGATGCTACACATAGGGCTTGCTTTACTAATATGCATTAATGCATTAATACGCGTTATTGCACTTCCATGTGCATTATTGCTATTTAAAATGCATTATTTAATTCAGGCTATATTATAGTCAGTAAGCTCTATTTGTTAACGTAAGGGGGTAATTTAACAGGCTGCCTAGTTTGAAAAGGCAAGTAGGCACCTATTTTGAAGCTATTTTTTAAAGACACATAAGCACTTCATGTATTTTTATGAAAGCACAAATCCTGCTCAGTCACAGTTCAAATGCATTTTGCATCCATTTACACTAGCTCGAGCGAAGATGGAAACATACATGAGTGAAGTATGCACATTGATGTGTATTTTATAAACTACCCCTGTACTTCAGAATGCCACCGATGCTCCATCCAAACTACTTCCCTGAGCACATCTACTGTACACAGGAGTCATGTAAAAACATGCATCTTCTTGTCATTATGTGCACTTCTGTGCATGGAGTAATTTTAAAAGAGGTGTTTTACACACAGGAAGCGTTTCTAAACAAATTATGTGCCACATGCACTAAAAAGCAATAGCATGCATGAAAGTTTAATAAATCATGTTAATGCATTAACACGAATTAGTGGATCTAGGCTTTGATCTTGTTTAGGAGTTCAGGCTAACAATTATGTTTCTGTTCTCTTTTGGGGGGATGCACATGATAGTATTTACAATAAACAAAAAAAGAATAAAGAATAGGTTAAAATAAAAACTTGCAGTATGAAAAATGTACATGCTGAGAAAAGTCTGGATCCTTTCTAAATATTAGGCATGAGCAGGGCCAAAAAAAGAAAACCAACTGTATGTTTTTTGTATGTATGCATCACAATTGCATACTACAGCTTTTTGTATGTGTGAATCAATTGTTCATGCGTTAATTCATAGGCATATATCCACACAAGCAATTCATGTGCTATATTAATTTTTAGGTGCCCATGGAAATACCCAAGCCACTATGAGGTCAATATTCACCTGTAATGATCAGTGCCTTTAAAGTGCCTGATCACTGCCATTTTAACAAAACCGGATATGAAACGCCGGAGCCTGTCTGGCACTGAATATCTGGTTTTCCCAGCCAGAGATTTTGCTATCTAGTTTGTGGTGCTATTTAGCCACTAAAAGGTGCATTCCAAGCCACAAATAATGGGATTGGATGAGCGGGCTGGATGTCCAACCTGCGTTGAGCTCCATTCTCCTATTCCATTACTAGCGCTCCCCGCACATACACAGCGTTTACATGGGGAGCACTGTATGTGAGCAGGATGGGTGGTATAGGGGTAGAATGGGAGTGGAGCAGGGGAGTGGTCAGCTGCCGGAACGTACAGGGTCTATTCAAGAAAGGCCCCTGTACGTTCTTCAGCATCAAGCTGCACATCTGGCTTATTCCACACAGATAGTGGAATAAGTCCCTGGGTCCCCGCCATACGAGCACCGCATACTCCTGCCCACCATGCCGCTGGCCACGCTGTGTACCTGCAGCCACAATATGGGCCATAGTGTCCTCCAATATGGCCCGGACAGTGGTCTGCAGGTGCTGATGTGGTGCATCACATTCCAAGCCATCATGTAGACAGCTCATGGCCATGGTGCCAGGTCGCCACAGAACCTTGCACCAGCACTGGCATTCTGGCATGGTGACGGGCAGCTTCTGTATGCAGATCTACATGGCATATGGGGAGCACCTGAACATGCATCTCCCCAATTCCACCATCATGGGTACATCCCCGCAGCAGCAGAATCGGGTCTATCTCAGGCATGCTTATGAGTTGGGTAGGCAGGGCGGAAAAAGGTGTGGGAAACGGACTTGGCCTCCTCCTGGATAGCAAAACCGCAGTTAGGACAGCCATTGATTTGTCTGAACCTTATGTGGTTTAGGTGTCCAGAGAGGTATGCTGTCTGCCTGGTGCCTGGTATCCAGAGAGGTATGCTGTCTGCCTGGTGCCAAAATCTAAGATGTTACGGAGAGTTTGCCGAGACTCATCAAGCCCACTGACTATTACCCAATGTTGCTAATCCATGTTGGAACAAATGATACTGCCAGGTATACCTCAGAACGTATCAAAAGTGACTTCATGGCTCTGGGACAGAGGGTGAAGCAGTTAGGTGCACAGGTGGTGTTCTCTTCAATCCTCCCTGTTGAGGGTAAAGGCCAAGGCAGAGAGGCTCGCATCCTGGAGATGAATGCATGGCTGCGTGGATGGTGTCATCAAGAGCGTTTTGGTTTCCTAGACCATGGGATGCTGTTCCAAGGGTTGCAGAGCAGAGATGGCATCCATCTGTCCAAGAAAGGTCAACGCATCTTCGGTAGTAGACTGGCTAATCTACTGAAGAGGGCTTTAAACTAGATTCATTAGGGATAGGTAAAGAAAGCCCCCAGGTAAGTGAAAGCCCCCAGGTAGGTGATACATTAAATACCTTTATGGAAATGGGTAACAGGGGTAACATATGGAAAGCAGTGTGTATAAATCCCCTTAGCATGGGAAATAAGATCCCTGATGTTGAAGCTTTGGTGGGAGTGGCTGACTTGGATTTAGTGGCAGTTCTCCAGGACCAAGCAGGAAGTCAGTCCTCACATATGGGTGACGTCGGCGCCGACGGAGCCCTCGCGGAGCAATTTTCCCCAGCTTTCAAAGAAAGCCTTTGGGAACTGCAGCACGCATGCGCGGTCCCCTTCCCGCCCAAAGGTGCCATCTTGGCCAGTCTTCTTTTTTCCGCGGAGCCCTACAGACGTTGTCTCACAGTCGCTGCTGAAAAGTTGATTTTTCTTTCTTATTTTAAGTATTTCTTCGGTTCGACGCCGGTCCTTTTTCGGTTTTTCTGTCCTTCGTGACAAATTCACGTTTTTTCACTTTTTCCCTGGCGGGCCGCTCGTTCGACCTCGCAGGGGCCCTTTCTCCCCCGATGGCCGCCAGTGGCTTTAAAGAGTGTGTTAAGTGTAAGAAACTGATGTCTCTTACCGACACACATGATTGCTGCCTCCGTTGCCTGGGCCCAGATCATGAAGAAATGATCTGTGGGGCCTGTAGCAAGATGTCCGCGAAATCTTTGCAGAGTCGGCAGCATCAGCGGGAGAGAATCTTCTCTGACCCCAGCCTCACCCGGACCTCGTCAGAAGCTTCGGTGTCCAGAGAATCTGGCTCTGAGCACTGCCGGAGCTCCTCTGAGAGGGGGTCCCCTGCCCGGGAACATCACCGGAAGAACAAACCCGCGAGGGCCAGATCGCATAGCCCCGACAGCCGTCCCGGGTCTTTGGAGCTGGAGCGGCCGTCCAAACAGCCTCGTCTGGAGATGGACTCCTCTGCTCACATAAGTGCTGTTGTCTTCGTGGACTCGCCTCCGAGGGGTCCGACGTCGGGCCCGATGCCGTCGGGGCCCGAGTCGGGGGCTGCTGGGTCTCCTGAGTTCGGACTCAGGTTGACGGCCTTGGAGAGCAGCCTTGCTGCCTTCATGGACCAGCAGCGGGCATTAATCGCTGGCCTCGCTGGTGCTTCTGCCCTGACCACCGGGTCGTCGACGTCTAAGTCGACCCCGGAGACCGAGCCGATCCTCGAGTCCATGCGGGCTCGAGTCGATCCTCGGTCGCGGTCGCCTTCGGCCTCCCGTTCGGGGCCGAGGTCGTCAACGCCGACCCCCTCGGCGTCGGGGCGGACGGCGCCTGTACCCGCCCGGCCGGAGCCGCTCGACTCCTCCTCCGAGGAGTCCGCCTGGGAATCCGAGGTGGATGAGTCGCCTGATTCCTTTCGGACTCGGTGTGTCCCTTCGGACTCCCCCGAGTCCGAACCTTGGAGACTGTCCCCTCCGGAGGATGCCCGGTTCTCGGACTTCGTGAGGGATATGGCCAAGGCCTTGGCCTTCCCTGCGGATCCCGAGGAGGAGCCTCGAGCCGAAGAGCTCGATGCCCTCCAGTATGACTCTCCTGCAAAGGAGCATTTTACTGTACCGGTTCCTCCGATGCTGGAACGACTTCTCTTCCGCATGTGGGAGAGCCCGGCGTCGTCGCCGGTGTTGAGCGAGCGGGTCGATGCCATCTATCGAGTCCGCAAGAGCCCTGGCTTCCAAAAAGCACAGCTGCCGCACCATTCCATGGTGGTGGAATCGGCCATGCATCGGCTCAAGAGCCAGAAGATGCACTCCTCGGTGCCTACCGGCAGGGAAGCCTGCAGCCTGGATGGCATCGGTAAGAAGTGTTTTCAGGGCTCTATGCTTGCTTGTCGGGTCCAGACTTACCAGCTCTACATGGGCATGTATCTCCGAGACCTGGCTAAAGAATTAGCCGGATTCTCTGCTGGTCTCTCCGAGGAACCTTTGCGGAGGTTCCTGGCCTTGTCCACAGGTATTCGGGAGTGCTCCAAGTTTATCTCTCGAGCAGCCTATGATGGCTTTGAGGCATCGGCTCGGGTAGCCGCAGCCGGCATCGGGGCCCGCCGACAGGCTTGGCTTCAGTCATCCGACCTCGAGCCCTGGGTGCAGGACAAGTTGGTCGATGTCCCCTGCAGAGGTGAAATCCTCTTTGGCAAACCTATGGACGAGAAGGCTGCACAGCTCGAGACAGAGACTCTCACCAGGACTTGGCTCTCCAGGAAAACCTCTGCCCCTTCCCAGAAGAAGAAGGGCTTGGGGAAAAAGCCCTTTTACCCGAGGAAGGCGGCTGCCTATAAACACTACCCTCATTTTCAGGCCTCGGCAGCTCCCCAACAGGGTCAGCAGGCCAAGGGACGGGGTAACGGGTCCCGTAGGCAGAACGCCCCCAAGCCTGCGCCACCGGCCCCTGCTCCGCAGGGTGGGGGTTTTTGACTCATTCAGCATAGCCTCTCCCCCTCCGCTGGTGTCTCTCAGCACGGGAGGCCGGCTGGTTCACTTTGCCCACAGGTGGTCCAACATCACGTCAGATACCTGGGTGCTCCACATAGTCCGAGAGGGCTATCTTCTACACTTCCACCAGGTACCTCCCCCCTACTTTCCAGGGGAGCCTCTGTGACCCCCTCTCCACCGGGACTTACTCCTTCAAGAGTTGGCAAGTCTTCTTCGGGAACAGGCGGTGGAACCAGTGCCCCACCACCTGAGGGGTCAAGGCTTTTATTCCAGGTACTTTCTGGTACCAAAGCGAACTGGGGGCCTCAGACCCATCCTGGACTTGCGGAACCTCAACAAGTTCCTGGAGAGGGAAAAGTTCAAGATGCTTACCCTTGGAATCCTGCTGCCCTACCTCCGGCAGGGAGATTGGCTATGCTCCTTGGATCTAAAGGATGCCTACACTCACATCCTCATCCACCCAAGCCACCGACAATACCTACGGTTTGTGGTGGCAGGCAATCATTACCAGTACAGAGTACTGCCCTTTGGCCTATCCTCCGCACCAGGAGTCTTCACAAAATGTCTCGCAGTGGTAGCGGCTTATCTCCGGCTTCAAGGCCTCTTTGTCTTTCCTTACCTAGACGACTGGCTCATCAGAGCACCGTCCTTCACGGAGACCACTCACGCCACGCAACATACTGTGACTCTGCTCCAGTACCTGGGCTTTGTCATAAACTTCGAAAAGTCCACTTTGCTCCCCTCTCAGGATCTCAAGTTCATCGGCGCCAGGCTAAACACGCTTCAAGCGCGAGCCTTTCTGCCGCTCGACAGGGCACAACGGCTCATGGCTCTAGCCAGCTGTTTCCGCAGCCATTCCCGGGTCTCGGCCAGGCGCTTTCTGAAACTGCTCGGCCATATGGCTTCCACGGTCCATGTGACCCCCAATGCCCGCCTGAATATGCGGCCTGCTCAATGGTGCCTTCGCTCGCAATGGCGTCAGGCCTCGGGGAGACTAGCGGACTCAGTACGAATCTCCAGCCCGCTGGTCACTTCTCTACCATGGTGGCTTCATCTGCCCAACCTAGTGCTCGGAATGCCTTTTCAGTCTCCCCCGCCGGTTCAGGTACTGACGACCGACGCTTCTCTCCTGGGTTGGGGAGCACATTGCCAAGGGGCATGTACTCAGGGTCTCTGGACCCCGTGGGAATCTGCCCAGCAGATCAACTTCCTGGAGCTCAGGGCGATCCGCCTGGCTCTCCGGGCCTTCTCCCAACTTACCGCTCGCCAGTCCGTCCTCGTCCAGACGGACAACCAAGTGGCTATGTTCTACGTGAACAAACAGGGGGGCACGGGCTCCTTCCTTCTCTGTCGGGAAGCGCAAAAGCTCTGCGCGTGGGCCGTCAGCCGAGGGATCCTCCTCAAAGCTGTCTACCTCCCAGGTCAAGAAAATTACCTGGCAGACAAACTGAGCAGAATCCTCCAACCACACGAGTGGCGATTGGACCCGTTGGTGGTTCAAAGGATCTTTCTCCAGTGGGGCCTCCCCACGCTGGATCTATTTGCCAGTCCTCTGAACAGGCAACTTCCTCGGTTCTGCTCTCGGGAACCGCATCCCCTCCGAGTAGCGGCGGATGCTTTTCTGCTCTCATGGTCCACGGGCCTTCTGTATGCCTTTCCTCCCATGCCGCTGGTGTCTTGAACACTTTTCAAGGTTCTCCAGGACAAGGCTTCGATGATCCTGATAGCGCCCCGGTGGCCCAGGCAACCGTGGTTCCCGCTTCTGATGCAACTGGCGGTAGATACGCCGTTGCCTCTGGGGTTCCAGCCAGATCTCCTGACCCAGGATCAGGGGTCTCTCCTACACCCCAACCTCAGATCTCTTCATCTGATGGCCTGGCTGCTGAAAGGGTAGTCCTTGCTCCCCTCCTGCTGCCTCCGGAGGTGGAAGAGGTCGTGCTGGCTTCCAGGCGACCCTCTACCCGGAAATCCTACGCCCTTAAATGGCGTCGCTTCTCCACCTGGTGTACTCAGCAGTCTCAGGACCCCTTCTCCTGCTCGGTGTCGGTGGTCTTGCAGTACTTGCTTTCCCTCTCCAATCTTGGACTTAAGTCCAACTCGGTCAAGGTTCACCTCAGTGCTATTTCTGCACATCATGTGCCAGTGGAAGGCAGGCCTCTTTCCGGCCACCCTCTTGTGGCATGGTTCTCCCGAGGTCTCCTTCTCCTTAAACCATCTTTGCGCCCCCCAGCCCCAGACTGGGACCTTAACGTGGTTTTACAGCGGATCACCTGTCCGCCCTTTGAACCCATGGCTACCTGTCCTCTCCGTTTTCTTTCTTGGAAAACCTTGTTCCTAGTAGCCCTCACTTCCGCTAGACGCGTTAGTGAACTGCAGGCCCTAGTGTCTGATCCCCCTTACACTAGGTTCTACAAGAACAGGTTAGTCCTGCGGACTCACCCTAAGTTTCTTCCAAAAGTGGTCTCCCCTTTTCACATCAATCAGGAGGTGGTGCTTCCGACCTTCTTTCCCAGGCCACACTCCAGCCGAGCTGAGATGGTCTTGCATACCCTGGACTGTAAAAGGGCGCTGAACTTCTACCTTGATCGTACGCGGGAGCACCGTAAGACTGTCCAGCTCTTCCTGTCTTATGACCCTAATAAATTAGGGCTCCCTGTCTCCAAGCGTACTCTGTCCATCTGGGTAGCTGACTGTATCGCTTGGACTTATGGGGCGGCAGGCCTCTCGTTGGGGAGTCGAGTCACGGCTCAGCAGGTTCGGGCAAAGGCTGCGTCAGTGGCTTACCTCCGCTCTGTTCCATTGGCAGACATCTGCCGGGCCGCTACTTGGTCTTCGAACCAGACTTTTGCAACCCATTACTGCCTCGAGAGGGAGTCCCGCAGGGACAGTGCTTTCGGACAGGCAGTCCTCCGTAATCTCTTCGAGGTTTAAGCAACTCCTACCCTCCATCCCGGATGTTGGGCTACCGGTTGGAGAATAGTCAGAGAAGATTCCTTCCTTCTGTACTGCTGAGCTAGAGGGAGCTCATTTTTGTGCTTGGGGTCTCCGGTAGCCTTGAGCTTGGGAGTCCCATATGTGAGGACTGACGTCCTGCTTGGTCCTGGAGAAAGCGTAGTTACTCACCTGTAACAGGTGTTCTCCAGGAGCAGCAGGAATCAGTCCTCACAACCCTCCCTCCTCCCCGTGGAGTTGCAATCATATGATTTAGTATTTGCAAATCTTTTTGCTGTCTTTTCGCTATGTCATCAGACTGGCCAAGATGTCACCTTTGGGCGGGAAGGGGACCGCGCATGCGCACTGCAATTCCCAAAGGCTTTCTTTGAAAGCTGGGGAAAATTGCTCCGCGAGGGCTCCGTCGGCGCCGACGTCACCCATATGTGAGGACTGATTCCTGCTGCTCCTGGAGAATACCTGCTACAGGTGAGTAACTACGCTTTACAGAAACATGGTTCACAGAAAACCATGACTGGGATGTAACTATACCTGGCTATACTTTATTCAGAAAGGACAGGGTAGGAAGAAGGGGAGGAGAAGTGGCACTATATGTAAAAACTACTATTAAAGCTTTGCAATTACAGAGCTTAAAAGGGAGAGAGGAGGCATTGTGGGTTAAACTAGAAAGAGGGAAAGAGAAATCTATTTGCATTGGTGTGATATACAGACCTCCCTCACAAGAGGAAGAGGTGGACAGAGAGTTAATTGAAGACATATGCAGCATTGCTAGGAAAGGGGAAGTGCTACTGATAGGAGATTTCAATATGCCAGATGTTGATTGGCACATCCCTCCTGCAGTATCATCTAGAAGTAAGGAGATCCTGGATTCTCTACAGGGAGAACTATTCAGGCAATTGGTAACAGACCCCACACGTGAAGGGACCATACTGGACTTGGTGCTTACCAATGGTGAAAGTATTTCTGATGTTGTAGTGGGAGATCATTTTGCATCCAGTGATCACCAGATGGTGTGGTTCAGTATTAGGACTAGGGCTGTTAGAATCCATTCCAAGGTGAGGATCTTAGACTTTAGGAAGACTGACTTTGCGAAGATGGGCCAATACCTCAGGGAGTCGTTAGTGGGATGGGAACAGCTGGGGGATGTAGAAAAACAGTGGGCAAAACTGAAAGGGGATATTTTAAGGGCAACCAACCTTTTTGTTAAAATGGTAAATAAAGGCAAAAGGAAAAGGAGACCGCTATGGTTTTCGAAGGAAGTAGCTGAAAAAGTGAAGAAAAAGAGGGAGGCCTTCATGAAATATAAGAGATCACAGAGAGAGGAAGACAGGCATCTGTATTTGGAAAAACTTAGAGAAGCTAGCAAAGTAGTCAAGAAGGCAAAGATTCAAAAGGAGGAGGAAATAGCCAATGCAATAAAATGGGGGGTGGGGGGGGGGGGATAAGACATTTTTCAGATATATTAGTGAGAAGAGGAAGGGCAAAAGAGGTATTGTCAGACTCAAGGGTGCAGGGGGGGGGGGGAATATGTAGAAGCTGATAAGGATAAAGCAGAATTGCTTAACAAATATTTTTGTTCTGTGTTCACAGATGAAGAACCAGGAGCAGGACCTCAGAAAACACCCTTAAATAGGAACAGAAGTGAGGGACATCTTGAACAATTTTCAGAAGACTGTGTTCGTGAGAAACTAGCTCAACTTAAAGTAGACAAAGCGATGGGACCGGATGGGATACACCCTAGAATACTGAGGGAACTTGGGGACGTTCTAGAAACTCCACTGACTGACCTTTTCAATGCCTCGTTGGAGTCGGGAGTGGTGCCAAAGTACTGGAGAGAGGCTCATGTGGTGCCTTTACACAAAAGCGGAAGTAAGGATGTGGTTGAAAACTACAGGCCGGTTAGTTTAACTTTGGTGGTGAGTAAATTATTGGAAACTCTGCTGAAAGAGAAAATAGTGAGGTTTCTGGAGTCCAGCGGATTACAGGATCCGAGGCAGCATGGATTCACCAGAGGCAGGTCTTGTCAGACAAATCTGATTGATTTCTTTGACTGGGTGACCAGGGAGTTGGACCGAGGGAGAGCTCTAGATGTGGTGTATTTAGATTTCAGTAAAGCCTTTGACACTGTTCCTCACAGGCAACTTATAAACAAACTGAGCACCCTAGGGATTGACCCTAAAGTTACTGCTTGGGTTAGAAATTGGTTGGGTGGGAGGCGACAAAGAGTACAAGTAAATGGAGCTCACTCTGAGGAGAAGGATGTTACCAGTGGTGTGCCCCAGGGATCTGTCCTTGGTCCGATTCTTTTTAACATCTTTGTTAGTGATATAGCGGAAGGGATGTCGGGTAAGGTTTGCCTCTTTGCAGATGATACCAAAATCTGCAATAGAGTAGACACCCAGGAAGGTGTAGATTACATGAGGAAGGATCTAGCTAAGCTTGAAGAATGGTCTAGAATATGGCAGCTGGGATTTAATGTTAAAAAATGTAAGGTCATGCATTTGGGCTGCAGCAATCCAAGGGAGCAATACAGTATAGGAGGTGAAGTACTTTTGTCCACTAAAGAAGAGTGGGACCTAGGCGTGGTTGTGTCTGATGATCTTAAAGTAGCTAAACAGGTAGAAAAGGCGACGGCAAAAGCTAGAAGGATGCTTGGGTGCATACGGAGAGGAATGGCTAGCAGAAAAAAGGAGGTGATAATGCCTCTGTATAAGTCTTTGGTGCGACCTCACTTGGAGTATAGTGTACAATTCTGGAGACCGCACCTTCCAAAGGATGTGAACAGGATGGAGTCGGTGCAGAGGGTGGCTACTAAAATGATTAGTGGGCTTCATTATAAAGCATATGAGGACAAACTTAAGGATCTTAATATGTACACCTTAGAGGAAAGGCGGGATAGAGGTGATATGATTGAGATTTTTAAATACCTCCATGGCATAAATGTTCAGGGAGAGAGCCTCTTTCAATTGAAAGCAAGTTCTGCTACGAGGGGACATGGGATGAGGGTGAAGGGAGATAGATTCAGGAGTGATATGCGGAAATATTTCTTTACGGAAAGAGTAGTGGATCCGTGGAATAGTCTCCCAGTGGAGGTGGTAGAGATGAGGACAATAACTGAATTCAAAAAAGCATGGGACCAACACAGAGGATCTCTAAAGGTAAAAAGTGGACTGTTGTAGTTGTTGATATGGAAGGACAGACTAGGTCTTTTTCTGTCATCATGTTTCTATGTTTATTCAACATTAACTGGTCTTTGATTCCATATGCTCCTCTCTTATTGCCCTTTTGTTCTATTGCCATGATGGTACTGAGCTTGATGTAATCGTAAATTCTCTCTGCATCTATCGCAGTGAACAGCTTTTAGCTTGTAGGTAAACAGGATATTTGTCTATAATTTTTAGGAATGTTACTTGGCTTTCCCTTCAGAAAGAGAAATGTTCTTCCTGTAGTAAGCCATTGTGGTGTTAAGTCCAGCTGCTCGAACAATTGATTTGTGCAGTTCGCCAGGTCTTGGTAGAGTGATGTTAACTGTTTGAGCCAAAAGTTGGTTACTCCATCTGGTCCAGGGCTCTACTACAGGCCATTCCATAGGTTTGATGTTTATCTTTTCTAAATGCTTCTATTTACTGCGTAAACATTTTGCCTTTTGATTGTGCTGTATAGGGTTCTCATATAGCTTTCTTTAGAAGGTTTCGGTTTCAGCTGTGGTTGGTAGTGCTTTTACCATATTAATGCTCTTCCTCAATTCCCTGTAGAATTGTTTTGGATTCTCTCTAAAGAGTGTATTCTGATAACTTTCTTTCATGTTTTCTTCATATCTTCAAAGTTTTTGCGCTTCTGCTACTATTTTCAATTTATTGTTGGAACATATAAATTTCAGGTCTTCTTGATGTCTTGGATCTTCCTTAATATCTTTGATGATTTTAATCCTGTTAGATAGCCATCTATTAGGGATACCTCTGCACACAATGATTGCATTTTTTTCTTTGATGCACTTTTTCCAAAGAGGAGCTGTTATTGTTTTCTTTTTCTTCTGGCCCTGCACTTTAGTTGGCAGTATTTTAGCTGCACAATATTGTATTAGATTAATCTCGGTGATGTTAATAAATGGTTCCTTTATACTGGATATGGCCTTGTTCATCTTAATTATCATACTTCTAACCTTTGGTGTTAAATTTAGCTTGGGTAATCTTTCTCTTGCTTGGAACCCAGCATATTCATCTCTTTCCATATGGACTAGGAGTTCTGTCTTGAATTCCTCCACCTCTGGGTCTTTCTCCTCCCTTTCATTTTCCTCTTTTACTTCCTTCTCTTCAGTTAATTTATTGATCCTTCCTTTATTCAGCTCACTCTCCTGAAGCTCCATATCTCGCAGTTCTATCTCCCCCTCAATCTTGTAAGGGTACATTATTCCTTTCCCAGCACCTTTTATCACTAACCCTTGGGACGTCTGTCTGGGTCGAGGAATCACCTTACCTTCTTTCTCTGGAATCCAGGGGAACAAACACACACACACCTGCACATAAGTGGTATGCAGTTTATTCCATAGGGTGGAGGGATTGTCCGTATTTTATACATTATCAGAAACATATTCATACGTCATCCACCCATCTCCTGGGGCCCACTATAGCTTATCAGTAACTATGCCAATACGAGTCATCCCTGAGTAGAACAATCAATTTAGCTTAGCACAGCACATTCCTTTTCCATACCCACACCAAAATGTACAAAGGGCACATATATAGGATTCTGATTTCCCTTGTGCAGGCCTCCTGTATATGCACTTAAACTAAACATTATTATTTCCTAACAAATCTCTGTCCTTTTCTGTGTCTTCCTTTCTTCTAGTACTCTCACCTAGTTCCTCTCCTCCCTGTATTTCTTTGTCCATGGAATCCCTTAGTTGCTTCAAGATATTATCATTCACATACTTTTTTACTTTGATCTTTGAAATTAAAGATCTTAAATTTGTATCTGTTGCTTTTTGCAGTTTTTCTAATGGCAATTTTCCTCTTTCTTCCAGCTTTTGGCGGATTCTCTTTGTATGCCCCCTTGATTTAAATATAGGGTTTGTAGCATAAAAATAGCAGTACATTATCTTCTCTATCTGCAGAATTCCACTTAACTGTAGTTAATCATCTTAAATTTTTCATGATTTTCTGTGGTTTATCTCCTGCCACAGTGGGTCCATGAACAGGCTCACCATGGCCTTTATCCATGGCAGGGATGGTATCTACATTTGCAGCACTTTCAGAATCGCAACCACCATCATTGGCCATACTGCATAAGCTATGGATGGGCACCTTTTTATCCTGGGTGACGTGCAGCCAGTATGTACAGTAATTTTCTTCATTCCTACCATACTTCAATTGTAGTGTTGCCTTGCTGAGATTTGGTATAGATGTTATATAATGGAGTCACCACGTGAAAGTACTCAGCAAAACCTGAGGAGGGAACTCTATTCTCTCCCTCTAAGAGATGCACATCAATTCAACAACTGTTGCACATCCATTTGACCCCTTGCACACTATTATTTGGGATGTTGGGGACTGTGTGTGTGTGTGATGAGGTGTGCATTATGAGGGTTATCAGGGGTGTGGGAGTCATGAAGTGCCAGGTGATTATATGCATATGTGTGTATTTCAGGAGGGGTGTCAAGAACACACGTGCTTCCAAATGTGTGTGTGTGTGTGTGTGTGTGTCTTTCGGGGGGGGGGGGGGGGTTGAGGCATGTGTGTATGCCGGCAAGTGTGGGTGTTTCATAGGGGCTGTAAGGGCAGACATGCATGCATATGTGTGTGTCATGGGGTGTTGGAGGAGTGCTTGGACATATGTGCATGGGCGTGTGTCATGAGAATGATGAGTGTGTACATGTGCCTGTCATGAGCAGTGTTGGCAGGTGCATATGTGTGTGCTTATGGTGGCTGTTAAGAGGTGAGTGTATGTCGGCATATGTCATGGGGATTTACCATCCTTACCCTTCAATACCATCTCTTATGCACGTTCTCTCTTTCCCGTCACCCAGCAGTGCACTCTTCCCCTTCTCCCAATCTGTTTTGCAATTTCTCCTTCTTCTGCCTTTCATTCCCTCACTTTCACTCTTTAAAGTCTCAATCCCTCTTCTATCCTCTCCCCTTTCCAATGTTGCACCCCTCTCTCAATCCCTCCTCTGTAGCCCCAATCATTTCCTTATATATTCCCTGCCTCCCTCCACCCCCTTCACTGTATGCTCCACTCCCTTACCTGGCCCTCCCCAGGCAGCCAGGCAGCAGCCACATTCTTCACTCCAGCAAGACCTGTGGCCTCCTGCTGGTGTCTTCAGGCCTCAGCACCATTCTTAATGCCAGCAGGACCTGGAACTTTCTGTTGGCATCTTCAGTCGCAGCCTCTCTTTTCACACCAGTGGGACTTGGGACCTTCCGCTAGTGTCTTCAGGCTGCAGCTCCATTTTTCGTGCTACAAGGACCTGGGACCTCCTGCTGATATCTTCAGGCTACAGCTCTGTTCTTCACACCAGCGGAACCCGGGACCTCCATTTGCTGCTCTGCGGTGAAGGGAGCACAAGCAGATGCACATGGACTGGCAAACTCCTTGACCATAAAAAGGAAAGAATCCTCCACAATAGGCACTATCATGTATGCAAAATACACTTTAAAAACATACCTGTAAGCTGGTGTGAGCGGTCTTTAAGATTTATGACCTTAGCGTGCCAATATGGCTTGCCATCCAGCTGAACATTCTTTGAAAGCAAGTGGGGCAGTGCGGTCCTGCAGCTCCAGGCATTGGAAAATCGTATCTCCTTTGCAGTTGTCCCTGACAAACCAATACACCCTTTCCAAATTAATGGTGGATGTGAGATGCTTTGCACTGCTCATACTGTACCTTTTAGTTGTTTACGTGGGTAAAAGCAATGGCAAGACCCAGGCTGGTCTCTTCAAGTCTGGGAAACTTCCACTTGCGGGTTCCATTTGGCATTTTGCGCAGCCTTCTGGGACACAGAGTGTAATCTCCGGGGCCAAGATGCTGACCGATAGGCCTGAAGCTAGGTGCTCTTAGCCTTGTTTTGGCTCTGAAAGAAGGATTAGGTTCTCTCAATGTAATTTTTGCCCTGTCTGACCAGACCATGAAATCACTCTTCGATGCAGGGATTGGATCAGTAGTCGGGGGAGAGGGGGGTCATATTGGAGGCATGCAAGAAGCATTGCCACCAGAAGAACACACTGTAACAGAATGTCTGGGGAGTGCATTGGCTCAGAGCCTATCTCTGTTCTCAGAGCCCCTGGAGACTATAAATTATATTTCCTCTTCAATTTCTGAGTGGGATCCCAAGCAAACGCCAAGTCAGTTAGGGATTTCTTCTTCCCACACCCTTTTTTTAGATAGTTTTATTTAAATTTTCCAAAACAACCAATATAACAATAACACCCCAAAACAGAAAGCACTCTCTCACTCATCCCAACTCCCTGCTGGCCATACAGAAAATTTCCCTGCTGGGAAGAAATAACCACAGCAATAAAGTCCCAACAGAATATAACAGCTAGACTGTCTTGGCATTTAATGCTCGTATCAAGCAGTGGCAACAAAATCATCTAGGGGCTTTCATTTAGAGGCACAAATTCCAATTGACTGAAACAGCCTCATGGGCTTGTTCTTTTTTACAGTAAAGACAAAGCTGAATCCAACATAAGTGCCAGTCTAAAGCCATAGGGGTTTTCCAAGTCATTATGATTAGCTTCAAAGCAACACTAATCATGAAATCTAATAGAAAAAACCCTCTTCCGCTAAGGAAGGGATATCAGCCAAAGACCACAAGGCCATTGTTCGCCAAGTTAAGGAGGCCTTGAAGTGAAGAATTTGCTGATTTCTATCCCAAATTGGTTTCCAAAAGGACTGAACATTAGGGCATTCAAACATCCTATGAGCCAAGGTACCAACTGCACGTTGACAAGATCAGAACCTGTTGTTGCCTTTGGACAGGTCCCACTTAGAGAGCTGTACCGTCATAATGTAAGCACAGTGGTCTAGGACGAACAATGTCTGAGTGAGGGCTGCTAACCGACACACTGTATTCAAGGGGCCTATGGTAGATGTGGCCAGAATGAGGCATAACACAGGACTCCACAGCCAAGAGGTTCAAAGAAAATATATACCTTATTTAGGGACAAGCATCCAGACAACTGCCCTGGCCCTCCTTGGGTTTAGGAATTTTTCCCCAGCTGTAATAAGTCCTTAATTGTTCTCAGCAGGGCTACTCTGCTGAATAGCAGAAGGCTGCTCCAGCACAGAAGGCACTTCCTAAACAAAACAAAACAAAACTGGCTCCTCAAAGTTCCTTCACTTCGGACAGCCCAGCCCAGCAACAGTTTCTCCAACCGAGAAAAACTCCAGCACAAACAGCACTTCTAAAGCAAGAAAACAGGATTGTCCCTCCAAAGTCCAATTATTTTGGGCAGCACTACTTAATAGTCTTCTTCCATTCCTTAGCAGCAGGATAGGATAGGCATAAATGAAATAACACAGCAGTTCTCTGCAGCACGGGAGTCCTCTAGCCCAGCGTTTTTCAACCACTGTGCCGCGGCACACTAGTGTGCCGTGAGATATTGTTTGGTGTGCCGTGGGAAAAATTCCAATTTCATCCGTAACATGTGGCCTCGGCTCACAAATAGACCAATCATTAGATTCTAATGATTGGTCTATTTGTGAGCCGAAGCGCATGTTACGGACTATAAATAGCTCCGGTGTCACTGTTACACTGACAGGAGAAGACATCGCAGTAGATCGCCGATGCGCAGAAGAGCACCGAAGGATCTGGACTCTGGAGGATTATCGCGGACGCAGCACAGAAGAGCGCTGAGTGATGGATCTGGAGGAGACAGGAGCAGAAGAGCGCTGACTGATGGATCTGGATGGAGTGCTGAGTGTGACGGACAGCGGCTATCTGGAGGAGACAAGCGCAGTAAGTACTGAGTGACAGTGAGACAGGAATAGATACTGCAGTGATGGACAAATTTTTGAAAAGGAAAGAACTGGATTCTGAACAAAATTCGGAGCCAGATAAGAGCCCAAGTATGAGTGGGGATCAAAAGAAAGCAAAGATGGTTAGCTCAAGGAAATTCTCTGGCACAAGGCAATATAGCGAAAGCTATATTTCATTTGGATTTACTTTCACCGGAGATGCAAAGAAACCAACTCCACTGTGTGTGGTGTGTGGTGAAAAGCTATCTAACAGTGCTATGGTCCCAAGTAAACTTAAACGCCATCTCCAAACGAAACACCCTTCGCTTCAAAACAAGAATGCAGACTTTTTTGTTCGCCTGCGTGAAAACACGGAGAAACAGGCAACTTTCATGAGAAAAACCACAAAGGTAAATGAAAGAGCTCTTAAAGCTAGCTATCAAGTTGCTGAACTTATAGCCAAGTCAAAAAAGTCGCACACTGTGGCAGAGACATTAATACTTCCCGCCTGCAAAGCTATTGTAGAGGAGATGCTCGGACCTGAAGCAGCTAAGGAAATAGACAAAGTCCCTCTCTCAGACAACACAATTTCCAGACATATTAATGACATGTCTGCAGACATAGAAAGTGTGGTTTTGGAAAAGATCCGTATCAGTGAGAAATTTGCATTGCAACTTGACGAGTCTACTGATATCAGTGGACATGCTCAACTCTTGGCCAATGTGCGTTTTGTGGATGGTGATGCAATTAGAGAAAACGTCTTTTTTTCCAAGGCATTGCCAGAAAAAACAACAGGAGAAGAAATTTTTCGGGTCACATCAGAATACCTTGAACAAGGAGGACTTAAGTGGGAAAACTGCACAAGTGTCTGCACCGATGGAGCTGCAGCCATGGTCGGGCGCACCAAAGGCTTTGTAAGCAGAGTGAAGGAAAGAAATCCAGATGTGATTGTTACGCATTGTTTTTTACACCGTGAGGCCCTCGTAGCCAAGACTTTACCAGCAGACCTAGTTCCTGTGTTGGATGATGTTGTGCGCATGGTAAACTTTGTAAAGTCACGACCCGTGAAAAGTCGCATGTTTGCAGCTTTGTGTGAGGAGATGGGAGCGAAGCATAAAACCTTGCTGTTTCATACGGAGGTCCGGTGGTTGTCGCGTGGCAAGGTCTTGGTTCGTGTGTATGAGCTGCGGGAGGAACTTAAAGTGTTTCTGACAAATGAGAGGTCAGATTACGAAAAGCTGCTTACAAGTGAAGAGTGGTGTGCAAGGCTGGCATACCTGGCAGATATTTTTCATCATCTGAATGAGCTGAACACACGAATGCAAGGCCGAAATGAAAATCTGCTTACAAGTACAGATAAAATAAATGGATTCCATTCAAAGGTGCAACTCTTGAATCAACACGTGGAAAGTGGCAATCTTGAAATGTTCACACTCACCAAGCAATGGCAAGGTGTTCACACTGCTGCACTGGGTGAGATAATAGTTAAACATTTAAAAACTCTCGAGGAGAAGTTGTCATGTTATTTCTCTTCAGTCTCCACTGAATGCCTTGACTGGGTTAGGGACCCTTATAGCTCAGCATCAGTTGGTGGAAAGGACATGACTTTACAGGAGCAGGAGGAACTAACTGAACTGAGACAAAATCGTGGTTTCAAGCTAAGATTTACTGATCTACCTTTGGACAGTTTTTGGTTGGATACTGCCAAGGAGTTCCCCGTTCTGGCAAACAAAGCTATTTTGACATTGCTCCCATTTTCCACTACATATCTGTGTGAGATGAGCTTTTCAAGCCTGATTGCTATAAAAACTAAAGACAGAGAGAGACTGAGAGCTGTTGACGAAGAGCTACGTGTGTGTCTTTCTTCGATTCCTGCCAGAATATCAGCTTTGTGTTCAGCCAAACAGGCCCAGGTTTCGCACTAAGTAAACAGAAATATGAACAATTATAAAATACTTTATTATTTCATAATAAAGTAATTATAAAATAATTTCTTTGTGTTTGATTCCTATTCAAGAGAATTACTTTATATATAGTCAATATAGGCACAGAGGTAAATTTTTTTAACATTTTCTAATGGTGGTGTGCCTTGTGATTTTTTTCATGAAAAAAGTGTGCCTTTGCACAAAAAAGGTTGAAAAACACTGCTCTAGCCAGGCAGGACTTCAACAGCAAGGCTGAGTGCACAGTAGTAGATTTAAAAACACTTCCTACCTTCTTAGCAGGTTTCCTTTCAAAGGTAAGTAGTTCTGTTGTATGTTCCAGACTCTCAGGCTCCTCTCTCCTCCCAGGTCTCCTGCTTCCTGGTTTAAACCCCGGGAACTAGCCACACCTTTCCCAGGCATTTTCCAGCCTGTTTTCTTAAAGGGGCAGGATTTAGGCTCTTATAGGTGACACACCTCCCTGTTTCTAAGCTTGGCTGGGGAGAATCCCCACAGGGGATGGGGTGTTTCCCGTACACTCCATCACAGGGCCCCAGAACTTAGCCCATATCTGTGGCAGGGGAGGCTTGCAAAAATCACTTTGCCAAACCCTCTCAATCCAACTTGGACCTCGCTTAGAACGATCACGGAATGTTGCATAAAAAGCTGAAGCAACACCTCTTAGAGCACTAATAGATCGTGTAGCTTGTCTAAGCCCCCAGTCCTGTGTCAGGCTTTGGATATCCACACTGGATTTAACAATGCAGTGTTTTAGTTGCAACCATTGAAAATAACAGGAATGCAGGAGACCAAACTCCAACTGCAAATCAGAGAAGGACTTCCAAGAGAATCCAGTCAGCAGCTGTCCAATGTGCCAAATACCACTGAATTGCCATACCTGTCAGGCAATTGGCTTATGTTGAATCTTAAACACGGGATTGCACCCAAGTGAGAGAAGATGCAACGATGGGTGGTCCATTTATAGGAGCTGAACAAAGGACTGGAAAACCTTTTGAGTGGCAAGAATGCTAGGATAAACCGTGGAGGCTTCAGAATGACATACACCCATAAGCAGATCTGGAGGGACAGGGGCAACCAGGTGTTCTTCCAAGTCAAGACATGCTGGTCGACTGGGCGAGGTGGCTGCTGACATCCATGAGGGCCTTGTTTAAGTAATAAGGCATGGTGGTATCAAAGGAAGTCTGGAAAATGTATGCCCCACATGATTTACTACACTCACATTTTTTCGTCACAATTCTAGGATGTTTCCCTTTCCACGGGAAAGAAATGATCAAGCACTCTAAATTTTTATAGAAACAATCAGGAAAGGAGAAGGGCAGCATTTCCAAAATATTATTAATCTTAGGTATAAGCACCATTTTTATAATTTTGAGGCATCCCCACCATGATAGGTGAAGGGGGGGAGTATTTGGAGGTTATTTGCATCATTTGGGTCACATCTAAAATATTGAGGCAGCGGACTTCTAAATATTAGTATGGTACAACTCCTAAATATTTGATTGCTGAGGATTCCCAAATGAAAGGGAAAGACACCAGTCCTGCTTTGTGTGTCTGTGGTAGGCCCCAGAAATTAGCCAGGCCTCTGGTAGGCCTTATGCATAGAAATGTATCTATGACAGTATGAAATTACCAACCCCCACTTTAGACTAGTGCTGGAGAGAAAAATCTGCTTTTAAAAACGGCTTCTGAACATTTCTTCCCTTTCCTCTCCCCCCTCCCTTCTGCTGCTGCAAATCACCCAAGCGTTCCTTGAACTCGAATCGACCTGGCCTTCTTGGGGCCAGGAATGCCTTTCCAATTAAAATGGACTAATTAAAAGTGTACTTATGGTGGGCCTCATCTCCGGGCCTGGAGGGATAGGCCCCCACCTCACAGAGCAGGAAAGACCATATATGGTGGGTCCATCTGCGATGTTGTCCAGGTGCCCCTGCTTTGCAGATAACACACTCTAAGCTTTGAACCTCTGTGCCTTTTGAAGTTTTAGATAGAGAACTTGTTATGCAGATGCAGGAATGTCTTAACGAGGGAAAGGTGGGCTGGAGTGGAGGAAGAGGGCTGGCATGGTTACTGATTGGATGCCAATTGCCAATAGAGAATTTACTTTGACTTAATGATGAAAATGGATATGTGAGAATGTATATAAGCAAGCTGCGAGTGCACCTCGTGGTTCAGCCTTTTGTTCCTTGGATTTGTTCCAGCTGAGCCTGTGCTGCACATTAAAAACTTGATTTGAATTCTGCAAATGACTCCTAGTTTTATTCTTTGAATACAATCAGCCACAACATGTCAACCTATTGAGGGATAAAGCTACCAATTTTGCCCAGTTAATTTTGTAGCCCGAGAGATGCAACTATTGGTTGATCAGATCTTCTTCCCCTTTTTGCTTTATTCTGAATCTTTCACTTCAGAATCCATGTGGCAAGCCATAGCTGAATTGGACCAAGCTTTAACACCCAATCTGAATGCCTTGAATTCTAAAGTTTCAGAGAATGACACTAGGCTTTTAAAGGTAGAGGAAGAGACTTGGGAGTTTAAAACCAAGGTTCCAGTTAATTAAGAATGAATCAAGAAAATTCAAAGTAATGAGGAGACTCTTGTGAAGGATAATCTTGGCCTTGGAGAACTTGGCTAGGCAAGCAAACTTGAGAATACTAAACTTTCCTAAGTTGCCATTTTCCTCTTTGTGTGAAATCTTTTTGGCAGCTAGGGATCACGGCTCCTGAATGGAGCCGCAGTGCCATGACAACCAGACACCATGGCGCCGTGACTCCATTCAGGAGCCCTGACTGAGTTAGCTGGGCAAGACTTGTACGTGCAAGCCGACTGGAATCGGGGTCCTGGCCTGCATGTACAGGCCTGGATGTGAGATCCTGCAGTGTTAGACATGCCCCGTGGGATCGGAATCCCATCTAATTCTGTGCATCCAGTTCTGACCGGGCACACAGAGGGCCGGGATGTCCAGGATTGAATTGGGCCCTATAAGTCTGCAAAGCGTGTATTCAGAGATCCTTCACATTTGGTCTCCTTTGTGACAGCGCAGAGGAATTTGGTTATTTCTGATATCTAGTTCTGGCCTAAGATGACACAGTATGTTAAATGATTTTCTGTTCCCTTCAGCCTTCTTTCTTCTTGTTCTTTATTGTATATTTCCTTCTATGCATTCAATATTAGATTCTCTATATGGTGGATTTTGGGAATTTTCCTTCGAATTGCATTTTCTTCTTGATTTTGTGTTTCCAATTGTTGGAACTTTGCTGTACAAATTTATCTGCTTCATTAAATATGTACTCATTTGCAAAAATATAAAATAAAAAAATACCCTCCCCCCTCCTCAGTTAAAATAAGAGAGCAAGTTGGGGATGTGCCTACTTACTACAGTATGTTAACACACTTCTGTTGCAATGCTTTCCAATGTGTCCCTCTCTTTTGCCTTTGCCTTAAAAAACAAAAACCTGCCCTTAACAACCGGCTTCTAAGAATTGCTTCTTTGTCTTCTCAGTAGAGCTCCAGGGTATTTCCTCCACTGGGTCTATTTCTGCATCCTCGTGCTGTTCCTCAAGCGGGTAATAGATGGAGCTTGGAAGGCCCACAGGCCATGTGCTGTCCCCTTTGGTTCTGACACAGATACAGACACAAAGAGGCACATTTCACAATGGAACGACCAAGTGCAATTTGGGATGCCAAAGCCAGAATGTCTGGGAAAAAAGCAGGCAAGTGCAAGTTCAGGAACAATTTCAGAAACATGGATGTGTCCGATATGCAAATGTATCAAATGTCTATATAGATTCCCCCAGTACAGAATTTCAGAACCAAGATGTCTAATAGCATAATGGTTAGAGACGTGGCTTAAGAGCAGGATGGCTAGTCTTCAAATCCTAGTATGGGCCTTTCTGATCTAAGGCTAGTCACTTAATTCTCCATCTTCTCTACACTCTCTGGATGTTTTAGGTGAAAACAAGCACTTTCCTGATGCCTATTCATGCCTACAGCAGGTATAAACAGACGTGCCTGCAGACGTTGCTGTCATTTCTGAGATCAAAAGGGCTGTGTAAGTCCGTAGCTCTTCCCTGGACATGCCTCTGCCACACCCTCGTGCCTACTTGGACATCTCTGAATTGGAGACATCTGCAAATGTCATTTGTGGAATGACTACAGAACGTGTCCATGATTTTGACGTCCACGTGCACATCTGCAGACATTCAAATCACAACTAAACCTTTTAAAATGACCCTCACAGGACATATGCTCTCAGGGAAATTCAATGGCCACACCCTCTTTCCCTACTGTAGGCCAAACTGCTGAGTCAAGGGGATCTCCCTAATTGGCTAGAAGGCTTCCCAAGCTTTAGGGACTGTTCCCTGTTCCTAACTTCTGGGCTACCTTGATTCCTGTTCAAAGGGACCTGCTCCAAATTCTCTCCCTCTTCGGAAAAGTGTAGTGCTAGCAATCTAGGGGAAGTCTTCATTAGGGTTTTACCTGCCTGCCCATCCCCAAGTTTAGTACTTTGAATACTGCTATGAAAATGAGAGAAATGTATGCTGAAAAAAACTCACATGATTAGAAAAATTGACTTTTAAGTAGCAGAAGAGCAGCTTTGAATAACTATTGCTTCTTCTGTAAATGATATTAGATGCCAAGACTGAAGGAGGGGAGTAGAGTTAATGGCAGGAAACTAAAGAAGTGACAATAATTAGAATGAAAGTTATGTGTGTGGTGATTACAATTTAAGAAGCATTTGATTCAACAGTCTGCTTCTGGAAGTATGATAGCACTCATGTATGACCACTTCTTCCTTCACTTAAAATAATTTGTTTAAGAGTGATTATTATTTAACTTCAAGGTTATCAGTCTTTATCTGTGATCTGTGAGAATCAACATAAAATACCAAATGTGAAATATGAACTATTCTTAATATAGGGTAGATGTCATACTTTGAATTTTTCCAGGATTTGCATTAATTGAGAGCATCTTAAGATATGAATCACCAGTAGTCTCAAATAATATATGCTATCTGTTTTATGGAAAGGCATGTGGAAGATAATTCTTTAAGCTGGTGTGTAGTTACCAGATGTTTTACATGTGTTTATGGCACCTATTTCATAAAGTGAAATCCGTGTGGATTTCACTATATAGAATACTTGCATAAGTAGCCATAGATGCATGTAAATTTAAGCTGCGGTCCCCTAATATCAGCTCTAAAGCTGGTGTCAGTTATAGTGCATATCTTACATATGTTTAGCTGTATTTTATAAATAATGCATGCCACTGTGTGCTTCCCCCAAACTTTGCCCAAGCTGCACCTATATGCACATCTACAGTGAATGTACATGTGATGGGCTACACATGGATGCTTATAGAACTGTGACTGTGTAATTTACGTATAGATTCTGTGATTTACGCATGTAAATTGTGCATCAATTTGCACGGTTCCTTCGATCTCATGGTCCTCCATAAAGTGAATTGCAGGTCACCACTTATTCAATGAATCATCGCCTTTTATTTCCCTTTAACATCTCCGGAATTCTCATATTGTTTCTTTGATTCTTATTAGTTGAATCTTCAACTGCTTTTAAAGTTCAGTGGTGATCTTGACTTTATCTTGTAAGAGAGTCACAATATCTTCCAAAAAAGTAATCCTTTCCTCCTTTTCATGCCTTTAAATAAATTGTGCTAGAAGTTGTACCGTGATTTATTGAGTTGTGTTATTAATTAACTACCATCATAAAATACAATCATAAATAAAAACAAACAGTCCTATTAGGGATCATAGCTCCTTTATGGTCATGCTAAGAGAAGTTTCATTCATTTTTCTTGCCAGCAGCTATTTTTTGTGGTGATGGACAGTTTTGAAAGGATCTTTTGGTCTGCGTGACACCAAAACAACTATTTCTATTTTATTCAATTTACCTCGTGCCATAATAGTTGTGAATGAGAGGCTGATATACTAACGTACATAGAATGTCACAGATAATGTCACTGGTCTTCACTCCCATGGGGGACCAGTTCATTGCAGAGAAGCCAGTAATAAAGATCAACCCTAAACCGTGGTCAGACCATCACCAAATAGATATTCGGATGAAACTACCATCTATACCAAAGGACACAAAAGCACGAAGACTAATACAACAACAAAGGAGATTCAACAAACTAAACCTGGAATGTCTGATAAATAACATTCAGACCCACATAGACCTTAAAAGCACGGATATCGATGTGCTAACAGAAAGCTGGAACACCAGAATACAGGCCGCAGCAAACCCCAAATGGAGCACCACTCCGAACATAACTAAACAACAATCGGAACCCTGGTACACTGAAGTACTAAACACCAGGAAGAGAGAACTCAGAAAGCATGAAAGAAAATGGAGACGTACGAAATCTATGGAGCATAGGATGGAGTATCTCACCATCCTCGAGAAATACAAAGAAGAAGTGAATGCTGCAAAAAGGTTGCACCACACGAACCTATTGAATAAAGCGATCAACAAACCCAGGGAAACTATTTGAGCTGGTTAAATCCTTAACAAAAACATCCCAACCAGACCAACAGGATACCTGTATCAACCCACAAACCCTGGCAAACCACTACGCGAGCAAGCTGACTGCAAACCACTACGCGAGCAAGCTGACTGCAACTCTGCCTGACCCCTACAAGGGGCAGGTACACCGGGAATCTATTGTCGAGCAAGAACTGACATGGAGAAACTTCCACAAGATCGATGAGCAACAAACAAGCAACATAATAACTAGCATCAACACCACCACCTCCCCACTTGACCCCTGCCCCACTGCTTGGGTCAAGGCAGCGAAAAAAGATATAGTCCCCCAAGTCTCGCACATTGTGAACCTATCACTGCATCAAGGAATTATGCCTGACCAACTCAAGAAATCTATAATAAGACCAGTACTAAAAAACAATAAACTTAACAAAACGGACCCAACATCTTATCGCCCCATCTCCAGCATATCCTTCTTAGCAAAAATCATCGAAAAAGCAGCCCTCATACAACTGCAAGAGCATCTAGATGACCACAACATACTAGACATGCAACAATACGGGTTCAGGCGAAACCATGGAGTTGAAACGCTTTTAATTGCACTACTCAATAACCTCCACAAAGGCTTGGAAGACAGGAAGAAAACTTTCTTACTAATCTTCATTGACATCTCCGCCGCTTTTGACACTGTACATCATGGTATCCTGCTAAAGAAACTGGAATCAATAGGAATCTCAGGAACCACACTTAAATGGTTCTCCTCCTATATCACAAACCGATGTCCACAGGTACAATTCAATGGAGAAAAAGCGGAAGGGTTCACTCAAACTCAAGGAATACCCCAGGGATCAGCCCTCTCGGCTCTACTTTTCAACATCTACATGCAGCCCCTCTGTGGCATTTTCAAAAAACATAACATCAACTACCATATCTATGCAGATGATATTATGTTATACACCCAATTAGACACTAATAGCCCAAAGTATACACACCTTGAAGCATGCCTGTACGAGATGTTAGCATGGATCCAGCAAAACAACATGGCGATTAACCATAAGAAAACCGAAGTAATGTATATATCAAGTAAACATGACTTTGAACCCCCTCCGACGGTTACCCTCTGCAACAACACATACAACACAAAAAACGAGATCAAATACCTGGGTGTCACACTAGACAGCAAGCTCCAACTGGAAAAACATCTGCGAAGAACAAACAAAGCCATCTTCCACAAGCTCAGAGTCCTACAGCCACTGAGGAACTTAATCGAACCCTGTGATTTTCGGATGGTGGCACAAGCACTCATTATGCCACACATAGACTACTGTAATGCCATACTACAGGGTCTGCCAAAGAAAACGCTAAATATACTGCAATTGGCCCAAAATGTGGCGGCTAGGATCATCACACGAACAAGAATCACTCAGCGCATCACACCTGTACTGATCGATCTACATTGGTTACCAGTTGTGGCCAGAATACAATACAAAACTTTGGTAACCACATTCAAGCTCATACATGACATAGCACCCTCATTCCTCTCAACACTGATCAACAAACAACCTACCAACAGAGACAGGCGAACTATTAACTCTAACACATTACAAGTTCCTAACAATATCAAATCAGTAAAAACAAGCACCAGCAACAAAGCATTCGCATTCTCAGCCCCGATAACCTGGAATCATCTACCACATGAACTGAGAGCTATAAAAGACATAAATGACTTTAGAAGGAAAATAAAAACTCATCTTTTCAAATGTCACTATAACCTGATGTAAAAAGTGAAACCATTATGCCGACCTGTATAAATGTAATAATAGAGAGCTGTGTAAATGAAGACCTGTGTAAACGTATCTAATAGAGAACGGTAATTATGTAGATATTGTAAACCTAATTTTTGAAGTGTCTAACCCTGCATGTTCTGCCTAACCCTAAATCTATGTATATATGATCCAATTTTCCTGTCTTGATTTGACATATCCCACATTTGTAATCAAACCGCTGCTGATCGCTGGAAGTAGCGGTATATAAGTGTAAACTAAATAAAAAATAAATAAAATATAAGGGTCTACACACCTAAGAGAATACAAAATGGCCTGAAACATTTAAAACAGCCTGTAAGTTGAATAAATTCCAGCATTTCAGGCTTAGGCACACTTTTATGTGCATGGGACCAGTTAGCAATATTTTGTGCACAGTTTGAAGAGCCCTTGAGAGAAATCTTCACGTGCAAAGGTTAACACATATTCATTAATAATGTTTTGCTGTAATGCAAAAACATGCAAAGTAGCTCATTATTTGTGATTTTTTTTTAAAGAAATCAAAAAGCCCCATGATTCTCAGCATCTATTGGTGAGCTGGACACTAGAGCAGTGCCGGTGAGCTTTAGTGTGCAGTTGGTGATGTTTACTTTTTAAACCCTTGGTTGTGAGCAGCTTCCTAATATTTTTTCATCCACAGTATATGTTCCCTGAAGTAGCCATTAACATGGCGAAACCATGGTGAGAGGGAGGGAAGATTTAATGGTTTAAATAACCTGACTGAATAAAAAGTGTGATGCAGTTTAATGGATTGTTATTGAATTATGTACCATTAAGATCCAGCTCAGTTTAAGATCAGTCCATAATATAGGCACTCACATCAACCTCCACAAGCCCCCTACTAGGGCAGTTACCCACGTAACTGCCTTTGAAAATCGGGCCCTTGGTCCCTCAGACTTTCTCTTCAAACCAAATCAGCCTTCCATTTGCTGTTGCAGACATTTTATTTATCACATATCAGTTATCTGGGGGGCCCTGAGGTCCCTCTATCTTTCTCTGCCTGATGTTTGACTGATAATTGAGTATTCTTCCTCATAAAGATATTCTAATCATCTAAGATTTTGGTACAAGGAGACTGAAAGGATTATTTCCAATAAATATGCCTTAGAATGGGCCCCTCCCCAGTGTATCTCTTGCCACTTATTGCTATTACTGTTATTAATTAATGTAATTACAGAAGGAATATGCCAGCAATTATGTTCTATTGATTAATTTCATTACAAGGGGAAGATCCTAGTACATCTCCAGATACCTTTGCCATTGATGACAAAGCTCTGCAAAAGATTTGAAAGGTTCCTGCCTGATGGCAAACCCCACCTGCCTTTCATAGATTGTAAATGGCACTCATATATGTACCACTGGAGTATGTACTTGGTCCATGCACGTAGCATATGGTGATCTAAGATAGTCAACAGGGATATCACATAGCCATTATTAAGGAGTGGCTTCATAACAGAAGGACCTGTTTGGTACATCCCATCCCCATGCCAGACTTCTGATATCGGCTTAGTATCAAATACTATGGCATGCTTCCCATTCCATCACTAATATGGAGCCAGATCTCTATATTTCCAGTCTCTTTTTTATACCGCGCTATTCAACATCAGTGCGGTTTACAAAAAACAAAGAACTACACATTTCCTAGGGTACTCTGTGTTTACAATGAACAGGTGTTAAAACTTGGATAACATAGGGTAACTATATACAATCGTGCAACAGAGTTGGATTTGCCATATTGATCTAGCCCTGGGTGTCTTGTGTGGTATACGTGGTTGGGGCTATATCATCATTATCTACCGGGTAGTAAAGGAGAAAAAGGTGGTGTTTCAAGGCCTTCCTAAACTGGAATAGGTCGGGGATTGCACGGATGTTGGGAGGTAGGGCATTCCAGCATCTGGACGCACAGAATTTGAAGGCCCTGCTTGCAGTTGACTGGGAGCATTGGGTTATTGATTTTGGGACTATCAGTGTGTTGAGTGCTATCGCTCTTCTGGACCTGTTGGTGGGGGTGGTCTGGATTAACTCAGTTAGAGATGAAGATGAAAGCCCATAGATGGCCTTGAATGTAAGCAGTAGGGTTTTGTACCTGAGTCTCATATGTATCGGGAGCCAGTGTAGGTGCTTCAGTATGGGCGTCACATGGTCTTTCTTGGAAGCACCGTATAGGACCCTCGCTGCAGTGTTCATCGCAAGCTGCAGTGGATTTAGGGTAGCCTGGGAGAGCCCATGTAGGATCACGTTTGCATAATCAAAATGTGGTATGATCAGCGCCTGGTAAATTGACCTAAAGTCTTCTTGCTCTAGCAGCGATTGTAAGGGTCTGAGGGATCTGATCTTATGGTACACCGCCCTAACTACATTGCCTATGTGTACCTTCATGTCTAGTCTCTGATCCAAGGTGACACCGAGGTATCTGATCGTAGGCTTGGTCTGGAGATCTGCTTCCTTGACTCTTAGAAAGGGTGGTGTGGAGAAGTTTGGATTCCTTGTCATGAAGAGTACTTCTGTTTTCCTGTGTTGGATCCTGAGGTTTTGGGTTTGGAGCCAGTCGGATACTGCATTAAAGCAGTTTGTCAGTGGCGAGAGGTCTGGATTTTCAGTTGAGAAAGGCATGTATAGCAGCACGTCGTCTAGAAATAGTCCAACAAAAAGGGCAAGGAATCACGTTAAAACTAATGTCACAGTCCAAAAATGTGATAGTAGTGGAAAAACAATTTTATTAAACAAAAGCCTCTTGTCAATCCGACACAGGCCGTGTTTCGCAAACCTTCGTCAGGGGTTGATAAGGTCAAATCCTCAGTGTGAAGACCCAGCAACTTGTGGCCTTCAGAGTGATGAACATGGCTATCGTTTTGTGAGCCAAGAATATTCTGAGCCCTTTACAAGCACGCTGTGTGACTGAGCTTGACAAGCACAATTTCCTTTGAAGGCCACAAGTTGCTGGGTCTTCACACTGAGGATTTGACCTGATCAACCCCTGACGAAGGTTTGCGAAACACGGCCTGTGTCGGGTTGACAAGAGGCTTTTGTTTTATAAAATTGTTTTTCCACTACTATCACGTTTTTGGACTGTGACTCTAGCAGCACGTCGTCTGCATATATCAAGCAGTTGACATTGAATGACCGGATCAGGTTGCAGATAGGCTGCATGTAGACGTTGAACATCAAGGCTGAAAGGGAGGAACCTTGCGGGACACTCTGCTTCTGGTGGAAAGGATCTGATGAGGTATGTTCTATATGTGGCAACCTTCCTATTGGTAGGCCAAAGGGCTTGGACCAGCATCAGATGACAAAGATATGATGAACCATATCAACTGTGGATACCATCTATACCTAGGTGGTTGCGGTAGTTTTGACCATTGGTCCCTGGCTAGATAGCTCATCTAGGTAGGAATGCTCTTATATCATGGTATGTATGACATGATCTGCAGAAGTCCCATATAGGAGTATCTGAGATCAGTCTATTGTTGATAAAGCTACTATAATAGAAAGGTCAATGCAACACAGCTTACATTGCTGAGGGCTCTATAGATACTAATAGTAGTTTACATGCATTTTTGGAACATTATATTACATTGGCAAATATGGACAAGTTTTTCTTTGGATATAACAGATGAAGTAGATGCTCTACTGCTGTAACTGTTGTATATCCAGGGCAGTGTCGTAGGCTGGGGTAAACCCACAGACAGACCCAGATACCATACTGTGCACCAGCAACTATGATAGAGAACACCAATGCTGTTCAGATCTCATACCAGCAGGTCACTGATGTACATGATGGGTGTGAGAGTGGCATCAATGCTGGCATTTGACATTATGACATTCCAGATGAATATATTTACTACTCTTACAACTTCTAGGAACATACTCAGCATGTATAGGCATGGGTGTTTGTAACCATCGTTAATGTTTTTAACAATACATAATGCATAATTGAGGCAGTGTGTGCTGTGGACAAATTTCAGGAGGGAGGTGGTGTGCATGTGGTTTGCTGCATGTGGACACTGAGATGGGAGTTCTCACTCTGCCAGGGTAAATATTGTAGATATCCAGTTTCTTTGCCACAAATTATACAGCTTATGGATATCCCATGCCTATATAGAGAATCCATCATTGATCCTCAAGGGCATGTTGGTAGGCAAGACAATGGACAGGTCCTTGGGTGTAGATAGCAGCCTATCTCCATTCAATTCATTGTTACATCTTCCGGCAGTCTGAGGAAACATAACAGGGATAGTTCCAGTTGTGGAGGTGGTGACCTTTGCCCATGCGCTCCTATTCCACTCTGTATATTTCCACTATTGCACCCTCTCTGAAGGTGTTCTGTTTTATCCTGCATCATTTTATACCATATGTGCTTGGGAGTAGTGCACTTTGTTGAACTAAACTAACATTTTGTATAGCAGTAAGACAAAGAAGCATAACAAAACAATTCCTAGGTACCTTAATGACTCAGAACAGTTAGAGTGAAAAGTGTGAAATTCACTGGAGTGTCCTAATGTAAAGCTCAGAGGGAATTTGAAACAAAGGCAGATCTTGAGTCAAATCACTATACTGCCAAACGTTGCCACAAAGGTAGTGGGTGCTACTCTTCAGTTTCTTCTAGGTAAAAGGTTCTACTAGTCCACAGTGGCAACTCAGTTTTCTGTTTCAGATTTTTTCCCCCCTTAGCAGCCATGGACATTTTGGTATCCACATATTTTTACTTCAGGATCTTTCATTTCTCTCTGGGGGGTGGGGGTGTTTTATATCTAGTTTTCTTTCACTGCTGATATGGTAGATGTCATAAATCCCCCTACTACTAATATGGTACTTTTTACTTTTATCTTCCTGGTTTGCTTTTTTATTTGCAAACTGTAAATGTTGAAATTTTCTCAGCCTCTTGCAACACCACACTTGGATAACTTTTTGCTTCAAAGAAATCTGGATTCTAGCACATGCAGCAGGTTGGCTTCATTTTCCAGTTCACTTATTCTCTGCCTCAGAGACCCAAGAACTAAAGTTTCACAGTGGAAATATTTCAAGTTGTTTGGGCCAAATGACTATTAACATTGGCATGCCATACTCAATTTTCTTCTCTTGTCCTTCCAAAGTCATCAAAGAAGCCATGCTTCAGATCTGGCTGCTGTTCCTTGTGGCTTAGGGCAAACTACTTTATCCTCCTATGCCTTACAGCTGCATTTACCAAGCTATGTTATCCTCATAATGCAAGTTAATGTGAGTGAACACACATTATTTAATGCAAACACCATTCTATTTATTAATGGCATAATTTACATGAATGTGAATTACACACTAAAATGTTTAAGTAGGTTAGTGAATGAGGCCTTTCGACTGTAAGTCTTCTGGGGTCAGGGAAATACCTACAGTACCTGAATGTAAGTCATCTTGAGCTACTCATAAGAAAACATGAGCTAAATCAAATGGACAAAGTGTGCGCTAAATCCTACTAAATTAGGAAAGATGACACTGGATCAGCTGCAGCTTCTGAACACCCAAACCGTTGCTGGCTATCTGCTGCTTTGTTAAATTCTTGAACTTTGTTGTCACCTTAATGAGCCATTCCTTTTCCAGGATTGGAACAAGCTATTAATGCAGCCATCTTATTACTGGCTGGAAAGATTGTCTCCTAACTATTGATGCAGCAGTGAAATAGCCAAGTGGTGAGAGCTGCAGGCTAAAACAAAGAAGACAGAGATTAAATCCTGCTTCTCTTGCTGATACTTCATATGACCCTGAGCAATTCATTTTATCCTCCATTGCCTTAGGTACAAACTCAGATTCTATGTCCTCTTGGGCAGAGACCTACTAAAAGTGTATTTGAATGTGTAATTTGCCTTGAGCTCCAATTTGGAAAAAGATGAGTAACTAACTCTCGAATACGAATGATCTCTTTTATTAGAATTCAAAATTCTTTTAAGTTCAGTTTCAAATTTGGAATTCACTAAGAAATCTTTCTGTAAGCATTTGAGTTTGTGTTTGAGTATACAAATATATTTGTTTTAATACATACAGGAGAATGTTTACTAAAAGGTGCTTAGAGACGTGCGGCTGGGCCGTGTCCTCAGTACTGAGGCCAGCACAACCTGCAGGGAAGTATGTGCATCTATCCCATTGAAGTTAGCATTTTAAAGCCATTTGGCAAGGGGTGAATGGTCTGTGGGTGCAATTAATGCCACCCATTGAGGTGGCATTGTGTACTTGCACTAAGGGCAGCAAGCAAGTTTGCACGAGCTATTAACACCTCTGCTAGCCGTGACTTACCTCCAACACCTCTATTCTGCCCCTGGCCTGCCTGTTCCCCACCCCATCACATGCAACCCTGGTAGCATAGGATTTTTAGTGCAGGGGTCCAATCCTACTTTAGTGTGGTATCTAAAAAGTACCACCAGTTAGTGCACGTTACGCATTGAAAATTAGGGAATATGAAAAGCAAAGAAATGATTATGAAGCAGATATTATGTCTGATTCATTTCTGTGAATGAAAGCAAATCATCAATACATAATACAATAGCAGATGGTGGCAGAGAAACAACAACTGGGTGATCTACTCAGCCAAGTTATTGTGATCTGCAATGTTAAGGACTATATCCCAGCTGCTAGCCATGTCTGCTTGACTGTTTGTAGCATATCACTTATCTGTTTGGTTATCTATCATTCTAAATAGATGAATATACAAGTTTCAGTGTGTAAACAAACAACTGGAGGCCTTTCCCCCCACTTCACCTGTTTATCACTACTGTTTGTACTAATAATCTACACATCTACCATAACTAGTGAGAATATTGCCTGAACATCGGACTGCTTAGATCCCATGTCCTTGCTGGATGGCATCAAGCTATCACCAACTTCCAGGCATTCTGGGGAGTTGTAGCCTATTAATTCCAAACCATGGCCTGCTGTTTCACTAGGTTGTTTTTCCAATAAATAGCTCCCTCTAGTTTCCTCCTTATCACTTGGCCATTGAAGGTAGTGATTCGGTTGGTTTCTGAGGAATTCTAGTGTCCTAATACCAATGTAGCTATAACTCATAGCCTGTTGCATATCCTTTCTCAGTCTCATTTTCAATTTGTCTTTTTTCCCTCTGTATCTCCTCTCAAAGCGGTAATGGGTGGGTTGTTTGTAATGCTGCAGCCTCAGAAACCCTGTTCCTATAGTGTATGTCCTTAGCATGCTTGGATTCAATCACAGCACAAGTTTCTACCTCTTCTGCCAGGAGGATATTCCAGGAAAGAAGCATTTTCCATTTCCTCTGAGCCTTCCTTCTCCCATCATCTTTGAAAATATTTCTCTATAGACATCTATCTTCCAAATAGAGGGCAGCCTGTTCCCACCATGGCACCAGCACTTACTAGATGGGCGCCACCATCATCCTCCCAGCCTTAAAGTCACATGGAGCCATATACGTTTGGGTCACAGGCCTTGAGGAGAGACATTAGCATCTGCTGCTGCTTCTGCCTACATCCCTTTCCTCCCTAGACAACCTCTTGCTGTCCTTACGAAGGTGTGACTCCAGAACTGTACTTCTTGCTCACTAGTGATGCACTACAAGAGCAATTTTATCTACTTTTTTCTGCCGCTGATACCTCCACTTGTGTAACCAATGATGCTGTTATATATTTACTTATTTCATTATGCAGTGTATCAGGAAGCTCATTACAAAACTTTGGTACTGGTTCTGAAAACCCATGATAACAAATGGATTTCTTACATATTACAGCAGCTATAGGTGCAGAAAGGGTGCAGTCCATGCTGGATATCACAGTCCAGGCAATTTTCCAGAATCGTGCTGCGTCCTAGTAAGTGGAACTAATATATCAAATAAATGAATATGAATATGAATATGAATAATGTTGCAGCCATCGTGCTGGGACTTTCTTCATGGCAAAGTGGGTATGCAGTGGACATCTATTCTATATAGCACTGCCAAAGCGCGTAGCTGTCGCCGATGAGCTTTATCCTCAGATACTCAATGTCAAGGCCATATCTGGCGTTGTTGCCTGGTTAGCTCCCATGGGCAAAGTTAGCCCAGCTTTTGCCACATCTAACTTTGCCCACAGGTCACCAACCGGGCAGTGTCTCAGTATTGCTGCTGTCCGGTTAGTGATGTGTGCCGCCTCCGCTCTGCCCCAGAATGCCCATGACATATCCCAATGCTAAACACATAGCATCAGGGCATGTAACGGCGGTGCCTGCGGATATTCAGCAGCACTAACCATGCTGGTCTGTAAACCGTGCAAATGACATTGAATATTTATTTATTTAAACGCATTTCTATACCGCCTTATCCTGCAATCAAGGCGGTCTGAACAGCAAACAATCAATAAGATACAGGGTATAGTGTGTACATGCAGTGAGTAGTGTATGCGTGTTGATTCTTGTGGTGCTATTTACAGCGTGCGTTATTTACAATGCTATGGGTATCAGTTCCTTGCTTAATTACAATTATAGTGACATGTGGGGGGAATTGAGGTGTCTGTTGCATGTAATGTCACTGTAGTGTTCTATGAAGAGGGTTGTCTTCAGTAGTTTCCTGAACTCCTTAAGGTCTGTTGTTGAACGCAGTTGGTCGGGGAGGGTGTTCCAGATTGTTGGTGCCGCCTTTGATAAGGCTCGTTTTTCGGTGTCCTTGCATACCCTGTTGATATCTTTAGGTTGTAGGCAGGGTCAGACCTACAAAAGGATCCCTAATTTTTCACCAAGATTACCTGGGTACATGGGAGCCGTACACCAGAAAAATAAAAGAAAACCTCAGTTCACAGTCTCTTGTCAGCAAAATTCCTTTATTCAGTACAAGCAAAAACTGCAAGCACAGATACACAAGTGTCTGTCTGAGGGACCCAGGTACAGGCAGCGTTCTTAACCCTAAGGTACAGTGGGGAAAAAGAAGGCTGCCCCCGATGCTCTACAGTAGCACTCTTATATACCTCTCTATAGCAAATTACAGACGTCACTGGCCAAACTTGCAAAAGCCTGAGCAAAACTTGCAAAAAACTTGCAAGGTCAGACAGGTCAGAAGAACTTCTGCAAGTGCTCTTTCCTCAGGACCCTCCCATGCTTATCGTTAAACAACAGTTGGTATTTACTGGACACAGCCCCCCTTATCTCTGCCTGAGTCCTGTATGATCTGACATTGTGCTCTTCAGGGTTCAGAGTATGGCTCAACTGACAGTTTTGTTTTTTCAGCTTCTGGGCCTGTATTCCATTTGACCTGTTTTCTTAGGCCCACATCCTCTTGTACACTTCTGTTCAAAAGTGTGGTTCACCAGGCTCTCCCTTACAAGGCTGCAAAATACTCTGTTTCATAACCCATATGCATATCTTCTTGTGCCAATCATATGTTGCTGTGTATATTTTCAGGCAGGTAGGGGCAGGCAGGTAAGGGTGCAATCATACAAAGCAAACCTATAGAGCAGGCCTGAAATCCATACTCAGACTGATTATCCCTTCATTCCCCAATTTTTTTTCTTTTCTTTTTCTTTTTATTGTGGAGGGAAATCAGAATAATCCCACTAAGGGGCATGAATGACTACCATTTGCGACAGAGGAATCATCAAGAGGCCATTTCTTATACTGGTCGCTAGAGAGAACATACATAGTTTTGGTACTTTGTATCATCATTTTCTTACAGCAGCCTAATATGAGAGAAAACATACAACATAAAAGAATGCCAAAAGCGGCAATGCTTAATAGTATGATAAAGAAAGCTCTGAGAATAGCAAAATTTGAGCTGGTGTTGGTACTGCAATTGCTGAAGCCCCAATGGCTTACAGATTTCAGTTAGGTTTCTAAGAAAAACAATAAGAAAAGGATAACAATGCAATCATTCACAAAAGTTCCAATAGTCTCTATTTTCAGATAATTTGGTCTTGCTTCTCAGCAGTTCCTCAGGACTTCGAAGGGTGCTTCATCTTTCTCTGAAGCTTAAATGCGGTTGCTCTCCAAATGTGAACCTCTCATTCTCATAGGCAAATATTATTGTCCCCTTGTCCAATGTGATGCACTGATTCAGGTAAGGACGCCTTCACATGTGCAGTCTGGAGTTTTTGGGATGGTCTGTTCCAACTGGACTCTGGCCAATTCCCTCTGCTGGAATCGCAATTGGTGAAATAGCTACAGGCCTCATTCAGAAGAGCAGCAACCAATATCAAATGAAAAGACTAAATATTCCAAATTAGATTTCACATTGAGACAATGCAATGCAACAAACTTAATTTCATCCATATATCCTTAAGAACATAACTATCTCGTATGGTTTCAACTAAGATCATTTGCTGGTAGGAAATACTCTATTGTGCTTCACATCATTAAATCGGTTTCGTCAGAGTCCTTCCCTTTTAATATCCCACGGCATCTCTCATAACATATTGTCCTCTTGCATCATTCTACCAACTACATACATAGGTCCTTCTCATGTTTTTATAACATACTAATGTATCCTTATTTGGCAAGGTTGTTAAGAACATCAAACAATTGGTAAAAACTTAGTATTGTTGTAAAGAAATGGTATGCAGAAAACATAAACAGATTCTTCTTAATAAGCATAACAGCGTGAGTAAACAGTGTCCCTTTCCCACTAACTTAATTGGTGTAGTTCTAAATGGATATATGTGCTCATTCTAAATAGCAACTGTAAGATAGGCAAAGTTCTTACACTATAAAACTATTATTTTGCAGCATTTGATAACGCTAATCCCAATAGGACAAAGTATGGCTTCTAACATGACAGCCACATATCTCTTACGTATAACTAATGCCTATGGTGTTACTGTCCTGTTCAGCAGTCATCAGCACTGAGCTGAACAATGCAAAGTAATTACTTTAAATTTTACAGTTCAGAAAGCAGACATTCAAATAACATGAAACGAAAATTTTGACATGAAAAAGTTGGTGGATATCTGGAATGCAACACACCCCTTTTTAAGTTAGTTGAAAGCAAATTACTGAGAGCTTCAGCCAACGTTATCTTAGCAAAGTAAACAGAAGGTCTTTTTCTCTGTCCCTCAAAGCAGCTGCAAATTACCATGCAGCGGAAACATAGTTACAGCTCCTTTTTTCTGTAATTTATGAACAATAATCATGTCCTCTATGAGATGCTTGCAACAATATATAAAATCCTGTTTTACTTTTAATTTTGCTCGATCAAAACCAAATATATAACTTCTCATTCACTCAGGATTTAAATCATTTTCAAGTTGCAATCTGGTAACTACTGGCTCAGAATGCCACATTGTTCTGTCAGGGCTCTTAACCTCTACTTTGAAGGTCAAAAGAAAAAGCGGAAGCAGTTTTCTTAATTTTATGTGATATTACCACAAGACAATAACCATAGCTTGTAATATTGTTTTAATTACTTAATTCACTTGTTTGAATGTAGTTGTATCATTTACTTGCTTCCAAAACTTT